>CM066171.1:49668885-50243885 GCA_033629205.1 Lithocarpus polystachyus | reverse complement strand
GACATATTTTTAAAACTACAAAGAAAGGTTAAAAATAATTCCTCACAACACTTCCTCACGTGTTTGCACTTAGATTAGGTCACTCCCACTCGTGTTTCACTCTTAAATTGGCTTTTTCCCGATATTAGTCTCACACTCTCTTGCCTTTTTCCACTCGCAGCTTCCCCTTTTCAGTTCTGCAATAACTAATAAACTTGATCAAGAAATTCAGCTTGTAGTATTTAAACAAATACCAACGGCTAGAAAGTATGACAAAAACACAAATCAAAGAAAAATAGGACAAAAGAAAACAATATAATTGCTCTGAGAGAACTGAAACTAAAAACAAGTTTTTTTTTTTTTTTTCTGCAGTCCTTTTTTTTCACTTTTTTTTTTCTTTCTGCAGCTTTTTTTTTTCACGTTTTTTTTTTTTTTTTTTTGCGAACTCAGTGCACAATTTTAACCTAGTGCACGTCACAAAACAAGAACGAAGAACAAAAAACATAAACAGAACAAGATAGGAAGATAACAGGAAACAAAAGATAAAAGGATAGAAAACTGATTTTAGAACCTGAGCTCTGATACTAAATGATGCGAACCTTAAACGACTCGTTTTGAGACCCAACAAACAATATTGGAATATTGCCCAAGAAAGCTAAAATTCAGATTTGATAGAAAACCCAGACCCAACGTTTATAAGAGAAACGCGAACCAAATGTATAAGTAACAGACCTTGACCCAATGATTATAAAGGAATCACGAACCAAAGGCATAAGTTTGAACGCCACAAGGAAGAATCCTTGATAAGTTCACAGTTCTTGAAAAACCAAAGAGAAGAGCAAAGCCTCACCTTTTCTGATTTTTATTCAATAATCCCCCTATTACAATGAGTGCATGCTATTTATAAGACATGACTGAATGTAGAAAATATAAAAAACGTACTAAATTATAAAACCCTAATTAAAAACTGATTTGGTCTGAAAATAGCAGATCCAAAATAGGAAAAAACCTAAAAAACGTTCTAAATAATAAAAGCCTAAAATTAAGGAAGATCTGGTCCAAAATTAGAAGATCTAAATTAGGAAAAGTATCTACTAACTGATTTAGAGCTGGAAAGTCAATCAGCCATAATTTCATGCCATAAATAGCGCCCAATTAAGTCAGATCAGCTCTCAATAGCTTGGATTAAATTTATTAGGCCTTCATCTTCTTTTGGGCCAGCTTGGAATGTGAATCAGCCCAAATCCCTTGAATCAGCCCATTAAGTGCTTCTTTGATCTTCTTGGATCTTGCTTTTGTAATTGGCCCAACTGAAACATGCAATGGATCTTTGAATGCTTGTTGATTCTCGTCATTAAATTCATATAGACGTAGTACCAGTAGAAATGACATTGATAAATTGTAAACTTTATCATTGCTTTCTTGAGGTCTATAAAATCTTTATTATTATTGCTCTAAAACCTCCAAAACTTAAAACAGTATTTTGTTGGTGAGCTGAGAGAAGTGGGTAGGGACTCACTGGAGTATTGTACTGAAGATGACAATAGCGGCAGGGATCGGGTACGCCTTGCTTGCGCTAGGCCCGTCTCTTTCCCTCTTCGTCTCTGTAATCTCCAAAAAGCCCTTCTTGATCCTCACCGTCCTCTCTAGGTACCTATTGACGACGCCGTCTCTCTCTCTCTCTCTCTCTCTCTCTCTCTCTCTCTCTTCGATCTCTCCATTTTTCTTTTACATAGAAAATGTAGCTGGAAAAAAAAAAAGTTAGGGTTACGAATCGTAGAGTATTTCGGACCCTAGAAAGTGCTATGATCGGTCAACGACGATTTAGTTTGACTTTGGGGGAGTTTTTTGTTTATGTATTGTGTGAGATAGCTATTGGATTGTGTTTTTTTTTTTATATCTTCCATTTTCTCGGCAACCAAACAGAGTGGCAGTGTGTAAACATCTGAATATTGTAGCAGTATCTGATTCAGTAGAAGAAAAATTTGCTTGAATTTTTTTTAATTTTAATTTTATATCTATATTATTGTTAAGGTAATTACTGAGTTTATTGTAATTTAATTCGTATATTAAGCAGAAATGGTAGTTGTAATTTTTTCAAGGATTGTGCTTTGTTAGAAAAATTATATGGAAATGACTGTGATAGTATATTTTTGCTTAATTATAATGTTTTCAGCCTGATTATTAGGTAATTTAGACTTTTCAAGATCAATTGGAAGTGAATTTGATTTGTGAAAATTCTTGTTAGGACAAGTTTGTTTTGTTTGAATCTCTATGATTCTGTTTAAAAGTGTTAGAAATGGCAGCCTAGTGGTTGGAGGCTTGGAATGAGCTGTAGAGCCAACATTCTGGGCTCAATCCCCAGTAGGAGTTCCCATGGATTACTTGATACACGGTTTTAGCGGGTGGGGTCGTGTATCTGTGGTGTACTTCCCAAAGGGTGGGTCCAAAGGGCCCTGCCTTGGTGAGGATCCACCTCATAATAAATAAGTAAAAGGTATACAAGAAAAATCCTTAGATAAGGAAATGCAATGAAAAAAGAAATTCTAGCATTACCCACATGTTGGTTTTAATGTAATACGTTTATTGAGTTTTTTCTTGTTTCATCTATGTAGTACACTGTTATGGCTTATAAGTCTGATCGTGCTGTCGGGACTGTGGAGGGGTTTTCTTCCTCTGAATTCAACGACATGGTGGCCTTATGGTCTGCTTCTATTCACATCTATTGCTTTTCAAGAAGGCCTTCGGCTTCTTTTCTGGAGAGTCTACAAGTAAGTTCAATTTCTTCCATTACATATATGTTACATTTACAATATATGTGTGTGTTTGTGACCTATTAGGGTATAGCCTAGTGGTTAGAGGCTTGGGATGAGTTGTTGACCCTAACATCTTCAGTTCAATCCCCACTAGGAGTTCCTCTGGATTACTGGTCTGGGTGACCAAAAAGTGTGTGTGTCCTTTATATTTCTAAAATCTCTAGCACTAGTTTGGAAAAAGGGGTGTGGAGTTATTTTTTTTGTGGTTAGGGATACTGCATTGGGATACATGCACTTGTTATTTATTCATCATGTGCTTGAATGAGGCTCTATTTATTCTGCAAATGTATTTACTAAGCACAGTCAGGTGTTTGCCTCTTGAAATTTCATGCTATGAGTTTCTCGTCTGTATGAAGTGATGGATTTGTATTTGAAAGTTTTGAAAAAGTAACAAAAAGTATGATTTTGGATGGAATAGAATGACAAAAAAGAATACATGTGACTGACCCTAATTGGTTTGTTGAAGATCCATAGCGAACCCCAAAATTTTGGGATTAAAGTTGTAGTATTTTGAGCCTTGCTTCTATATGCTACAAACAAAGAAGTTCTATTTTGAAAAACTAAGGATATGATTGATAACTATTTTTTCCCCTTAATTTCTGTTTCCAAAAACAATTTTCTATTTTTGAGATAAAAAAACTTGTTTGGCAACCCAAAATGGATAGAAAACAAAAGCTGTTCTCAAAACTCAATTTGTGAAGGAAATTGAAAAAAAGTAAAAGACTGTTTTCAGTTTTTAGTTTTCAAAACCAATGAAAACATGAGTATGATTTAATGAATCTATCTTATTTAATGAGTTAGCACTTTCAGTTTTTAGTTTTCAAAACCAATGAAAACATGAGTATGATTTAATGAATCTATCCTATTTAATGAGTTAGCACTAGAGTCTGAATCCTAATAACAACATATTTCTCTTTTTTTTTTCTTCAAAAAACTATTTTTTTAATTTCAACTAACCAAACAAGTTTTTTTTTTTTTGATAAGTAACCAAACAAGTTTTTGATTTCAAAAATACAAGAAAATTGTTTTTTCTTTCAATTCTCAAAAACAAGTTTTTGAAAATAGAAAACAAAAACTATTACCAAACATAAACTAAGAATCTGACTTTTTCTAAGTGCTATAATTTTTTCTTCTTTTTTAATCAACTTCATAAGAGGTTGAGCCTTGGTGCGATGACAATTGTCTTCCACCAAAAGCGGCAGGTTGTTGGTTTGAGTCCAGGAATCAGCCTCTTTAAAAAAATAAATAAAAATAAATAAATGAAAAAAAAATTGAGGGGTGGGGGGGTTAAGGCTACCTGCCATGACCTCCCTCAAACTCCACAAGAAGTACGAGCTTTGTGCACTGCGTACAACCTTTTTAATCAACCTCATTAAAATTATTCCAAACTAATAAAATAACAGTAAATGACTTTGATGCTGCAAATACCACCAACTTGATTAATGCTGTTAACCTCTCACTTGCCAGGCTCATGATAACCTTTCTGATAGAGATGATTGTTGGTCTTCCTCTCCAGTACTTGTAAAATTCTTTTTTTTTTTTATGACATTTTTATGTGATATATGTTGGGATCTTCTGTCTAATTAGAAAAAAAAAAAAGAAAAAAAAAAAAAAAGCAGAAAAATAATCTCTGTTAGAATTTTATATGGATACGGATTTTTCAACCATGATTTTCCTAGTAGTACGTTTGTAGGGTTATGGAGATTTCTGTGACATCTCTCTCTCTCTCTCTCTCTCTCTCTCTCTCTCTCTCTCTTGCTTGTTCTTTCGCTTCTGGCTTAACTTCTCTGGTGGACTTTATATAGGAGGTTGGAAGATCTGTTGGATGCCTTTGCTGACAAAGTCTCAAAACCACGCCTATTTATGACAGATAAGATGCAAATTTCTCTGGGTAAGCTTTGTATAAGTTTTACTAACCTATTTTAATTGAGGTTGCTTCTCATAACCCCAAATTCCTATAATGTGCCTCTGAGTTGACCTTTTTGACTGTTTCTCTTTATTGGCATCAATCATTAAAAAATCAGATTTTTGTACATAATCTCTGCCATCCCTGTTGGACACAATTTGTGCAGAAACTGCTTAGTGTTTTTTGTTTCTTCTTCTTCTTCTTCCTATTTTTTTTCTTCTTTTTTATTTTTTATTTTTTAAAAGATATAGTTGCTTGATAGATTGCAATAAGTCAATTACTGAATTGAATTTCTTGAGTAATTATTAGATTTTAGATCAATTGTAATTATCTCCCCAAAAAAACGTTTTGGATATATTTCACAACTTTATTGTAGTACAACCGCTTATCATTTGATCTTAGAAAAAATCTGAAGTTCAGCACCAGAGTAGCAAGATCTAAGCAGCTATGAAGTCTATTGAAAAAAGTAGAACGGTTTCATGATGAATATATATCAAGCAAAAAAAGAAACAGACAAACATTTAGTGACCGTTAATTGAGAGGAGAGGAAAAAAAAAAGGGGGGGGGGGGTGTTTGCATTCTCTTCCATTGTAACTTGATTGATACACCAGATAAGGTTCCTTAATCAGGAGAAAATTTCCATGATATGTTATATTAGATTACAATGAGAACAGCTGAAACTAGCGAAAGGCTCAACATATCCACATGCCAATGAGCTTTAGCTCAAATGGAACTTCCTCCCCCTATAAGAGCAAGGTGAAGGGTGAGGCTGTGGGCTAAAAACTCATGTGTAACTTACCAATTAAAATAAATAATTTAACCACATTAACATGTGATCATAGGGCTAACACGAGATTGAAAAGATGGCAAGTGCCTAAGACTATGGTTTCCATGTTTGGAATATTTTATGCATTCTTAGATGTCAATTACCAACTATATGCTGCCACCACGTACAGTATTTCACGGTAGAGGAATGGGAATTTAAATCAAGATTGGGAACCTTATTGTTCCTCTGTGATATGTTAGATGCATATGGTTTAAAGCAATACTACCACTCACCTCTACCTTGCTTCTTTTTTTTTTTTGGAAAATTTGTTTCAGTAAGTTTCATTTTGTACGTAGTGTATGAACGTCTTCCCTTTCATATCTGATTTGTGCTAATTTCAATTAATTGCATGCAGCTGGTGGTTTGGGTCATGGAGTGGCCCATGCTGTGTTTTTCTGTCTCAGCCTCTTAACACCAGCATTTGGTCCTGCTACGTTTTTCGTTGACAGGTGCTCTCAGATACCATTTTTTCTTGTCTCTGGTGAGTTGAGTCTTTTTATTAGTTTTCTCATATACTTCCATATTCCTGAACCCTAGGATTAGCCTAGGAATTATGTAAGTGGACTTTTTTATCACTTAATATTCATTGTGACTCAATGGTAGTTGGCAGATGTTCTGAAAAGTTTTTGGTTTCACGGGGAGTATTTGTCTAACAACCATTGCTTTTATTTGTTGCAGCAATCATTGCTCTTGCATTTGTTACAATTCACACTTTCTCCATGGTCATTGCATTTAATGGATACGCAGAAGGGAACAAAGTGGACCAACTTTTTGTTCCTGTAGTTCATCTTGCTGCAGGATTGGTGGTTAGAACCTTTTATTTACAAATCCATTCCATATGTCTTATAACAGTTCTATATTCAAAGCACTGGTAACTATCTATTTTTCTCAATGTACAAATCAGTCTTGAGGCAGCAACCCTTGAGCTTCTATGATTAGATTTACACAAGATTACCCATAATGGACCCTGAAATCGGAAAATTCAGAGAAGAATTAGCCATTGGTGCCACATTCTAGGTCCAAGTGGCTTAACTTGATTAGTTCTAGTAATTATTTATTGCAATGGATTCATATTGATATCATTTTCAAAAGCTAATTATATATTTTTAATTATTAAGTTTTTCAAAACCTAAGAGGTCAAACCTTGGTGCAATGGGTTGATGGCAAGTGCCCTCCACCTAAGAAATGATGAATCTCGGGTTCAAGTTTAGGAATCAGTCTTTTCTAAAATAGTTAAGGTTGGTTATCAACCACTTCTCCCATACTCCGTAGAAGTAGGTGCTTTGTGCACTGGGTCCGGGTACAAACTTTTAGGTTTTTTAAGACCTAAGGGCCTGTTTGGTTTGAGCAAAAAAGGAGTGTATTCTGTATTCATTTTCAGTTTTTTGTGGGACTCATTACTAAAAAACTTGTTTGGCTTTGTATTTGTATTTAGTTTTCATTTTCAGTATCCAAAAAAATAAGATTTGAATACAAAAACTTAATAGAACTTTTTGGTGTTTTCATTTTCTTGAAAATGAATACAGTGGCATATTCGTAAAAAAACCAAGTCTATGGGTCCAACTATCACTGACTTGTCACATCAAAGAACTCTCTCTCTGTTCCTCTCTTGCTCTCTCTCTTGATTGGACCCATGGCCGATGCTCTCTCTCAGTTCAGTGGATCTTGCAATTTCTTGAGCAAAATCAGATCAGACCATAATTGATGCTCCAATTTTCTAGCGAATTCCTTCTGGGTGTAGTGTTTGATTTGGGGTTTGTTTGTGGGTTAGTTTTATTGAAATGTTATGGTGGATGTTTGGTATTAAGGCATATATGATGGAGGATTTGAGGTGTTTAGGGGTGAGTTTACCAAAATTTGTTTAGGGGTTGAGTTTACTGAAATCTGATCTTGGATTCATGGTTGTATGTTGTTTGTTTTAGGCATATCTTCTTTGATTGGGGCTGGTTTGTAGGAGATAAGTAGTTTTTAGCGGGTGTGAATAGTGTGATAGCTGCTAAAAGAGTTTGTATCCGTTGGTGGTTGTTAGGAAAAAAATAAATAAATAAAAAATAAAAGGTTAAGGGGAAGACAAAGCAGAAATGATGCCAAACAAAAAGATAGTTGGAAACAAAAAATGAGTACAAAATTTGAGTATAGAAAATGAGTACAAAAAATGAAAATAGAAAATGAATACAACCTCAATACAAACCAAAACAAGCCCTAAATATCTTCATGTCAATTGTAATTATTGCTCTTTTTCCCAGTTATTAGAAAATTGCTGTTTTGCCTACTCTGTCAACATGACCTAATGATCAAGCGACCCCTAGGAGTTGACTATATTGTGGGTCAGGTATGCTTTGGAGTTGGAAAACCTGATAAAATTATTTTGCCATTCATGTAGTTGGCTTGAACTTTGCTTCATGCATCAAAGTATAAAAAGTTAAACCCTGAATGTGCTACAAAAGAGAGAAAACTACATATTAAATTGCTTTATTATTTTAGTAGTCAGGGATTTGGAATTTATAATAGTCTTATAGGTAGTGGTAACATTACGATTTGGCTTTAAATTTCCCTGCCTGCTACTGATCATTCTTGAATCATTTAAATAGGATTTAGAATTGTAAAAGTTATTACCTTGGAAGTGGTTGCTATAGTTTGGAAATAATATGCTAATTCCTGATTATATTGCTTGAAATTGGGTTACCAGCACAAAACTTTGAACCATCTATGGGATTTGGAAAATCTTTCTCCAATACATAGAGTAAATTGTTTTCTAGCTGTTACTGCTGGAATTGATCTTATTAATGTTTTGGCTTTTACTCAGACACTGGTAAATTTTGCATCTGGAGGTTGCATTGTCAGCATCCCTCTTCTCTATTTCATTGCAATCTTGACCTTGATTCGTTGTGGGAAGATGGTGTGGAGAAGATTGAAAGAGCATCAAAGCACACAGGGAAACTCATAGTTGCTAGTAACAAAGTCTCCTAGTTGCTCAATTCAGTAGTAGAGTTATGTACTGATCAAAGTTTCCTCTGTATAAAATTGTTATGACTTTTCCATATATTAGCTCTCCCACATCCCCCCCCCCCCCCCCCCACCCCCCCCAAAAAAAAAAAGGGGGAAAAAAAGAAGTAGTTGCTTGTGTATGTGTTACTTGAAGAAATATTAGTAGTCATGTCTATTGTGTCTGTGGCATTCATAGGTAAATTTTGAAATTTGAATCAAATGCCTATATGCATTTTTTTTCCCTCTTTTTCATGTTTGATTCTTATTATCCTATTGAGCCTTAACTCAAACGGTATCTCCTAGTATAAACCATTTTATACTAAGACAAACAAGTTTTAGTGTGAGTTTGGTTCAGCTTTTTGATACCGTGCTTTTTGAAAAAAAATGGTAGTTTTAAAAAGTGCAGCATGAAACTGGGCTTTTTAAAAAGAAAATTACTAATTATTATCCCTCTAAATGGAATTAGCAATGGAATCATGAAGAACCTTCATCTCAAGGTTTGTTAAAGTTCTCATGTTTAGCTCATAATTGCTGCTTGCTTACATGTTATGTTGTCCAGTAGGAATTGAATCTAGATTGGCAGCTCCGAAACCCCTATCATCCCTATCATTTAGTCTAACAAAATTATGAAGAACCATTGAAGTAGAGACGATAGGTATTTGGATATAGAATGGAAAAGATGGCATGTTTTTTATAGTTCTCTATATATTCTTTCACACACCAAAGGTGCACTCAATCAAACATCGAAGAGATGAGTGATAGGGGTGTGCACGGGTCGGATGTAAACGCCAATATTTCTATCCAATCCGCCACTAGCGGGTTGGAAAAATTTCAATCCACTACCAACCCACCAAAGTTTAAATTTGGCGAATTGGTTACAAATATTGGTAGTTTCAACTCGGCGGGTTGGCATTAACAACATTTTTTTTTTTAATTATCACAAACTACAATTTTTTATTAAATAATCTCAAAATATAACTTGTATGGACATAGATTTGGTCTTTAAGTCCAAATAGTGGATGGACCAGCCCAAATGGCCCAAAAACAATAAATATGTAGAGAGTAGATAAAGAAAGCTGGGCTAGCCCGAATTAGACAATCATTAGGATGGTTTTAGGTGATTAGAAGAATGAATTAGATAAGTTTAACTTCAGAAAGTTGTCCTCGGCTAATATCCGAAGAGGTCAACTAGGGTATGTATTGTTATAAGTTTGGTTCTTAGAATCTACAGTGTTTCTTTTTATATTTTTTTCCTCCCCCTTTATGAAGGATTTCTTCACATTATATAGCTTTTTCTAAATCATCTTGATCCTACACTTGTTGATCATCTAAGTCCTCATTTGAGTGCCCGTCCCATCAGACACCTTCTTTGACTTTCTGTGAGTCGCGGTAGCCAAGGTCACACTATTCAGAAGTCTTCTCCATATAAATGCGGCCAGAAGAGTAGATGCAACACATTTAATGCAGTTGTAGCAGCTTTTCCTTAGATATTTTTGGAGTTTCCTTCCCTTTGTATGTTCATGAGACATGTCTCTATAATCAAGGCTTTTGCGAGAATCATTTTCATTACCTGAATACAGCTTTGGGCCATACCTCCTCGGACCACTCTCACTCATCTCATATTTACCGAACTCCAGCTTGGGATTCTCCGTACTTATTTATCTCTCCTCGAACCTTACATCGCCCTCGGATAAAGCTTAAGGTCTAATACATAATTTAGGCCCTTATCCCTACACAACTAATGCACAAAAAAAAAAAAAAAAAAAAAAAAAAAAAAAAAAAAACCAAAGGTAGATTTTATTGAATAATCTCAATTCTAACATAAACATAGGGTCAATAAAAAAAGATATATCATCTCTAACAAAAGTAGGCTCTGCCTTACAACTTAAGAAAATTAAATCAACAAACTCAAAGTTTTAACATTTCCAAAGTCACATCAAAGAGTTAAAAAAAAAAAAAAATTAGACAAAGACAAAGAATTAGATGAATTGTATTCTTATGCAAATATATAACATATTTAACTTGAATATACAATGAACGTACTTGCCAGAATGGCTTTACTTGTAATATTTTATCACATTTTATAATATATAAACAGATCAAATGACATAAACCTAAATAAAAAAGACAAAAAAAAAAAAAAAATTAAACAGTAGAAGACAATAACGCAGTTAAATACCTTTGTGATTGTCGGTGAAAAATTGAAATGATAAGAAATAAGCTACAAAAAGGTTAAAGAAGAAAGAGGAAGGGAAAGACAGTGGCTGAAGCCTGAAGGTGAAAGCCAAAAGTGAAAGGTGAGAAGAAAAAGTGAGACCTAGAGCCGCAAAGTGTATACTGTACATACGGCAGAAGTAAATGGGATGGGTGGTGGGTAGAGGTGTTTAGGGTTTCAATGTTGACTTTTTAGATTTTGTTTAAGGATTTGAAGGCTTGTTCTGTTTAGGGAATTGATTATTGATTAGTTGTAAAAATTTATTAGGTGAATTGATTAACTTTAAATTACGGATGGCAATTCGTGTTCGTGTGTCAAGTTTGTGTCGTGTCAACTCATACGTATCCGACTATATGAGTCAACACTAACCCGACCTGTTTATTAAACGGGTCAAGATTCCTCAACCCTAACACGACCCATTTATTAAACGGGTCAGTCATGTCGACCTGTTTATCTAATTTTATCAAAAAAAAAAAACATTTATGAAAAAACAAACAAATAAATATTTTAAATATAAAATTCAAAATTAATGAGTAACTGCATCACAAATAATCATTCAAAACTAAAGCATATCTCAATATCATAAATAATCAATCACAATATGTCAAAAAAAATAAACTACAACAACTAATAAGTTTACATACCTAAGGTTTGAATGGTATATTGGTAAAATTTTATTTAATTAAACGGGTCAGACGGGTTAAATGGGTTCCATAGGTTGAACCCTAACCCAACCCCTTTATCAAACGGGTTCGTCATGTGAACCCGAATATGACACGAACCCATTAAGCCTCAACCCATAACCTGCTAATTTCGTGTCGTGTCGTGTCGGGTTCGCGGGTCGTGTCCAATTTTGCCACCCCTACTTTAAATACTTAACAATCTGAACTTTTTTTTTTTTTTATGTATGTATAATTCAGCAGGCGGGTTGAGTTGTAGTGGGTTGACAATCTTTTAATCCATAACCCAATCTAACCCGCAATTTTAGGGGTCTAACCCGCCCAACCCATACCACCTAACTTAATGACCCGCACGGGGCGAGCGGGTCGGGTGCAGGTCCGGCAGGTTGGTAGGTTAAGCAGATAATGAGTGAGCATGATTAAAACAAATGGTTAAAATTGGGTTTTTAAGAAAAAAATTGTGGGCAATTTTGAAGATAGATTCACTTTCTAACTGTAATATATAATAACGTGTTTGTGGTGTTTTGCAACTGCAGCACCCTAGCTGCCACACCATAACGTAGGTGTGTATTTGGAAAAGTTAGTTCTTTATGACATGCATTTGCAATAATTTACCAAACACGCAGTTTGGGTTTTGGGTTGAAAAAAAGTACATTTTAGCTCCTTAAAGTGGAACCAAGCTGGCATTAAGCCAAGATATAGTTAACAAGTTTTATGCCAAGATATGGATTGATTAGTAAAGTCTCGTTCCTTGAATAAGAGATCTAAGTTTAAACATTTCTTGCATCAAAATTCCTAAAAAATGAAAAAAAATTAATTAATAATAATAATCTATGGCCCGTAATCATAACCCATGTGCTAATGCCTAGTAGTAATGATTATTCTATATGGCTTGACTTGTAAAGTCGAATAAAAGAGTAGAATAAGGTATTGACACCCAAATCTACCTAGACAGTTTTGTTTCCTGTGTGATGTCAGAACAAACTCTGCTACTTACAGAACCAAAATTGGTGCTCATCCATATAAATCTCAATTATGCCCCATTTAAACAAACTATGTGCCCAATTGAATATTGACATTGTCACAGTATGAAATTGTAAAAAACTGTAGTAGTGAAGTTTTTGCTATTTAAAACTTTAACCGAAAAATCCTTCAACATTTTGCAAGGCTAGCTTCGATCCAATTTGAGATCTAAGATGACAAATTTAAGTGAGTTGTTTTAATATTTAAATAAAATTTTAAATTATTGTGTAGAAAAATAGTTTACAAAATATTTAAGAGGCTTTTTAAAAGAGATTAAGTGGCTATTTTTATTAATTTATTGTGTGGGAAACTAATTTATAAAAATGGAAGTTTCAATTTCACTCTACTATTTCATCAACGGTAAAGGATCTCTCTCTCTCTCTCTCTCTCTCTCTCACACACGTATATATGAGAGATCCATTTTGGGCCTTTTCTAAGAGTATTCACATTGGGTGATGTAAAACCCATAAAAATGCAAATAGATAAAAGTATTCACAAAAATGCACAAAACACCTTTATCTGCAAGGCATATTGTAAAAAAATTACAATTTACTACAGTTCTAATGTATATATACAAGCAATGCAGCAAGTTGCAAAAAATTTTAATTCCTCTTTTATTCTCTCTCTCCTCACCTGTCTAACTATCTCAGTTCTCTCTCGAGCTCTCTTTTTTTTCTTTTTTCTTTTTTCTTTTTTCCTTCACAATTCTCTCTCTCACTAGGTTGCAGCACGGTGGCTGTGAGACTTAAAGAGTGGGATTTGTGAGTTGACGCATGGATCTTGGCATAGGTCGCGACATCTGTGGGTTGTGGAGTAATGGCAATGGGTCCCGGCAAGTGGGTTGCAATGGTCTCATCATTAAAATGGGGTTATTAAGGTTTTATGATCAGTTGATCAGGTTTTGTAAGAGGTTGAGGTGGTCGTTAGGCAGTGCTGGGTTGATTTCTCTATGAAAATGGGGAAAAAAAAAATCAACGAGAAAGAAAAAAAATACTATTTTAATATTGATGTTTCCCAAAATAAATAATGAGAAGTAAGATGCGTCTAAAACTGATTATATAAAATAGGTAAAGTGGTATTTTGTGAGTTAAAACTTATTATTTTTACATAACCAAATGTCAATGCTATTTGATTGAATTCAAACTTATTATTTTTACTAGGTGTCATACAGCTTATAAAAATAAAAATAAAAAACTGTCAAATTTCTCCAACTCATCCAAACAATTATTTGAATATTAACACATTATCATCACAAATCTAACCCCAAAATCAGATTCGCAAAATTGCTTTTCCATTTTCAACTCTTCTAGCCATAACCAAATAATATGACACAAAATACAGATGAAGAAGAAGAACAAAGTAACAATTTTATTTAACTTTGTAATTAGTAAATCTATTGATTTACAGTTTTGACAAGGAACACATTTTTGTCAAAGTAAGAGGGAAAGTAAAAATTACAGAAGGCATGGCAGCAAAATAAAAATGAACATAATTCCCCATTTGGACTCCATAAATTACTAAACAAACCCTTTCCTCCTCCTCC
Source organism: Lithocarpus polystachyus (assembly GCA_033629205.1). Classification (NCBI taxonomy): domain Eukaryota; kingdom Viridiplantae; phylum Streptophyta; class Magnoliopsida; order Fagales; family Fagaceae; genus Lithocarpus; species Lithocarpus polystachyus. Next base: position 50,229,909 of record CM066171.1, on the reverse strand, counting down.
CACCTCCACCACCAAAAAAAAAAAAAAAAGGAATATTTGTGATCTATATTATACAAATTAACAAATATTATCTCAAAACCTGTAATGAAGTTTACTGACTATTTTTCTGCAATTCTGTATATCCTGTTCACTTGAGAAAGAATTTCCAAACATCTCTATCGGCAATCTCTTTGACCAAATGTGCTCCAAAAACGCCTTCATCATCTACCAGATTTTTCAGGTGCCGTGCTCCGCTGTTGAAGCCCACATAATTCTTCTTTGTGGCTAAGTACACTACTCCATATGGAGGCCTGACACACTAGTTATCCAAAGCAAGCAAGTAAAAAATGAGTTGGATGTACAAGTTAACAGTAAATTCACTCGGAAAGCAAAAAATATGTAGCACAATTTCTGGTAACAGGGTCTCATTACACATACAATAATCTAGATTCCGATTATGTACATATCTTGATGCCACTGGCACTACCTCCAAATTTATTTATTTGGGATTTGTTCAATTGTCACCTAGGTTGATAAAGCTTCCAATCCCACAACAAGATGTGAGATGGTATATGAGATGCATCAGTTATTAAAACTAATCCACTGAACAATGTCCAGATGACTGAAAAACATATACACTACTCCTCAGAATGCTCCAACCTCGTATGAGTTATTTGTCAAGGATAGACAGACAAACCATATCAATCATGCCACTACGGTCAAGATTGGAATCTTGTACGTTGATTTAACATAATATAACCAAATGAATCATAAGAGACAAAGAAACTTACCTTTTTCATCAGTGCATATAGCTTCTTCAAAGAGGTGGCCGAGTATGGGATGTCAGTCATCAAAATAACATCATAACCACCCTCGCACTGATCGTTCTCGTTAGCCCTTTCCCATGCCCGGCTTCCTGAAAGCTTCCTTGATCGCCTAGAGGTGGATTCCTGCCCTGTGATGCTTCCATCTAGGCTACTACATCCATCCATGAAATCCTCCTCGGAGAAGCTTAGGCTCATCCCTGGTGTTGCTTCACACCCTTCACTCTTCACAACAGACAGGACAGTGGGGAGCTCATCCCAGTCCCCAGCAAAAAAGTGTACTGATGGGGCCAGAGTTTGTCTTGAAGGTGTCAGAGGGCTCTCTGGATGTCTACTCTGCTTGTCCCGAGCTTGCTCCAGATTGGCAAGGACATTTGGTATGGTTGTGCATCTTATAGTTTCTGCATTGAGGTCTTGAAAATGCGCTGTGCAAGCTCCCTGTGCAAGAATGAATCAGATATAGGGTAAGTATATTATTCAAGAACCAAATTCACTTGTGTTCATCTGTGTCAAGCATCTAGTTTATGCCCTTTTGTCTCTTTCATTTTGCTAAATAAAATTTTGGGAAAATTACACAAAACCCTTGTGGTTACTCCATAAAACACAGAACCCCCTTGAAGTTTGAGTGTAAGAGTTAACCCCCCGAAGGTTTTTAGGTGTAACACAGAGCCCTAGGTTTTTTTTTTTTTTTTTTAAAATGTGAAAATTTAGAGCTGCATTTTCACATAAAACAATATCACAAGGGGGTTTAGTGTTACACTCAAACCCCAAGGGGGTTCCTTGTTTTAGGAAAAACCACAGGGTGTTTTTGTATAATTTTCACTAAGATTTTTTATTTCAGGTTTTCTACATGATGCAAATATATTTGACAACGTGTTAGCTTTAAATGTACATTCAGAAATGATGCATCTCATATTTGACGTGTAGGCAAACATGAATTATGAAATATACAGAATTAAATCACACCAATAAGGATAATTCCAATTCAACAATGATTTAAGCCAACAAATTTGAAACCTACTCAATACAAAGCGGCTACTATGCTTTTATAAAAGTTCAATTAAAAGCGGATATCTTTAATTATAAATAAAAGTGGATATCTTCTAAAAGCATTCAAATTTGTATGCGTTACATTTTGCACAGATGACTTCTAAATATATAAATAAATATATAAAAAAAAAAAAAAACCAACTTGACCAGACAGAGCCATCTACAATATGTACTCTGCATATAACTACAGACCATCTGAAAGATTTTGAATTAATTGAAGATAGTTCCAAATTCCATTGGTTTACAACAACTGATATTTATATATTATTATTAATGTAACACATGCAAGATGTTCATGCTTTCATGTAATTCCCAATTACAAATTATCCCCATACGAAATCAGCACAATGCCCTATGTATTTAGAGATTAGGAGAGAGAAAGAACAACTAAAATAAGTCATTGTATTCCCACTTCTAGGTAGATGTATAACACAAGAATCACCAAAAGTAAAGAAGACAAGGCTCAATCAATTAATAGGATTTACCTTCAAGCATGCAAAAATCCCCGGAAGTCCATAACTGCTACCAAGCTGTAAAAATCACCAAGTAAACGAATTAACTCTCAAAATGTTCCATAATAACTAACAAATGGAGTAATTGACTATCAACCCTAATTTCTTCACATGGGAAAACTAGTCACAGGAGCACACGAGCGAGAAAGTTATCATCACCCAACATTCTTAAATGTGCAAGCAATAAGGTTTCCTTTTCTTTTCTTTTCTTTTTGATAGGTAAAAATAATTTTATAAATGAGACTACCTCGTGAAAAAGGACACGAAGTAGCCTAAATAATATATACAAAATGTAGTTTAGAAGAATTTTAGATTACTTGTCTATATGCAAAGAATATTGAATTAAACCAACATTGACAAAATTTCTAACTGCAGACCCAAATCAGCCTTGTTGGATGTGATAATGATATTCTCTAGAAAAGGAATGAGCCCTCAAAAAAGAGCCATTATCTACAGGTTGTCTCTTGAAAAAGACAATCCCTGCAAAATATATATCTTCCCCTCAAAGAACACCCCCAAAGGAATACTTCAATTTTCCCTATTAGTGTTGAATATTATCCAAAGAAAAACCCAAGAAAAAATAGTAATTGATAGAATCAACAAGCTTCATAACATCAAAATGAGATCGGAAAGGATTGAAAGTAATAAATTGAAGCATGAAGTAGCAAGTAAAATCTCTTTGACTCAATTACCTCAAGTACCCTTTTGCCTCTGAAGCTTAATTGTCCATCACGAATCTCATGCTTTAGGACATTAACAAGATCGATAGAGCTGTCCCAAGATTTCAAATATCCTACAAAAGGAAGAGTTTTTTAGCTTTAATTTCAATCATTTAACATATCCAATCATGTGTAGAGAACAAGATTACTAAAGCAGGACTTAGTAATTCTAAAGCCTAATCAGTGGCAGATTTGAATTGGACAACTCCACATAAAATAAAGGAAAAATTTGAGCTCCAAACCGGTTTGGAGCTATTTTTCTCTTACCCATTATGTGACAATTAAAGAGACCATTCATATATAGTTTTCATCATGACTTTTTTAATGAGTCATGTGACCTGTTAAAATATACACATGGATAATGAAATGTCAGGTACCTACCATCAGATTTTGAAGATATTATGTCCAAACCATTGAAGCCAATGATATCAGCAACACTAACTCTTCCCTGTTAGAGATTGTAAAAGGCATCAATCAGGTTTATTAAATAGACTGTTCTACAAACAATATGTGCAGAAGACATGCTCTGATGTTGACATTTTATCCCATGGAGAGGTAAAGTTAATACATTGAACTCGACCCACCAACCTCCAATGCCCCCTATGCTCCCCTCAAGTCTGCAGCACACCCCCCCCCCCCCCCCCCCCCACACACAAAAAAAAAAAACCTTTTTTTTTTTTTTTGAAATAGGTTAGGTAAGGCAGTCAGTGGGTTTTGAACCCATGACCTTTGCCTCCATCCACTGTCCAAACATACTTTCCCCAGGTCTTAGGAGACAAGGGGGAAAAACCCAACATATACTGTCTTTCAGTACATGTCTCAAAACTACAGCTTATATCCGTCTACTCATATCAGAATCCTGATTACATTAACATCTCTCTCTCTCTCTCTCTCTCTCTCTTGGTGGGTCTCGAACACAGAAATTAAGGGAATGAGCTCAGCCTGGTCCAGTTGCAATAATGGAAAAGAATCAATTACCAAACAACCAACCAACTGCAATTATCTTTCATGAAGAATTTTACTTGTACAAACAAGAGAAAATATAAATGCTGACAAGCACAACTGCAAAAATAAGGATTTGGCATACCTTGAACAAATTGAGCCCTTGCAAATCTACATTCTCTCCAGCATACTTGTAGGGGTGAGCTGTCTGCAGAGTAGAAAGAGGAGACTGTTAGTGTTCTGAAGTCTGAACACAATTTCTAACTCCGTGTCTCACAACTTCAGCTGAACTATATCACTATATTGTGGTGAATAATTCTTCCTTCGGCTGTCACTTTTAGATTGGGACTGTTAATGTTGCAGATAGGGGATATACCTTTGATGGAAGAATCTCAACAGCTGGCGAAGGGAGATGCAGATCTCTCTCAGAAATGGAGGACACGCTGTGAGTTCCCCGGTCATGGGGCACCAACCCAGGCAAACACTGTGCAAGCAATGCTGGTGTACGCATCTTACTTGACCTTTGGCAAACTATTTTTGGGAAGAACAACCTGAAACTACCAACACTTCAAATCAAAATGCAAAGCACTCTTTACATTACAAGCTTAAAAACCACCACCAAAAAAAAAAAAAAAAAACAAACAAACAAACAAAAAAACCCTACAAACACAAACACAAAACCAAAAATCAGCTGAAATTCCAATTCTCTGCTTTTTTTTATTTTTTATTTTTTAAGTTCCAGTTGTCCACTGTTCAAACCTCATTAGATTATGATGATGCAACAAACATGAAATATGATAATCAGAAACTGTTTCGACAAAATTACAGGCCTAAATGATCATTGAACGTATGCTGGAAAGAATATGAATACATAGCCAGAAAGAAGTCTACACTAATACTACAAGAATGAAACATCTGTAGTATCAGTATAGGCCTAAATCATGTAGAATTAGTGATAACAGGCCTAAATGATCATTGAACGTAGGCTTTCAGATCATTTAGGCCTACACTAATACTACAAGAATGAAATATCTGAAGGGGGAGGAAAAGGAAAAGTTAAAAACAAAAACAAAAAACAAAAGTAATAATAACAGTATCAAAATTTAACATTAGACACAAACCAACAACATATTCCAGACCAATTTCTTTTATAACATCTTCAAGAACATCCCATTAGCAAAATGCATAAACAAAAACCGAGCATGAAAAAAAGTAAAAAATAATTCCCAAAATGATATCTTCAACATTCAAATACATCTGACCCATACGTTCTATTACATCCCAGAACAAAATCCACATATAGAAAAGGTCAATCATAATACAATTACAAAGCACCAAGACGAATTCAGAAAGACAAAAACCCAGTAAAATTAGGCAAAAGAACATGCACTTGAACTGATTATACCAACAAATCCCACAAAATACAACCCTTCAAAATTCACAAAACCACACGATAACTTGAATTGTGTAGAAAAATAAGACCAGCCCATTTCTTCTTTCACATCCAAAAACAAAACCCAGATAGTAAAATCAAATACAACTCCATTAGAAACTCCAAAAAAAAAAAAAAAAAAACATAAATTTGCTAAGCAAAGAAAGCAAAAACCTTACCAACAAAGTCAATGCCTTTGATCAACAAAGAATCCAAGAAAGACCCTTTTTAAAAACAATCTTGAAAGATGAAATGAGCTTCCAAATTTTGAAATTTCGGAGCAAAAGAGATCGTTTCCACCGAGTCAAACAAGCAGAAATACCAAAACCCTGTTTTTAAAAGGAAAGAAGCTTAAACAGAGAGAGAACAAGGAAGCTTCGGTTCGGTTCGGTTCGGTTCAGACCTGAACTGTTACAAGTTACAACCTGAGACAAAATACCGAAAATGCCCCTTGTGGGCTTTCAACTGTGTAAATACTAATGTGTGGGTAAAGATTTTGGATTTGGTAGAGTGGCTTTTACGTAAATATGGAATGAGGACAAGGGTGAATTTCGAGAGTCCCAGTTCTTCGCTTATGTAGAGTCCTCGTGGAAAGGAAGAAGGAAAGCGGCGAGTTGGTCGGCTGTCGCTTTTGGCTTCCCAACGTGTAATCGGGGCCTATCTACTGTTGACACGTGTACTTGCAGGTTAGGAAATTTCTGATTTCTTTTTTATTTTTTTAATTTTAGATACCCTCCAAAATAGCATGATTGTTGCTAAAACATTATTGATTTTTGGTTTAGGCTTTGTTTAGGTGTAAAATTTTTTATATGTATCTTTCCATAACTACAAGATATCTTTTTGTTTAGGTATTTTCCATTTTCTTCTTAAAAAAAGTATTTTCCATTAACAATATCACCGTTATGAATTTATAGCTTAAATGGATCATTTTTTAATTATAGGGTTTAATTTGAAACTTCTAAAACCATCCCAAACTATAGAATATAAAATATAATCTACCATAACTATTACAAATTGATGGAACTAAAAATATACCTGGGATTGGAGAAATGCTCATCCAAATAAATTGTCATTGATGATGAATTTTGGATGTCATAGTCAAGTATGGCTGCTGGGATTTTTTTTTTTTTTGGATGTGTTTCGTGTAAGATTTAGAAAAAGAGCTTTGACTTCAACCTGATGAGGAAGTCTGTTTTACCACCAAGTCCACGCATGTCTTGGAAAATTGGTGGAAAGTGGAAAAAATTTGTTATTGAGTTGAAACTTGAAAGTTGGAACTTTGAATTTATATTTTTCTGTTCTTTTTTTGATTTTTCTTGTTTCTTTGCTGACGAAACCTTTGATTTAGTTCTTCTTCTTAGTAGGTTATATGCCAAGAAAAAGATGGACTGCGAATTCAGATTCAGGTCATTTGGCAACGTTGAGAAGATTCAAGGAAAAAGAACTCAATTATTTTGGCCAAATGTTCAAAAAAAGATGGCTAGATACATGGCTGCATTAGTGTCATCTATTACAATGATCATACACAAAACTCTTATATCAAAATATATATTTGTGACATGATGCTGACACACAAAAGATAGCCTTATTTTTACATGCTTGCAAAGTTAAACTTTCTACCTTAACTCAGTGTATTATCTGTTCTTCAGGGTTTCATTAAGTCAATTGTATCTCTCACTCTCCACACTAGATTGCTTCTTTGCAATCGGCTTCACAAACACCTTCCTCTTCGTATATTCAAATCAAATACCAACAAAAATCATACAAACCCATGAACACTTATACAAACTTTTGAAGTCTAGAACCCAGTTGGTTGCTCTAGAAATGGAAGAAACAAATCAGAAATAGAATATCGTAGCAAACAAAACTCTTGAATCATACCCCAATACAGTTAATTGACTTATCTTCTCATCTCTCTCTCTCTCTTATCTCAAATTCTTTTTGAAAATTAAAAAGTTAAAAAAGGTTATGAGCTGTAGATTTTGAGAAGTTTGGCTAACCATAAGCTAACTTGATTTCACAATTTAACTGAAATCATGTTTTCAACTGACGCGGCGCATTCACTTTATACATACCAGTGTGTAAAATGTAATGCTCTTTTTTAACTACACACTTTAACAAACTCTCTATTTTTTCTTTATTCATTTAAGTATTCTATTTTTTTTAATTATTATTACTATTGGTGGAGGAATTAAAAAAAATTGAAAAGAAATTATTTAGCAAAGCTAAAGTACCTCAACAATTGTGTTGAAGTACTGTAGTTTTGCAATATTTTCTTGAGAGATTGTTGACCTTGTTGGAGACCGAAAAAGAGGGTCGGCTAACCAAAATTTGGAAAAAGAACTTTGATGAGCTCTAAAATAGGGGGCAATTAAATTCAAGTGTGATCAACTAGTGACTTTCTCGTTTAAACTATGCTAATGTAGGATCTATAGTCAAAAATCACAGTTGTAGACTTGTAGTATTGTCTAATCTTTCACATGATGGTTTAAATCCTCCTTGTTCCATTTGTTGTGACAATTATTAAGAAGAAAAATGTAGGAACTATTTGATTAGCTTGATTCAATTGTCATGCCATTTGTCATTCACCATGCGTCATTATGACACCATGTGAAAACTTAAATATATCTTTTAGAACCAGAATCTAAATCTCATGGTTGAGTATGGTGGATGACCATTGTGTGCCATATGTTTTTAGAACCAGTAACTAAATCTAATGTGTTTCTTAAATGTGTTCAACTGAATTTGGGGAAGAAGCTAATTAGTTATGTTCTTGACCCACCTAAAAGCTAATTAATGGCTTCATTTTTGCTCGGCATTTTACTCTTATCGCAGCATTGTTGTTTGATATTAATTAGGAGGTGAAAAAAAAAATGTTGTTCTGTTCAATAAATGTCCAATTGATCCTATTAATATGTCTGAGAGTTCATAGAGCCTTTGCTGACTTCTCAAAGCCTAGAGAGCAAACCGTAATGGTTTACAATAGGCCTAGCCGCCTAGGTGGGAGTGCCCTCCTGATGATTGGATCAAACTCAATCTAGATGTCACCTAAGAATATTACAGAGCTTGTATGACAACTTTAGCGAAAAAAACTAAAGTGGCTTATTTATTTAAGCAACGTTTGCTAAAGCTATGGCAATTAGAATGGCTGTAAAGTTTGCACTTTGCCTTGAAGGAACAATATTCAAAAGTTATCATAGAAGAGGATTATAAGTGATGGATAGTATTTTGAAGGCTTCTAAGAATGCTAGCTGGGAGTTTGCAAAGATAGTTGAAGACATTCTTGGTTTAGCTTCATCCTATTTTTCCACAAAGTTTGTTTTGATTACCAAGGATAGAAATAGGGTGGTTTATGATGAAATTCTTTATGCTATGAATTTCAGGTTGAATCAAGATCAGCACAATGATTTAGAACAAAATGTAGTATTATCAGTGAGAAGAAAGAAAGAAAATCAGTGAGAAAACAGAGCAAGAAAGGATGAGAAAGAAAGAGAAAGAGAGAGAAAATTCTGAGAGAGAGAATCACTGCTATTAAGAGGAAAAATCTCTGTTCATCTTCTACAACTGATTACAAGCTCCTATTTATATTACACACTCTACAGGTCTTAACAGAATAATAATTAGATCCATATTATGCGGATCAATTCCGTAAATCACGGAAGAAATAACCGCTCAATAACTAACTTTGCGCCACACACTCCTGAAGCTTGAACTGAACCAAACCGACACCGTTTTGCCATTCTCTTATTGCTCAGGTACAGACTTCTTCAAAACGATGCGTTGCAATACAACCTTTAATGAAACTGTGCGTTTTGCAACACACATTAAGTTCCACCGTTTTGTTCTCCTTGCTCTGTCGTTTTGATCTTCTTTGATGTCAAACCATCTCTGTCTTCAACATCCCCCCTCAAACGAAAGGGGGAGGAGTCCACCATGAGTTTGTGTCTGAAAAGAAGGAATGAAGGAGCAGGTAATGGCTTGGTGAAGATATCAACTAAATTATCTTTACCCGAGACAAAGCCAACACACAAATCCCTGCGCAAGACCTTCTCCCTGACAAAATGATAATCCACCTCAAGATGCTTGGTGCGAGAGTGAAACACTGGATTAGCGGATAAGGCAATAGCAGAGACATTATCACACCATAACACAAGCACATGAGAAAGAAAAAGCTTAAGCTCTTTGAACAAAATACGAAGCCAGGACAGCTCAGCAGCAGTAGTAGCTAAAGCACGATACTCTGCTTCAGTGGAGGATCTAGAAACTGTGCTCTGCTTCTTGGCAAACCAAGAGATGGGACTAGGACCAAGAAACACAAGTAAACCAGTAGTGGATCGTCTGTCAGAAGGATCCCCTGCCCAATCAGCATCTGAGAAGGCAGTGAGTGTCAAAGGACCAGGAGAAAAATGAATGCCATGAGTCAAAGTACCCCTAACATAACGCAAGACACGCTTTGCAGCTTCCAAGTGAGTAGAGGTGGGATTACTCATAAACTGACAAAGTTGGTGAACACTGAAGGAGAGGTCTGGACGAGTAAAGGTCAAATACTGGAGAGCCCCAACCATACTCCTATACACAGAGGGATCTGACAAAGCAACACCATCATGAGGCAATAATCTGGTAGAAGGACAGCAAGGAGTTTTGGTTGGTTTGGAATTCTCCATATTGAACCTATGAAGCACATCAGAAGCATATTTGGATTGAGTGAGAGAAAGACCAAACTTAGTCTGTGTGATTTGAATGCCTAAGAAATAGTTGAGAGGCCCCAAATCCTTTAGCTCAAAGACTTGACTTAGAGCTGAGATAAGATGATTAATCTGAACTGAGCTATTACCAGTGACAATAATGTCATCAACATACAGCAAAAGATAAATGATAGTCCCAGTTGAATGAAAAATGAAGAGAGAGTTGTCTGCTATAGAAGCAGTGAAACCAAGATGAAGTAAATGGTATGTGAATCTCTCAAACCATGCCCTTGGGGCCTGCTTAAGACCATAGAGGGATTTATGTAATCTGCAGACATAGGATGGATGTGTGGAATCCACATACCCTGGGGGTTGCTCCATATAGACCTCCTCCTTAAGAAAACCATGGAGAAATGCATTTGACACATCAAGTTGCCTTAGAGACCAATTACAACTCACTGCAATAGCCAAGATAAGTCTCACAATAGCTAGTTTGATGACAGGACTGAATGTTTCTTGGTAATCAATACCAGCCTGTTGATGAAACCCCTTAGCAACCAACCTAGCCTTATACCTTGAAATAGTGCCATCACTGTTGAGTTTCAATTTATACACCCATTTGCAGCCAACCAAATTCATATTAGGGTGAGCAGGTACCAAAGACCAAGTTTGCTGCCTTTGGAGAGCTTGAAATTCAGCATCCATTGCCTCACACCATTTGGGGTATTTGGAGGCAATCTTATAAGTTGGTGGTTCAGTAAAATTGTAATCAAGAACTGCCTTGTAACATAACTTGGAATTTGGTTTGATGATCCCACTTTTGGATCTGGTCTGCATGGGGTGAAGGTTCAAGGTAGAAGGTTGAGCAAGGGTGGTAGCAGAAGGAGAAGGAGAAAGAGGTACAGGAGCAGATTGAGATGGACTGGTAGGTATAGTATCAAACTGAGATGAAATGGATGGAAGAGGAGCTGACTGAGATGAATTAGTAGGTATAGGTTCTGACTGAGATGGACTGGATGAAGGAGGATTAGGACAGGATATTGCAGGTGCAGAAGAAGAGGATTGTGGCACAAGTGTAGAAGAAGGAACTGAGGGAATAGGACAGGATTGAGCATCACAAAAAGAACCTAGAAGTGAGGAATGATTGTGAGAATGAAGAAACAGTTGATTTGAAAGCCAAAGGGAATCAGATGGAGCAATGTGAGAAGTAGAAGAAGAGGAAGAGGTATTGAAAGTAGAAAAAGGGAATTTGGACTCATTAAACAAAACATGTCTAGAAGTGTAGATACGTTTGGTGGTGAGATCAAGACACAGATATCCTTTGGAACCTAAAGGATAACCAAGAAAAATACATTCTACAGTCCTTGGTTCAAGTTTGTGAGCTGTATAAGGTCTAAGATTTGGATAACAAGCACAACCAAAGACCTTGAGCTGTGAAAGGTCAGGTTGGGAGGAATATAGCTTGAACCAAGGTGAGTGAAAGCTTAGAACAGAAGTGGGTAGTATATTAATTAAGGTAACAGCTGTTTGGATAGCATATGACCAATAAGAAGAAGGAAGAGATGCTTGGGATAGAAGAGTGATAGTGGATTCAATAAGGTGTCTGTGTTTTCTCTCAACAAGACCATTCTGTTGAGGAGTGTAAGGACAAGAGAGTTGGTGAATGATACCTTGCTGTATTAGATAAGTTTTAAACTCATTTGAGGTATATTCACCACCCCCATCTGACCTGAAAATCTTGATTTTGGCAGAAAATTGATTTTCAACCATAGCTTTGAAGTGAGTAAATTTAGTAAAGACCTCAGACTTAGACTTAAGCAAATAAAGCCATGTAAACCTGGTATAATGGTCAACAAAAAGAACATAGTACCTAAAACCATTAATGGAACTAACAGGGGCAGGACCCCACAAATCTGAATGGACTAGTTCAAAAGGAGAAGAGGCAGTAAAAAGAGATTTTGGAAAAGATTGATTATGCATTTTACCATACAAGCAATGTGTACAAGGGTAATCAACAGAATTACACTTATTCATAGCTGAACTGACATTTGGAAATAAAACTTTGAGTACTTGATCATATGGATGACCAAGTCTCTTGTGCCAAAGAGACTTATTAACAACAGAACAACTAGCAACATTGTTGCAGACCTTAGAAGGCAAAGAAAGTAGTGAAGCCCTTTGAGGATAGATGGGATAAACTCCATCTTCACTCTTGCCCTGGTACAGAACCTTCCCCGTGGCCAAAGCCTGAATGGAAAGGACATTCTCATCAAAATAGCACCAACAATTATTGTCATGGCAAAGTTTATGAATAGAGGCAAGGTTAGATGCAATAGAAGGGACTCTAAGGACATTATTAAGATGAAAACCTGACTGAGAAAGAGAAATAAAGGCATTACCAGTGTGAGTAATAGGAAGATTTTGGCCATTGCCTACAGTAAGATGCTCCTGACCATTGTAAGGTTTTGGGAAATGAAGGTGGTTAAGGCTTGCTGTGACATGATCTGTTGCAGCACTGTCTGCAAGCCAAGGCTGTTCTTGAATCAGGCAAGCATTTGAAGCAGTGGCCATTGCTGCAAGTTTAGTAGGAGGATGCTTCCCTTGATAGGCATAGTCCATCCTATGGTAGCAATCAATGGCTGTATGACCAAGTTTTCCACAAATCTAACAAGATGGTCTCTCTGACCTTGTACCAGTATTAGGTTGAACTTGCTGAAATTGATTGAGGTGAGGATATTGAGATAGTTGACTAGTTGATCCTCTACCTCCCTTACCACCTCTGTTGTTGTGGTTCCCACGGCCTCTTCCTCTATTAAAATTCTGATTTTGACCACTGTAGTTAGGCTTAGAAGTAGTTGCTGCCATGGCAAAGACTAAGTCTTTCACATCTAGACCTTCATTCAAAGATTCCTCCTCAGCATTGAGCAAAGTAGAAAGCTCATCAAAGCTCAATTGTGTACTCCTGGTCCTTATAGCAGACCTGAAAGCATTATATTCTCTAGGAAGTCCTTTAATTGCAATGTGGAGGAGTTCTTCATCATCTATAATCACTCCAACTGCTAGAAGTTTATCTCTTACTACTTTAATTTTCTGCAAATACAAATCTACAGAATCATCTCCCTTCTTGATGTTGTGCAATTCACCTTTTAGATTCATGATGTGTGACTTGGAGATTGAAGAGAATCTATTCTCCAAGATCTTCCAAACCTCCATAGCTGAGGTACAACCAACAGTAAGGGCAAGAATGGATGGAGTCAAGGTTGAGCACATGAAGGTCAACAATGCCTTCTCCTTAGATTTCCAGATCAAGAAGTCTGGATTCACAATCATGGTGTATGTACCAGAGAGATCTTTCAGATATTTATCAGGAATTAGTTGAGGTTCTTCTAACAACTCAAACAAAGAGTAAGTTTCCAACACCATGGTAATTTGATGTTTCCAAACAATGTAGTTTGTATTGTCCAGCTTCACTGTCATCATATTGGACATATTAGAAAGAAGCAATAGTGGTTGATTCATCACATTCATTGAGGAACTTGAAGATGTAGATGAGGAAGCCATTGTAGAACTTGAAGCTGCCATAGTTGAGCTCTGAGCAGTGATTGATTCTGGCTCTGATACCATGATGAAATTCTTTATGCTATGAATTTCAGGTTGAATCAAGATCAGCACAATGATTTAGAACAAAATGTAGTATTATCAGTGAGAAGAAAGAAAGAAAATCAGTGAGAAAACAGAGCAAGAAAGGATGAGAAAGAAAGAAAAAGAGAGAGAAAATTCTGAGAGAGAGAATCACTGCTATTAAGAGGAAAAATCTCTGTTCATCTTCTACAACTGATTACAAGCTCCTATTTATATTACACACTCTACAGGTCTTAACAGAATAATAATTAGATCCAAATTATGCGGATCAATTCCGTAAATCACGGAAGAAATAACCGCTCAATAACTAACTTTGCGCCACACACTCCTGAAGCTTGAACTGAACCAAACCGACACCGTTTTGCCATTCTCTTATTGCTCAGGTACAGACTTCTTCAAAACGATGCGTTGCAATACAACCTTTAATGAAACTGTGCGTTTTGCAACACACATTAAGTTCCACCGTCTTGTTCTCCTTGCTCTGTCGTTTTGATCTTCTTTGATGTCAAACCATCTCTGTCTTCAACAGTTTATTCTTTAGACAGATTGGTATTTTTTAAAGATAAGATAGGATTGAACTTATGACATCCAGTCTGTGATAATTGTTTTTTATGATATCAGCCAAAACACCAATTAATTTTTGGGGTAGTTAGGTTTCAAACTTAAGTTCTTTATTCGAGAATAAATGGCTTTAACCTGTTAAGCTAATTGGACTACTGAAACCCACAGCTAGATGGATATTTTGTTGTAATGTGAATGGTGTGTTATGGCCTTGGTCTTTTCCTTTGAGGGAAGATAATCCTAGTTAAGGTTTATGTTTGTTAGATTTCAATGGATTCTATTTATAAAATGAAAAATAAAAAAGAAAAGAAAAGTGAATGCACACAAAGAATATGGGCCTGACGAGTGGATGTACTCATTCATGCTCTTGAAATAAGTTAAATTAATGTCAAATTTTCAAATTAATCAAGTCACCAAATAGCTGTGAAAAGATTTTTTAATATACTTTACGAATTTTGATTCACTTGGATGACATGATTTAATAGGGCCACCAAGTGACTCCTTTGCTCATCAACTGCAATATTTCTTGATTAAAAAAGTACTAGAAACAACTCTTCCTTGTCTAGGTTGGGTAAGATTGGGACAATAGAGCACAGTAAGATAAAACTTTATAAAGACCCCTATAGTTATTCTTTTTTCTTTTTCTTTTGCTGAAATCATATAGCTATTTTTACAAACTATCAACAATAGTCAAGAGTCTTTTTACTCTATAACACTTCTGGCTCTCCCCATAGAGGAAAAGTTTGGGTTCAAACATTGGGGACAATTTTCCTCACTTGAAAATAATGATAGTTATTATTATTTATTAACAGCAAAACAGACATTTACAAAGAAGAATTCTTTAGGAATTGGCCCCAATGGGAACTAGCCACCTTTATTGTGGAACAGATTTAAGCCTTGGACACCCAGTTGTAGCTCAAATGGCTAGAGAAGGAAAGGAAAATCTACCTCAGGCATCACTTAATGTGAAATGTGATAACTTGAACCATTGAATTTCTTGAAAGTTTTCTATGCATTTAGGTCAAAAAAAGGATTAGGATGATCACCAATGACTATGACCAATCTGGTCCATACAAGGGGCAGGTCAACCAAAACATAACTAATTTTTTTTTATACAAATTGAGAAGTGGAACCTTACCTAATTATCTAAGGAAATAAAAGGCTCAACATAAATTCTTCTTAAGGGGTTAAGTAATAGTCCAATGGTAGCGACGCGGTTTTGTGGTGCTTAATGTTTGTGACTGTAAAAAAAATTCTTAGTCTTGGGTATGTCCAAGAGTTAATACTGCTAACTAGCATTAGCAAACCTGTCAGATTATCCCCAAGTTCTACATTCATTTGGATTGTTCTTTGGCCAGAAGTAAAAACACTCTTAAAGATACTTATCAGGCATTGCAACCAATGAATGATCAGCAATATCACAAACCCAAATATTACGATTCCCAGACATCCACCATAATATAGAAAACAAGTACAGAAATTTTTCAAAAAGTCCTGTATTAATCCAAATAATTACAGGATTACAAAAATGATGAAACACCCCTATTTTCTAAACATGCATATATCATTACACAGACAAAATTCAGTCCAAGTGTTTCTATGTCTTTTTCCCTGAGAATTGTCATGAGAAACTAAGAGATCTGCATTTGCTGGAAAGCTAGAGACACTTTGTTAGTTTGTTTATTTTCTTCCAACTCTGTTTGAGCTGTCAAAGACAGGTTGGGGCAGGAACTCAATATATAACCATTTATAGGGTCTCATTGGAACAAATTTAGATTTATAAGTCTGAAGAATAAAACTTGGCTAACAATTCAAAGGGAAAATTTAGGAATAGATGAAAGTAAAGAAACAGAAGCAAACAGATAAAAAGTACTTTCCATTAAAATTTTGCAGAAATTTCATCAATTGGACTAACTGCAATTAGAACAAAAAAACTGATCTCAAATTCACAATTTCGAAAGCATGCACCAAGCATGTCTAAATTGCTGAAACATTTATGAGACTCCTTTCAAGTAACAGAAATCGCATATCCTCCTATATCATATTTGTATATCTGGCTAACACTATGAAACCTACTAGAAAAAAAGGTAAATGTCTGCAGTAAAATTAGTAGGCTGAAATGGAACACATCCTCTAAAAAGTAAATTAGGATTTGGTCAGGTCCTCTATCTCTATCAGAACAAAATTGTGCTCGAATTAACATAGCGACTCATCCAGTGAGAAAACGTCTCCATCAAATCCAGAATCAACTCCCTCATGCCCGTCAAATTCATCGAGGCCCAACAATGTCTCAATTGGAAGTTCTTCATACAATGCAAAATCTTCTTTTCCCATTGAAAGCTTATCCTTTGATGCAAAATCTTCCGTTGAGTAATTATCTTCACCAACAAATTTCTGTACAGGCAGTTTCCTATCTTTTGGTTCTATAATGTCATCTTTCATTTCTAAGGGCACAATTTTCGCTGATCTATTTGTTGACTTGCTCAACCTTGAGGGTACAGTATTGATACTGTGGACATCTTTGTTGTTGTCTTCTTGCTTCAACTCCATACTCCTTGAAGGTATTGATCCTGAGCTGAACACAAGCCTTTTCCTACACCCTTCTTTGCGTGCCACTTTTTTCCTTGGGAATTTTACATTAACAGAGTTGGAAGGAGTTAGTATATCCCTTCGAGGTGATGTGCAAAACCATTTCCAAGATTCCCCAGAATTCCAATCAAATTTGCATTTGTATGGCCAGAAAAGTGGTTCATCAGCATTGAAATCTCCTAAAGTACCTTCTGAAACATGCTCAGATGAAGTACTCTTTGCTGATTTTTGATATCCTAAGTCAGTGAAAGAAGAAACACTAGAATTAGATGATGGAACTTCAGAACACCAACTGTTCTTAAACGACGGGCTAGGAAAACCAGATTGGAAGTAATCCAACTCCAGATTATTATCTGAAATCAAATTCGAATCTTCACCATCAAGACTCATCAAAGAGTCTGAGTAACTTGTTTTTTCCAAATCGGAAATTTGAGAAGAAGAATCTGGCTTGGTGCCAAAAGGACTTGAAGGGTTGTCACAACTTTTGGAGTTCTCACAGGACTGACACTCAGCATTCTCAGAATGTCTCACAGTGGACTGATTTGCATTTGCATCACTTGCCGTTGAGCTCAATAGCCATGTAACTACATTTGCTTCATTCAAATCGTTCTGAAAAGTCTTCTCTGCGTCTGGAATGATATTCTCAAGAGCTGAAGATGCCTCTTCCATAGGCTTTCTCGCAGACTCATTAAAGGGAGTTAATTCATTACCTAAATTTGCCAACATTGACAACCTTGAACCTAAAAACTCATCACCAGAAGGATTAAATGAACTAGACAGTCTGTATTCTTCAAAAAACGATGAAGAGGTTGTGCAATCTGATGACAACCACGTATACGTGCTATCATCAGAACATTTTTCCTCACCAAACTGCATATCAAGATCAATCTCTTCTTCTATTGATGATTGGAGAAAAGCAGCAGCAGACTCCTTTCTGGACTTACATATAGGCCCCATATTTTTAAGTTTTGATCTAATTGATTCATGTTGAGAGCCAGTTGATCTTAGTCTAGCAAGCTCATCCTCCCTGGTATTCTTCTTTGAGGACAAAGGGTTCACACTCTTCTTAATACCACTAGAGCTTTCTCTCCCAGTGAATCTCTTTCTGTTGGAGTAATGGTCACTGTTTCATTGTGTTAACCGATCACAAGTCAGGACAAGCAACAAGAGAGAGAGAGGGAGAGAGAAAAAAAATAAGAGAAAGCTCTGGGAAATCCAATAAGACCAACTACAATAGAAGAATTCCAAACAGAATAAACAAATATAGTGTTTCCAAGGGAAAAGGAGGACCCAGCTGAGTTGAATAAATTAAGTCAATTATGGCCAATGAAATCTAGATCAAATTGTGCCCTTTCCTTATATGAGCAAAATACAGTGTAAGGTCTTGGATTCAAGATCCATCAGTTAGCTTACCAATAAAAAATAAACAATCACTTGTGGAAGAACAAAAGAGAAGATTTGGTCTAAAAATGTTAATAAGGGAATTAAAAGTCCTCAAGTCTGAGAAAATATATTAGTGATTAACATAGATTAGAAAAGTTGACACAGTTGCTGCCTATACCAAGTCAAAAGTTCAAGGAATGTAAAATCAGCACTCCATCATAGAATTTCAAGTCCAACAACTCAACTACACAGATATTAAGGCAAATTTTAATTTATGTACACAAGAAGGCTGTCATGACTAAAGAAAAGAAGAGTATGCTTAATTTGCGCATTTGAAGTTGAGAAAATGTCAATCATTGAAATAAACTACACTAAAAATGCAGATCTGAGGGAAAACTATTTTTTGAGGTCAATGTTACAAAATGCTTGATGGGTCCCATTAACTTTATCATATAATTTCTTATTAAAAACTATTGAATCAAATATGGCAAAGCAAAAAATCAACAATGCTGCTACAACAAAATATATTTCACAATTTTTTTAATATTTGAGGCATCTAATTATGATTAGTACAAAATCACTTTCACACGAGATCACCACTGACATCATTATTATTATACACCAATTATCACTATTGACATTATTATTATTACACCCCAATTATAATTTCCTACTTCAGTAGTTGTGAAAAAAGTTATGAAATTTGTTATATAGCTAGACTTATTTGGCTAAAAATAATTAAGAAAAAGCTTTGGTAGTTAAGATAGTGAAGTCTTGATGACGTGCACATACAATCAATTTTCTAAAAATTCCAAAGAATTTGACATGAGGATCACAAAATAAGGATGGAAGCATAGGATCTATGCAGGAAATGTAACAAAACCAGGCATCAAAATCCTTTTCTTGTGCTTTAAATTAACATTATTTATGGAGTGACCGACTTTCTCTAATAAAAAACATTCTAATAACTGTTTTACGACTGTACCTGTTTCTGTCTCAATGTGCATTGTCTAAGTACATAAGGTCTTATGCTACATATATAATTGGACCCCTAAAAAAGTGGTCTTCCACAACATTAAACAATAAAGACATAAAACCAAACATACAAACTTATCTTGAGTAATTGTTTTCCCTTTTTTTTCTCTAAATAATTTGGCACCAAAATCTTACGCTTACATGAAAAACAAGTGATTTCTCTGCTAATAAATAGACAAATAGCTTTGTGTCTCTTTGACATCCCGTTTTGAAATTGCATTTTGTTTTCAAAGTACAACCTTTTCAAACCTTATTTTCTTAACATAAATTTTTTTTATAAAACAGCTCGTTTTTAGAAAGTGTGTTTTCATTTTTGAAAAAATGTCATAAAAATATTATACCAAACACCTTTTTTTTTTTGGCATTTAAGTGTCTGGTTGGTTTGCGTTTTAGACAAATGCGTCTACATCTGGCTTTTTTTTTTTTTTTTTTTTACCAGCGCTGGTGCACTGTTCATTAGACATGAACAGTGCATCAAGGCAAATGAACAGTAAACTATTCATGTAAACAGTAATTAAAAATTATTTTTTTATTATTTTCAGTTTTTTACAAAATAAGCTGTATCTAAAAGCACACTAAGTACTCAAAACACGTGTTTTTGCTACACACGTTTTTACTACCTTTTTTAGATGACAATTTTCACATTGAAATCCAGAACCACAATACTACTAACAAACGAGGCCTAATCTAAACTAGACGAACATAAAATCTATATGCTGCATAAAAGTCAGGAATTTCAGTTCAAAATAACACTATAAATAGACAAATTCATAACTAAAAAACAAAAACTAATAGCTGACCGATGGCATCAAGAAACCAAAAAAAAAAACTGCAATTTAGACCCACAAACTGATGCAATCACAGAAATCTTAACGGACAGTATTAGCCTTTAATCAAAACCACACAAACAATCCCAGAAGAAAAAAAAAAAATCAGAAATTCAGAATCACACTAAAAATCCTTACAAAAAAGGAAACAGTACCGACTTTTAATAAATTTGGAAGAAGAAGAAAAGCGTAACCTTTTGGTCGTAGACGACCATGGACCCATGGGAGCTGAAATAAACCAGATATGAGAGACTGAGTTTCAGGGTGTGTTGGACTGACAGACCTAGTAGGGTACAGAGAATGTTCTGTTGTCTTGTCTGTACTTTGTACTAAATACAAAAAGGAGATTTCTCCAAATTAGTTCGGAAGGAATGTCTTGCAACCTATTAAACATACCAAACTCATATGTGATACTACTTATTAAATAGTTTAAGTCACCATTTCAAACCCAATTAGGAATTAATCTTTTACGGCCTATCAGGTGCCGATGTCATATGATATAAGTATCTGACTATTCCTTCGGACATGTGCACTCTCTCCGTCTCACACACACCTGATTATAAGGCGACTAAAAATATGGTTTTCTTAATCCACATGATGAGTTGGAGGAATTCGTTGTAGGTTTTTGGGGTATAGTTTCGAGAACAAAACCGCTTTACCTAATACTCATAGGGATATGATAGGGATAAGGACTGGGAGTCCTGGAGTGCGTGTTTTTGGCGCTAAGGCAATTTCGCGGGCAATGCCAATGCCTTAACGCTTGCTTCTCCAAATTTGGGTCCCTCGTAACTTTCCTTCCAAATTTAGGAATTTCCTTTTTCATGCCTAATTGTATTACGTTCTTCCTATATAAAACTAGATCTCTAGTGATAAATCATTACGCCATTCATTGATAAGAACCAGTATTACAATTATTGCTACGAAAATATGAGTAATTCTTAGGTATTATAGGAGTATGGAGAATAGTGCTCTGCTCCCTCCTAATGAGGTTCACTTATTAAATTTATGGTGAGATTTACCATAAATGTGAGAAGAGGGAATACAATTTCTAAGTACTCCAAAAGTATCTATATTTTTCCGAAAATATAAGAATATAACAAGAAAAAAGTGATTCAAACAATTTTTTTGTGTTATTGACATATGATATTAATTACATTTATTATTATCTTAATTTATATATAGTTTGTAGTAAAAATGGTAGTAATTTTAATATTTTTCTAATATTGAATAATTTTCTCACACGGTTATGTACTATACTTAAAATTTATCATATTGGTAGTAGGTGAAATTTAGACGTGGTTTCAATGATTTTCTATAAAAAATTTCTAATATTTATTTGTAAGAACCACCGCGTATTTTTGGCGTAATAATCACTCCACAAGTATAAGCGTTTATGGAGTGTGTGAGGACAAAGGTCCTGGTTTAAGTTTTCAGAAATGAGTTTCATACATATACACTTAGATTATTCTATACACTTAAATTATTCTAATATAGAATTCTATCTCAAATCTTTCTTTTATTTATATATATATATATATATATATATAACCGCAGCATTTAACAGAAGTTGATAGAGAGATCTAATTGAATAAACTTAAAACTTAGATAACTGAAATAAATGAAAGTAAAGTTAAAAAACTAAAATGAATTTTGGTAATATATAGAAG
The DNA here is from genome assembly GCA_033629205.1 of Lithocarpus polystachyus. Taxonomy (NCBI): domain Eukaryota; kingdom Viridiplantae; phylum Streptophyta; class Magnoliopsida; order Fagales; family Fagaceae; genus Lithocarpus; species Lithocarpus polystachyus. The sequence goes on along the minus strand of CM066171.1, from coordinate 50,208,062 downwards.
TTGGATTTTGCATTTTAGCCTACAGTTGAATTTTTTATTTTTTTTTAGAATCAATATAGTTTAAGATTTAAGGTAATGCTTCGAAGTAAATCAATTTGAATTTTTCTTTTTGTCATGATGGATTTGAAAGGTAAACAGCCCAATTTTCCTGTATTAATCCATGGGTCGACCCAAGCCAAAACGTTCTTAAAACTATTTTACGACTGTACCTGCTTCAGTGTCAATGTGCATTGTCTAAGTCCATAGGGTCTTATATCTATATATAATTGGACCCTAAAAAAAGTGGTCTTCCACATTATTAAACAATAAAGACATGGAAACCAAACATTAAAAGTATCTGTAGTAACTGTTTTCCCATTTTTTTTTTCTAACTAATTTGGCACCAAAATCTTAGGCTTACATGAAAAACAAGTGATTTCTCTACTAGTAAATAGACAAATAGACTTGTCTGTTTGACATCCTATTTTGAAATCGCATTTTTTTTCAAAGTACAACCTTTTCAAACCTTATTTTCTTAACAATAAATTTTTTTTATAAAACAGCTCGTTTTTAGAAAGCGTGTTTTCAGTTTTGAAAAAATCTCATAAAAATATCATACCAAACACATTATTTAGCATTTAAGTTCTCAAAACACATGTTCTTGCTACACATGTTTTTGCTACGTTTTTTAGATCACAATTTTCACATTGAAATCCAAAACCACAATACTACTACCAATCAAGGCCAATCTAAACTAGACGAACATAAGATCTATATGCTGCATAAAAGTCAGGAATTTCAGACCAAAATGACACTATAATTAGACAAATTCATAAGCAAAAAACAAAAACTAATAGCTGACCGATGGCATCAAAAAACCGAAAGACAAAACAGCAATTTAGACCCACAAACTGACGCAATCACAGAAATCTTAACAGACAGTATTAACCTTTAATCAAAACCACACAATTGCAAACAACCCCAGAAGAAAAAAAAATCAGAAATTCAGAATCACACTAAAAATTCTTGCAAAAAAGGAAACAGTACCAACTTTTAAAATTTGGAAGAAGAAGAAGAAAAGCGTTACCTTTTGGTCGTAGACGACCAAGTACCCATGAGAGCTGAGAAAAGCCAGATATGAGAGACAGAGTTTCAGGGTCTGTTGGACTGACAAAGCTAGAATGTTCTGCTGGCTTGTCTGTACTTTATATTAAATACAAAAAGGAGATTCCATCTCTTACAAATTATTAAACATACCAAACTCGTATGTGATACGAACTTTTTAAATAAACCCGGTTAGGAATGAATCTTTTTCAACCTATCAGGTGCCGATATCATATGATACAATATGGTATTAAGACCTCTTCGAATATCTGATAATTTCATTAGGCATGTGCAGTTACTCCAATCCATACACACCTATTTTTCAAGGTATAATTTTAAGAACAAAACGGCTTTACCTAATACTCATAGGAACATGATAGGGATAAGGACTTGGAGTCTTGGAGTGCGTGTTTTTGGCGCTAAGGCAATTTCGCGGGCAATGCCAATGCCAATGCCTTAACTTTTGCTTCTCCAAATTTGGGTCCCTCATAACTTTCCTTCCAAATTTAGGAATTCTCTTTGTCATGCCTAATTGTATTACCTTCTTCCTATATAAAACTAGATCTCTAGTAATAAATCATTACGCCATTCATTGATAAGAACAAGTATTACTATTATTGCAACAAAAATATAAGGATATAACACGAAAAAAGTTATTCTTTTTCTTTCTTGAGAAGAAAAGTAAAACAAAAAAAAAGTGATTCAAACAAATTTTTTGTGTTATGGACATATGGTACTAATTACATTTATTATTATCTTAGTTTATACATTTTGTAGTAAAAATGGTAGTAATTTTAATATTTTTCTAATATTGAATAATTTTCTCACTTGATATGTACTTTGCTTAAAATTTATCATGCTAGTAGTAGGTGAGATTTAGATACGTGGTCTCAAATGATTCTCTATAAAAGTTTTAGAATATTTATTTGTGTGAACCACTTTGCATATTTGGCATGATAGTCATTCCACAAATATAAATATTTGTACAGTGTGGGGGGGTAAGAGTTGGGGTTCTTCTCTATCAACTTCTATTAAATTTTCTTTTCAGAAATATTTGGAAATTATTTTTCAATCATTAACTATTTTTTAATTTAAAAATTTTGAAGAAAATTTTTTTGACAATTAACCGCCACATTTACTAGAAGTTAATGAAGAGACCTTAATGAAATGAACTTGAAACCTAGAGAATTGAAATGAACAAAAATAAAGTTAGATTACTGAAATTAATTTTGGTGAAACATAAAGGGTAAATTTTGCATTTTAGCCTATAGTTTAATTTTTTTTAGAATCAATATAGTTTGAAATTTAAGGTAATGCTTCTAAGTAAATCAACTTAATTTTAATTTTTGTCATGATGGATTTAAAAGTTAGACAACCCAATTTTCCTATATTAATCCATGGGTCGACCCAAGCCAAATTGGACCGGAGAAAACCATATGACATGCTAACACCCAAGCTTTGGCTTTATTTTCTTGAAGCAAATCCCATCTTGGAAGGAAGGAGGTATATGGTACATCAAATATATGTAACTACTCACTCACAATGTACGTTCCCACAAGTGAACAAGACTCACAAATTATGAGTGAGAAATTACTCATATCCAAAAATGATGTTTTTTTTTTTCACCTCTTGAGCAGATTCAGGACAAACAAAAAGAAAATAATTTAACAAAAAGAAAATAATAATAATAATGGAAGAAAGATAGGTGGGACGTGTATAAGCTCAACCCAGCTTGACCTATATAATGCATTTTATTTTATCTCTTCATTTTTTTCTCTTTTATTTCCCATTTTTATTTTTTACGTTGTTCACAACAAAAAAGGCTTTGAGCATAATAGCTAGGCCCAGAGTCGATACTGACTTTATTGAAAAATGTTAAAAGTTATATTATAAATTTTATTACAAAATATTTACAATATATATATATATATATGAAGAAATATATAAGGAATAAATTAGTAAATTTATATACATATATATATATATAATAATAGGTAAAGCAGAGAGAAAATCTAATTAAATTTCAAATTGGAATTTAATTAGAGTCTAATTTTGCGTCATCTGTCTCATCTAATCTAAATTTTAGAATTTTGTGCAAAGTGAGTTAATCTATATATATAATAATAGGTGAAGCAGAAAGAAACTCAAATAAAATTCCAAATTAGAGTTTCAATTTTATGCCATGTATCTAGATTTAAATTCTCAATTTTGCGCCACTTGTCCTAACCAAAACTCAAAAATAAAAATCTAATTAGATTATAAATTGGACTCCAATTTTGTGTCATGTATCTTATCTAAATTTTTTGATTTATGTGCCCAAATAAATAATGTATTAACATTTAACACGGAAGCCAAGAAAACCACAATGATAATGCTCATTGGCCTAAACAAAAATATCTCACCTGCACACTTTTATGGGTAAACATCTTACCTGCCCACTACCAGAACCAAGCAGTCCAACGAGAAATACTATTAAAGTAAAGCACCATCTCCTCTTAATGCTATATCGTCATCCCATGTCTCCTCCTTCTCTCTCAACCTTTACCAACTTGATCCACACACTACCCTCTCCTCCTCATTTCGAATTTCTAAGAGCAAAGCCGGGTTCAAACACAAAGTTCAATCCCACTCTTCTTTACTTTACACTTTTATATATTAGCGCTTCGCTGGCGCCTCCAAGAAGATTTCAAACTCAATGTGAAAATTGAATCTACCAAGATGAACATCTTATTATCACAATTGTTAATATTTCCATGCATAAGCATGGACTACATGCTAGTCTATATATATAATAATAGGTAAAGCACAGAGAAAATCTAATTAAATTTTCAATTGGAATTCAATTAGTGTCTAATTTTACGCCACGTGTCTGATCTAATTTAAATTTTAGACTTTTATGCCAAGTGAGTTAATTTAGGTAAAAATTGAATTTCAATTAGAGTTTAATTTTGTGATATGTGTCCCATCTAATCTAAATTTTTAAAATTTTGTGCCAAATTAATAAATTTAATGTAGAAAATGAGGAGTCCAATATAATAAATCATGAAAAATATAATCATATATATAATATATAATTGTGATTGTTTTTAATTGTATCCGTGTATATGCACGGGGTTACATACTAGTTTAGTATAAAAATTGAATTTCAATTAGAGTTTAATTTTGTGCCACGTATCTCATCTTATCTAAATTTTTAAATTTTTGTGCCAAATTAGTTAATTTAGTGTAGAAAACGATGATTTCAATATAATAAACCATAAAAAACATAATCATATAACTAAAAAAAATTGAATTAGAATATATATATATATATATATATTAATAGGTAAAACTTAGAGAAAATTGAATTAGAATTTGAAATTATAATCCAACTTTGTGCTATGTGTCTAAATTATATGGGAACTACATCATAATTATCCACTTAAGCTTGTGCCATGTGTCTACTTAAAATTTTTAATTTTTGTGTCAAGTGAATGCCAAATACTAAGAATCTAATATTAATAAACTATAAAATTAAAAAAATCATATATACTCAATAAAAATCACCACATATTTCTCAAAAAATAAATAAAATAAAAATCATCACAAAACAAATATTACCACACGTTCTATCTTAAAAAATTAGAAAAAAAATGATCATAAGTAGCATTAAATTTAGATAAGAATTTTAATATGTGACTAATTATGTTTACTTAAAAATAATAATTTAACTAATTATCTATATTTTTTGATAAAAATTATGTTTAATTTTAAATGTATCTATATGTATGCATGAATATATATGTTACATGCTTTAAAAAAAATTGACTAATTATTTATATTTTTATAATAAAAATTTTGTTTAATTTTAAATGCATCTATGCGTTTGCATGGAGTTACATGCTAGTATAAATAAATAGTGGGAGGCAGGCGGGGCCACAAATGGGCAAGCAGTGCTAATTGGACCACAAGTTGAAAACAGGTCATTTAAGATTGAAATACTTTAACATGATTTTTAAATTGTTCGAGTTCCAATTGACCCATAATTATGGTTGTCAAAATTTCGATCTGAATCTTACAATTCTACGATTTTACGATCTCACTTGCCCAAAACGATCCAAATATTTTAAGGATCTTTGCGATCGTTCAAGATCAGTCAAATCATACGATTCTAACAATCTTAAACGACATTAGTTTCTTGTAATTTTCCTTAACTTGATAGAAGGCTCAGTTGGACATAAATGAAAAATAAAATCCCAATAGACCAAATTTTTTCACTCTAATGTAGAGAGAATGTCAATTGGACCCAAATAAAAAAATATCACAATAGTGTGTCACATTTTGAGGTTTTTGACCTCTTTAAATGATGCTTATAAATGGATGTAATGATATATGATAATTATATCAATGAATGTATAATTTATGTAATTATTTAACATATCAATATGTATTTTTTGTTTTTTCTCAAATAATGTAAGATCTTACGATTCACGATTCGATTCTATAATCTACGATCTCACCTACCTCCTACGATCCTACGTAAGATCTCGATTTTGACAACCTTGCCCATAATCAAATTTAGTATCTTTACAAGATACAACTATCAATAGCCACCATGGTCTTTTTTTTTTTTAAATAGTCAAAATGATAGAAATTAGATTAAACAGATTAAATAATACAAAATTTTGGGTACATAACACTCCAAGTGTCAGCTAATAGCTGATACAAATACAAGAATGAGAATGTCGATACAAAATAACACTATTTCTAATAAAAGCTCCTTTCTTAGCCCAAAAATCCATGCATTGATTCCCTTGGCGGATGCGGTGAATATGAGCCACCTTGGTCTCTGGGTTATAGTAAAACATCACTTTTGGTTTCCAATATGACATGTATTGCTCTCTCGGTGCAAGTGCAACAAAAAAAAACCGACTTTTTTTTTATGAGCCATGGACAGTATCACATGATCTCAGTATCAGCCTAAAATAATTCCCCAATTTGAAAAAAACGAATTAATAATTTTGTGGTCAGATACAAGTTATTCACTTTTCTTTTCGTTTTTTGAGTAATTAGGTATTCACTGCTCAAGAACACAATTTGGAGTGCGTATACATGATACATGCATGAACTGAACATGTGAAGTAATAGATTCATAAAGCAAAGTTACAGGTCAAGTAGTCCCCACATGTACATAAATATAAAAAAGTAGTATTCCCACATGAGAGATTCAATGCATTGTCCACAAGTAATTCCTCTCATGATTCTGATTTCTGACCACTAACTACTCAGATCTTCTTCAGTCAGATCCACCACCCCCTCTTACCTCTTCTCTCTCTCTCTCTCTCTCTCTCTCTCACCACCAAAAACCAATGCCATCGCCCCTAGCTAGCGTGTTCATTGAACTAAAATTTTCTCTCTCTTCTTATATATAACGACCTCCATTTCCTTCTTTTCTTTCATCCAACAATCTAATCTCTCTCTCTCTCTCTCTCTCTCTCTCTCAAAATGGTTCTGCCTAGTTTCAACGAAGAGGTCTATCTATCTTTTTCAATCTCAATTCTTGTGATTCTCTATCTCTTTCTGGTAGCCTTGGAGTCTCCATGGAGCAATAGTGGAGCTTGGTGGTTGCCCCTGGACTCTTGCTTTCCAACACTCACAGAAAGAATGGCATCAGTGATTGACTCAAAGGAAAGCTGTGAACTAGGAGCTGAGCAGCATGAGAATCTCTATTAGAGAACCGTGTTAAAGCAGTGACGATTTGATAATGTCAATGTCAGTTTAGTGAAGCAGTAAATCGTCACCACGCATTCTCATCTTCTTCTTCTTCTTCTTCTTCCCAGTCTCTTTTGTGTTTTAGCTTAATGAATTCAACTTTTGTACATCCTTATTGACTTTGTTTTCGTGGAGAATTTGTGTCTTGTGATTTTATGACTCTTCGTTAGAAATTCATTTCTCTTGAGTTGTGGAGATTTAAGCAATTTTGAATGTATGCATTCCACTAAGAGTCAGTCGAAAGGCATGGGCCTAGAATGGTAGATAGGATTGTTCAGTCATATGCCCTGCTATGCTCATTGCGATCCCTTTGGAATTTGCAATTTTGTTAATGATGTATTATATATAATAAAAGTTTGATCTTAAAAGTCATGATTATATCAAGTTGTTGTATAAAAAAAAATAAAAAAATTTTAAGTTCCTTTAAAGCAATTATTAATAAACTATTTTAGAAAAATTTTGACACAACTTTCATTAAAAATATAAAACTCATCAAAAAATTAACTATTTTATTTTCTTTTACCATAAAAAATTTTAAAAATATTTCATAAACCAATCCTTTAGGACTTCCGTTAAATTTTTCCTAAGAAAATTTTGCCAAATAACTAATTAATTATTAAAATAGTTTATTTAAAATGAAACTCTGTTATTACAAGGAAAGTACTAATATTATTACCAATTTTACTAGAAAAGGTTTTAAATAAGAAGTGATAATGAATGTAATTATTGCCACGTTTTTTTATTATTAAGTGATTGCTTTCTTAGAGCATCTACAGTAGTGGAGCTATAATTATAGCTATTTGGCACCACAAAAATCACTTTATTTATTTTACCTTTTCACACACCCACAGCAATGGAATTATATTTTTAGCTATTTGATTAAAATAATACAAATAACTCATTAAAATAATAATAAAAACACCCACCAAAAAAAAAAAAAAAAAACACCAACACATCACAGCACAATCATCCACCACCACCACCGCCAGTCCACAGCATGAAAGAAAAAACCACCACCCAATCACCACCCCTTCACACTCGTCCCATTCTTGACTTATCCGAGTCAACCCAGCGCACTCTTCCTTCCTCAGATCGTAAACCCACACCGATTCCAACGCGTTCTTATTCTCAACGGGTTGTAACTCGCTAGGTCCCACCCACCCATCAAAACCAGCTTGCCTTCACAGCTTGCCAATTGAGAAAACAACAATAACCCATCTGGGTACTTGGGAACTGGGTCGACTCGGCGATGAGATTTGGGGAGATCGGAGATGGGGCTTGGGGTGGGTCGGCAGAACAGATCGATGATAAAGGAGCTAGCCGGTGAGCTGAGGGATGAGGGAGCTGGCCGGCGCGCTAGAGAGAGAAAAAAAATTAAGGAAGAAAGAAGAAAGAAGAGAAGCCAAAGAGAGAGAGAAAAAAAAATAGGAAAGGTTTGTTTAATGAGAGGAGAGAGAAGTGTAATAAATTTTTTTTTTTTTTTTTTTTTTACCTTTGAGCTACAGTGCACATCTAAAGATAGATATGCACTGTAGCAATTAAGCTAAAAAATATAGGTATAGCTCCACTGCTGCAAGGCTGTTTTTGGTATTTTGGTGGAGCTAAAATAGCAATATAGCTATTTAGCTCCACTGCTGCAAGTGCTCTTAACAACATAATAGATAAATTTCTTTATTACTTTTGTCTTGTGTTTTAGAGTTGATAGTGGTACATTTGTTTATGAGGCTTACACAGTAAAATTTGTAGTATTCCTAACATCGGTCATACTATAACAAGTGGCTTTTTATTTTATTTTATTTTATTTTGTTAAGATAATATACTTTAGAGATAGTTAAGAGCCTTGTAACTCAATTAACACATCATAGTGTTTTTAATGAAGATGTCTAGGGTACGTTTAAATCCTTGATCTCTCCATTGTAACTATCGAAAAAATAATAATGTATTTTAGGTAAAACTCTATTATCCAAGTTTCAAAAATTTTAAAAACTGTACCATAATTTTTTATTTTGATATAATAAAAGTTACATCTCACCTACCATACTTACATCAAGTGGTTTAACATAGTGGTTTAACATACAAGTTATACCTAGTAAAACTAGTGATTCATTTAGGGCGCATAAATTGACACAATTGTGGACGACTAAATTTCTAGTTTGAAATAAATCAAACAAGTAAAATAGTTTCACAAATGCGAATTTGTATTGATGAATGTGTGGTACAATTCTCTGTAATTACAAAAGAGTGATCCTCTGATTCGATCTCCTTGAAAGATTTGTTGATTAGAATTGCGGTGGTGTGATTTTGATTCGAACACCAAATATACTTCAATTTGGCTGAAGAATGGATCGAAAACCTTTGAAACAGAATTACAAGGAATCTCTGGCTATGAGCTTGTTATAAATCCTTTGTTCTTCATGTTCTTCGTGTTCTTCGTGTTCTTGGTGTGTTCTTCGTGTTCTTGGTGCGTTCTTCGTCTTCGAAGGTTTATGGTGGAAGTTCTTCGGTGCTTTAGAGGCTTGAATCCGTAGAGCTTCGTTGATTTATGGTTTGTTGAGGTTTCTGGAGGCTTTTGAGCTTGAGTCCAGTGAATTTGAAGATCTAGGAATATGATTTGGATGATTCCTCTTTGAATATTCTTCGTATTTGAAGGTTTGTGGTAGGAGTTCTTCGGGGCTTTAGAGGCTTGAATCCGTAGAGCTTTACTGATTTGTGGTTTGTTGAGGTTTCTGGAGGCTTTTGAGCTTGATTCCAGTGAACTTGAAGATCTAGGCAGGTAGTTTAGATGATTCTGCTTTGAATGTTCCTTGCATTTGAGTTTGAAGTTCTTGAAGTTCCTGGAGGCTTCAGGGCTTGATTCCAGCAGAGCTTCAATACTTCTGAATCTTCTTTGATGCTGCTTATGCTCTAGATGGCTTCTCCTTCTAAGATGTCCTGGCCTCCGATCTCCTCCTTTTGATGTCTTGGGAAGGCTTCTATTTATAGGAGTTTAGAGGTAGGTGAGCGACACGTGGCGGAGTCTGATTGGTGACACATGTCACAGCCTGATTAGTCTGCTTGTGTCATCGCTTACACGTGCTGAACTGCTTGTGTCATCGCTTACACGTGCTGGATTGCTTGTGTCATCGCTTACACGTGCTGGATTGCTTGTGTCATCGCTTACACGTGCTGATGTGTGATTGGTTTATTTCAATGACACTTGGCAAATTTCTATTGGTTTCTGAGTATTGATAACAAAACCTAGTTGCCATGCGTGATACTTTATAATTAACTGTATTTTGTGGACTTGATAGCATGACGTGTCAGCTTGTGATAGGTCGGGAATTTTCCCTCTCTACAACAATCTAAAATGTTCATAATTTTCATTTAAACTTTTTAAATTTTAGGGTTTAATTTGAAATTACCCCAATTATAAAGAAATTATGAAATTTATCATTTTTTTTTTTTAACAAATGATAGCCAAGAAAACCACAACATTTGAAACCCAACTTTGATAATATAATATATGATTTTTAATTAATTCATGCTCACTAGCATTGTACTACTGGTAATAATATAAAAATGCATGTTGGTTGCTCGGTGTTGAGAATGATGAGGCTATAACGAGAAATGGCTGTGAGAATGAGGGTTTGAAAATTTGAAAGAAGCGAATCTTCATTTCATGATTCAGTGTTTTTTTTTTTCTTGATGAGTTTCAATTAATCTGAACCCTCTATTTATAGCGAAGAGATGAAGAATGGTAGATAGGTAGTTGAGAATGGCGGATGAAAAATTTTTGGTGGATGAGGAATTTTCGGTAAGAACGGCGGATGAGAATGGTAGGCACCGAATGGGAATGGTAGGTTGGAGACTGGTAGGCACCGAACAGGAGTGGTTGAATTGGTGACCCGAAGCAATTCCCAGTTTAGGATACACTTGTGAGAGTTCGTCTGTTTTTTGAAGGAGAAGCCTTGATGAAGTATGGAGGATAATCTTGAGGGAATCCTGACCAAATGGATGAATCTCCAATTTTGATTTTGGGAGCTTAAGTTTTGTACATTGCTAGTACTTCGGAGAAGTGGGTCAGATTAGTGGTTACTAAGTCCAAAGCAAATAAGCGAATTTCAAAATCAGAATCTTTGCGGAAATCTGAATAGGACAAACCTTGCTCGGTCATCATGATTCTCGGTCATAGTTCACATTAAAGCCAACAGTTGTAGAATCACACCATTTGAGCAATTTTAGATTCTCAAATGAAGAAATAGACCCCAAAATCGGAATCTACGCGAAAAATTGGACAAGACAGGCCCTTCTTGAAAATTCTGACTTTTGGTCAAGATTTGTGCAAAAGTCAATCTTTTGGAAATTGGACTGTTTGCACGATTTCCGAGTCTTGAATGAAGAAACGGATCCTAAAAACGGAATGTACTCGAAAAGCTGAGTGGGACAGGTCCGTCTTGAAAATTTTGACTTTTTTTTTTTTTTTTTTTTTAGTTCAGGCGGTTCGGACCGGGTCAGGATGAGCGGGTCAAACCGGGTCGGTTTGGTCAACCGGGTCAAGCCTTGGTGGATGACGTCATCCATGACGTCATCTGACTTAAGCGCGCGTCAGGCGCGTGTGGCGCGTGTGATGACTATCGGCGCGTGGGAGTGCTGGAGTGGCGCGTGTTGGCGCGTGTTGATGAAGGCAGCATTACCGAACCTTCTGGCGGCGCGTGTAGGCGCGTGTCTTGGTTTCTGGGCTTGAAATTTTTGGGCTTTGTCGATCTAAGGCCGTAGAAGACTCCTGTAGGTTCAGTTTTATGCATTTGTGAACAGATTTGCACCGTTTTGAGGGACTAAGCCGTATCATCATCGCGAGATTTTGGCGGCGCGTGGTAGCGCGTGGTAGCTCTGTTGTTGATGATCTTTCTGGGTTTTGTAGATCGAAGGCCGATGAGTCTAGTGGTGGCATCGGTTTTGTAGAATATTCCTCAGATTTGCACAAATTTGAATGAGAAATCCCGGGGAGGTTGGGATTTTATGGCTGCGCGTGGCGACTCGATATGGCTCCACAGTGGATGATTTTTCTGGGTTCTGAAGCTCGAAGTCTTTAGAAGATTTTGGTGGGTTGATTTTTTGTGAAATCTTGTCAGAAATTGCTAGAAATCTGGAAGAGAAAACGGCAAGCATTGTTGATCTTGTTGAACTTGGTTAGTCTACTGGTTCTGACAGTGTTTGACATTAGTTAATCACTAAAGGTCTCTGCTTTCAAGGTCGGCAGCACAATTGCTTTGAACAATCTACAGGCTAGAACTTCATCCCAGGTCTAGTGCTGTAGTTTTTAAGATGACATGTGTGCTTTTGCAAGCCTATAAGCTCTTTTTCTGAGGTCTAGTGCAGTATTTTCTTTTTGACACCATAAGTGTATTTGAGCTGCAAAATCTGACTTCAAATAACATTTGTTTGGTGGCAGCATTTAATGACTTGCTTACTCTCCTTTTCTCTTTTGTCTGTTTATCTCAGAAGTTTTCTATATAAAGCCACCTGGGCCATGCATTAAGCTGCACAAGCGTAGCCTTCAGTAACTAACATAATATTGTAAGTGCAGAGAAATCATGCCTTTTCACCTTCTTTTTTTTTTTTTTTTTTTTTTTTTGGAATGCTTTACTTATACTAACTCTATTTTTTTTTTTTTTTTAGGTAGTAACTTGCTTCTTGATATGGTGTACTTTAGAGATATTTCCTCGTCTGACAAGAAGTATCTTGTTATTTCAAAAGATCATGGTGATGCAACTAAGAAAGGATTATCACTGCTCGTCGAGAAACCTGTTATTGGTCGATTTTCACCAAAATGGCCGAAACAAAATGATCTGGGTGACATTGTTGAGTGGACGTATGACACTTCCCAAAATTCTGATTCTCCTTCTAAAGCATGGTCCTTACGTACTTCCCTCCACAAGAATACTACCGAGTCAAATCCTTTAAGGACTCTTGGCCGCCGCATTATTTCTGGCGAAACACGTTGGGGCACAATTTTCAGAATCAATGGCGAGTTTGGTTATACACCCTACTATTGGGAATGGCTTGAAGATGTCCTTTCTTGTAGCCAGAAGACTCTTATCAAGGCCCAGATCTTTGAAGCGGTCCTTGCATCTTTATACACATATGATCGAAACAATGACATTATACGTGCATTTTGTGAAGCATGGTGCTCGGACACCAATACCCTTCATACATCGTTAGGCGAGATGTCCATCTCTCTTTGGGATCTACATCGCCTAGGTGGGCTTGCTATCACTGGTAGCTTTTATGATGAAGTTGTCTCTTGTTATAAGGAAATGGCAGGATGTGATAAGGAAGGCAGATTCATTCCAAAGAGTTGTGAATACCTGTTTGCTGCTTTTTATCGACTTCATAATGAGAAAGAAGGGAAGCCACATGTCTCGGTAAATGACTGGATCAAATTTTGGTTTAGAGGGGAGCCAAGATACATGAAACCACCTCCTCGACGGCCGAAGAGGTCGTGTCGCCCTAAGCAGACTTACAATCCTGATGGTTCGTTTGGTAAGGCCCATGCAAGGTCTTCAAAAGAGAAAGGTGCATTTGCAGACCTTGAGGTTCAAGAAAGGCTATGTGAAGAAACGTACTTGGCTGCCTTGTTATCTTGTTGGTTATGCATATTTGTGCTACCAAGTGAAGATCTCAATACTATCCGTCCCGGAACATTCAAGGTTGCGAGCCTTATGGCTACTGGTAGGCCTTTCAGTCTTGCCATACCTGTTCTTACTAGCCTTTATCGAGGATTAAATAAGCTTGCTCGTTCTCCTGTTGTTGGTAGTTCAAAGGCGTGCCTTCCCATGCATTATGTTTATGGGTGGCTAGGCTACTACTTTGATACCCATCATGGAGTTAAATTGGAAGTCATCGGGCCAAAGATGGTGAGATTTTCTGGTGCTGGAGGGGCCAGATATTATGACGAATATGAAGCCCGGAGGTTGATTCAAGGAAACCGCGTGCTATGGGGTGCCAATTTGCTTGTTAAGAATGCGAATGAAACTTTTGAAGACAGAGGAAACCTTTCTCGTACTTCGCTGGCACATTTTATCAGTATTCGGTCATCTTACTTGTCTATGCGGCAAAATGATCATTTCATCGTAGAACCCTACAGCCCTTGCCGATTTAGTCGTCAATTTGGGCTTTGTCAAAGCATTGTAGGCGGTATAAGGAAAGACATTCGTCATGCTTCTTTGGATGAAGTCTTGGAACTTTGGAGATTATGCACCAAGTCTAAGACCATGTCGCAAGCATTCTTCCCAGCTCCTCCATCAAACTTAAAGCATCACACTACTCAAAGTTATGAGCGTTGGTGGAATAGCATGCATGGGACATACCTTGAAGATGGTATAGCATCTTTGATTTCAAGCACACGTTCTCCTTTACTAAGAACAAAGACGAGTCAAATCAACCATGATAAGAATGACAATGGAAGGGGTATTCAATTGTCTGGAGATCACATTACACGTGTTGGCCAGAAATCTGTAACTGCCAACGCTCAATTTGTAAAGTCACAAGACGTCACTGTAAGACCGAAGATGCCTCATTTTGAAGCTTTTCTTGTTGAAGGGCCTCCAGGAGTGTGCGTGGCATCTAATGAAAAGATGGACTCATATCTTGAGAAAGTGAGTGAGAGCAGTGACAAGGAGTGTCATTGGAGGCGGGCTAAGAAAAAGTTTAAATTGATAACTCCTAGCGAACCCGATTTTGTTGAAGGGACCTCCTATGCCTTTGAACACGTTGAAGTTGCTGCAGATCAAGTATTTTATTTTATATTTTTTCTATATATATATATATATATATTTTTTTTTTTTTTTTTAGTTTTTATGTACGTACATTTTTTGATGTGATGTATTCTTGATTGCAGCCTGGGCAACAAGCCTTAAACATTGCCAATGGTGATAAGGTGACCTCTGTTGATAGTGAAACTTCAACTTTTGGCCCACAACCTATTGCCATATCAATGAGAAATGTAACTCCGATGCTCAGCACTAATTTTATGGAGAGGACCGTAAGTTCTGATATTCTTGAAAATTCTGTTTATCGTGCTGAGGATGTGATTCTGAGAAATCGCATCGACCTTGCACTGAACCTTTGGAAGAGTCTTCAGCAAAGGATTGCTAGGACCCCTTTCGAGAAAGCCCCTTTACTCATGGGAGAAGCTCAAAAGATTTTCGATGCCATAGCAGCCAATAAAGCTATTGATCCATTACCATTGCAAAGCTTAGTCTCTGCTTATTTTGAGAAGGCTAGAAGCTTTGAATCACTTCAATCCTCCTTTTCTATGAGCATGATGTCTAAACAACGTGACAAGCAATTGACAGATTGTAACTTTCGTCTTGCTGAGCAGCCAACTATAAAGAATGAACTGTTAGCCTGTGGTGAAAAACTTAGGGATGGACTGGCCAGTGTCGAAGCTAGGATAGTGGAGCTGCAAGAAGAACTAGAACATCTATCCAATCACAAGAAAGATCTTGAAGCTTCGATTCTCAATAATGATGAAAGGTTGTCAAATCAGAGCTCCATCATCTCGAATATTCAAGACGAAATTTCTTTCATAGAGACTGCTCCTTCCCTGAGTGATGCGGACATCGAATCTTTGCAGTTGTTGAAACAAGGGCTAGAGACAGCACGTGTTGAGTTAGAGAATTACAACTGGAGATACTGACTTGTACTTGCAATCAATAATCATTGTAGCATCTCCCTTTTGCTTTCTCTATTGTAGACATTTCATGTCTTTCTTTTTAGCTAATAAAATCAGCTCTCTTTGCATCACTCATTAATCTAATTTCTCCACCATTGTCTCTACTTTTTTTTTTGCATGTGACTGAACTTAGGGAAAAGTACTAAGTTGCCTACGTACCCCGGAGAGGGATCAAGTCATTACGTAGTTCAACAGATTTTTTTTTTTTTGAATGATTTTTTTGATGATTTTTTTTTTCTTTGTTTTTTTGTTATCTCTTTTTTTTTGTTTATTTTTGCAAAAAGGGGGGGCTCAGTGTGTAATAGTGGGTATCACCACTAATCGAACCCGAGACCTCTCAAGGGCGACATGGGCATCCAACCACTACGCCACACTAGCAATTGGTGACATAGAGTGGGATTATTTTCTCCTTATTGGTACGCTTTCAAAGGTAATGGGAAGACATCATGTACCCTTGCAGCGTTGCAGTGGGTAGTTTAAGCTCTTACCGGGGAGCAATCCTCGGTTTTTTAAAGTGTAGAAGTGTTTAAGGAACTTCCCATTGATGGGGTCGATCCTTATGTCATCGTTGTCAATCAATTTGTAAACTTCGTTGATGTTTGCCCCTTGCCCGAGAGTTGGAAGTACATCACAAGCAACGGTCACGTGGTTTGACCCAACAACTTCATCAAAGCCTAGATCAATCTTGTTTTCTTTGGCGAGCTTCATGATTTGTTCTTTGAAGACAAAGCATTTTTGAATTGGGTGGCCAATGATGCGATGATATTTGCAATAGTTAAGGTCATCAACTTTCCCCATGTCTTCTAGTCGCTTGCATTCTGGCAATTCAATCAGCTTCAATTGCAATAATTGTTCTAAGATGTTTGGCACATCTTCATCGGGGAACGGATATACTTTTTGCTCACGTTCCTTAAAAGTTAGACGACGCACCTCGTTCTTTTGCCATCCTTCAAGCCGTTTTTCATTTACATTTGCTCCTCTTCTTGGAACCTTGACTTCGGCAGTGTTAACAACCATTGAGTCTTTGAGGCTGAATTTTGCATTCCTTTCATTTTTCCTTACTTCCTTTTTGCTTTCCTCAAGTATAGGAGGGTTTGTACTTCCATGACTAGCAATGCTCAACTCCATGTCGTGCGCACGAGTTGCTAACTCTTCAAATGTTTGAGGCTTTATCCCTTGAAGGATGTAAAGAAGTCCCCAATGCATGCCTTGGATGCACATTTCTACAGCAGATATTTCAGAAAGTCTATCCTTGCAATCTAGACTCAAAGAACGCCACCGATTGATGTAATCAATGACGGGCTCATCCTTCCATTGCTTGGTATTGGTTAGCTCCATCATGCTCACAGTGCGACGCGTGCTATAGAATCGGTCAAGGAATTCTCTTTCAAGTTGCTCCCAACTGTCAATTGACTCGGGTATTAAGTCTGTGTACCAATCAAAGGCATTCCCCTTGAGTGAATGGACAAACTGCTTTACAAGGAGAGCTCCTTGAGTCCCTGCATTCTCACAAGTTTCCACAAAGTGGGCAATGTGTTGTTTAGGATTTCCATTGCCATCAAACTGCAAGAACTTGGGGGGTTGATACCCATTTGGCATTCTCATACTGTTAATGCGCTTTGTGTAAGGTTTTGAATATGTGAGAGAACTTGTAGAAGAACCTCCATATTGTGCTCGGATGCTATTTGTTATCATGTCTTGTAATTGTTGGACTGACAACGAAGCAACCGAAGTAGATTGTTCTCGTTGGGGAGTGTTTTCAATTTCTCTCCCTTCGTCATCCTTTGCAGATGTGAATTTATGACCATGGCTTGATTCACCAAGATCTTGTACTTCGAGTTTATTCATTAGAGTTGTAATTTGGAGGTCCTTATCTTCAAGTGCTTTTGTGAGAAGGACGACACTTTGCTCCATTTCGGCCATCTTTTCTTCCATGGTAGAGGTGTTAGTCATCATGACTGATACAACTTCCCGAGATGATGGAGAAGGAAATGATTTGAAGTGAGTACGTGAAATCTCATCTTTTAGGTTCCCTTTAATGGGAGAGAAATCATGTGACCAACTTCTCCTGAAGGAAGAAGGGGATTTGCCCCCATACTTTTGGTGTTCCAAGGTAGAGATGTCCTTGTTGATGACCTTGTTTCTTGTAAGAGGGTCTAAGGAGATGATTGCCTGAACCTTGGATTCCTTGGTTGATTGAGATTGAACTTGATTGTTTGCTTTGGGTTGGCTACAATTGATTACACCAATGCAGTTGTTAGTGGTAGCCGTACCAAGTTTAGTTGAAGTAGCTATTGTTGAAGCTTGAATGTTCTTGCTAGAGGCCATTGGAGCTAGTAGCAAGGTGATGTTGATTTCTTTCTTTGAAGGAGAATGAGATGAGAGGTAGAGATGTCCCACCGGGCGTGCCAGAATATGTGGACGACTAAATTTCTAGTTTGAAATAAATCAAACAAGTAAAATAGTTTCACAAATGCGAATTTGTATTGATGAATGTGTGGTACAATTCTCTGTAATTACAAAAGAGTGATCCTCTGATTCGATCTCCTTGAAAGATTTGTTGATTAGAATTGCGGTGGTGTGATTTTGATTCGAACACCAAATATACTTCAATTTGGCTGAAGAATGGATCGAAAACCTTTGAAACAGAATTACAAGGAATCTCTGGCTATGAGCTTGTTATAAATCCTTTGTTCTTCATGTTCTTCGTGTTCTTGGTGTGTTCTTCGTGTTCTTGGTGCGTTCTTCGTCTTCGAAGGTTTATGGTGGAAGTTCTTCGGTGCTTTAGAGGCTTGAATCCGTAGAGCTTCGTTGATTTATGGTTTGTTGAGGTTTCTGGAGGCTTTTGAGCTTGAGTCCAGTGAAACCTGTAAAAATGACCAAAATACCCCCCCCCCTCGAAATTTAAAAATTGACCAAAATAACCCCGAAACCTAGAAATTGAGGAAAATAATCATGAACTCTTAAAATGACCAAAATACCCCACTAAACCTAAAAAATGACCAAAATACCCCCCTAAAATTTAGATTTCAGGGGTATTTTGTTCATTTTATCTGTTTTGGGGGGTATTTTGGTAATTTCTAGGTTTCAGGGGTATTATGGTCATTTTTGGGTTTTGGAGGGTATTTTGGTCATTTTTTGGGTTTCATGGGTGTTTTGGTCATTTTTTATGCTTTAGGGGTATTTTGGGAATTTGTAGATTTCGATAAGCCTATTCAGGATCTAACCGGCGCCAATGAAACCGACCGGCACCAAATCGATCCAACCGTTTCCAAGCCTCTCTGCAGGTATCCGGTGCGGTGATCGGCGGTGATATGGGCAAACCGAAGATGACCAGTGCAACGAGCAGTGACTATTTTGCCCTCTGACGAGAAACTGCACCGCACCGGTATATATATACTCACACTATGATTTAGAATATATGTATCAATGTAAAGAGAAGAAAACTAAAAGCTAAAAGCTAAAAGCTAGACATGAAAACTGAAAGCAAGGTAGAGGAAGAAGAAGGAAACAGCACTGGGTAAGTTAAGGAAAAAAAGTTAGGTTTTTTTTTTTAATAATATTTAATCTACCACTAAAACGACGTCGTTTTAGTGCCTGATATTAAATTTTAATACCAACTCCAAAACGACGTCGTTTTATCATTAGATTAAATATATATATATATATATATATATATTGTAAGTTACTAACGACGACGTTTTAATTTTAAACCCTAGGATTATTTACTTTACCCATGTCCTATCTTTCTCTCCCTCATCTCGTCAGTGTCCCTTTCCCAGACTCCCAGTCCTAGCCAAATCTTCAGTTCTTCAAAGTTCCTCTCTCTCTCTCTCGCTTCAACTTCCGTAAGTTTCTAGTGATGTTCTGACTTCAGAGTTCAAATGCTTCTCCTAACAAATGCAATGCATTCTACCAGGTTTGTTTATGTAATTTAATTTCAATGGTGTTTGTTTGATCTTTTGTGGGTTTGGTTTAGTTTTTGGTTTGGGTTTTTTGTGATTGGAAATGGGTTATGTTTGAGAAAATATTGTGAATTTGTTTGTAGTTTTCTTTCGTTTTTTTTTTTTTAAGAATATTTGGGTTTTTTTAATGAGCATGATGTGGTTTGGGGTTGTTAATTGCATTGTATTTAGTACCTAAAAAAATGAGAAATTAATAGAATTAACTGCACCAAACCAGTATCTTGCACCGCACCTTGTGTAGATCGGTTCTCAACCCTCCACAGATGAGGTGCGGTCAGGGATGAAGAAAAACGCCCCTGTAGGTGCGGTGCAAAAAAGCCTTCCAAAATCGGCCTCACCACACCGCACCATGTACAGCCCTAGATTTCAGGGGGAATTTTGGCCTTTTTTTTTTATTACGGGGGTATTTTGGTCATTTTTAGGTTTCAGGGGTATTTCAGTAAATTTTTTGGGTTTCAGGGGTATTTTTGTCATTTTTTGGGTTTCATGGGTGTTTTTGTCATTTTTTTATGTTTTCGGGGTATTTTGGTAATTTGTAGGTTTCGGGGGGTATTTTGGTAATTTTTTCATTCCGAGGGTATTTCGGTAATTTTTACATTTTAGGGGTGTTTTGGACATTTTTTGGGTTTCATGGGTGTTTTGG
Organism: Lithocarpus polystachyus; assembly: GCA_033629205.1. Taxonomy (NCBI): domain Eukaryota; kingdom Viridiplantae; phylum Streptophyta; class Magnoliopsida; order Fagales; family Fagaceae; genus Lithocarpus; species Lithocarpus polystachyus. The sequence continues at coordinate 50,187,904 of CM066171.1, read as the reverse complement.
TCATTTTTTATGTTTCATGGGTATTTTGGTAAGTTGAAGATTTTGGGGGGTGTTTTGGTAATTTTTATGTTTCAGGGGTATTTTGGTCATTTTTGGGTTTTAGGGATATTTTGGTCATTTTTTGGATTTCATGGGTGTTTTTGTCATTTTTTTTATGTTTTAGGGGTATTTTGGTAAATTGTAGGTTTCGAGGGGTATTTTGGTAATTTTTAGGTTTTGAGGGTATTTTGGTCATTGTTTGAGTTTTAGGGGGTATTTTGGTCATTTCTAGGTTTTGGGAATATTTTGGTCTTGTTTTTGGGTTTCGGGAGTATTTTGGTTATTTTGTAGGTTTCGTGGTTATTTTGGAAATTTTGAGGTTTTGGGTATTTTGGTCGTTTTTGTAGATTTTAGAGTACTTTGGTCATTTATACTTTAGGGTCATTTTGGTAATTACTATGATAATTGGGTAATTTGGTGGGTTAGGGTTTACCCATAATAATTGGATTGTGCTGGGTTGGTGTTAGAAGCAATTAGTTAAATGAGTTTTAATGAGTAAATGTGTTTTATATGCCCAATCTAGTTAAAATATTAAATTATATTTTAATATTGTTGATCCTCGAGTCTTATCTTACATTTTTTAGGCGGATATTACATTATGTTGAACTAATTTTTAGTGAGGAAATAGATTTTATTAATTTGAAGTATTAAATTAAAATATATTAAATTAGTTTGAAGTATTCAATTAAATTAAATTTTGTTAAATTGAATTATTAAAAGATATTTTTATTAATTAATATAGTTTATTTTATTAATTTGTACTGTTAAATTATATTTTATTAATTTGATGTATTATATTTGATGATGCTCCTTCGGAATCAGTAGGCTGGATGCTTGGACTCTTAAGGATCTGAAAGGCCTGCAAGGAAAATAATAAATCAAAGGAGACCAGGGTTGGCCGGTCTAAGACCCTCCGATGGTGAAGTTAGTCTTCCTTCTCCAAATGAAGAAAACTTCTAATTCTATTAAGAGTGTCTCGAGAGATTCAGACTTACCTCCTGTGTTGGAGAGAGGGTCCTTATATAGGGCCGAAGCGACGGTTATTATCTTGCAACTGCTCCCTCATTTGTGGAAGCTAGGAGATAACCGTTTTGGGGAAGTTTGAAAATAACTTCTCTCACATAGCGCGTATTTCTTGACTGAGTAGCAGGATCTGTGGAGGCTCGTCCATCCTTGGACGAGTGCTGCTGAGAGAACTTTGGACGAGGCTATGAATCCTTAGATCTAAATTGAATGGAGAACGGGTTATATGTATGGTTGCAGTGTGGGATTGTCGAGCTGGTCTTGTGGGTGTGTTTTGTCCTTTTCCAGACGACAGCGCAAGGACGAGTGGATCATTGCCCTGGACGAGCTTGTCTCTGGACGAGCTTGTCTCTGGACGAGCTCGTCCTTGTGGATGACGTATAAGGACGAGCTATGCTAGGTACCATCAGTTGCCCCTTCGTCCTTGTCTTGCCGTCTCACAAGATGTATCGTATTTTTCTCTTTCCTTTAATTGTTGCGTATATATCTTTATTATTTCGAAAACGCCACTTCAACATGACTCCTCGTTTTTCGAGTAACACCACGTGGCGTGTTTTGGTTGGCTCCGCTGCTTTTAAGGGGTGAAAATGTTTCCTATAAATAGTGGAATTCCTCCACTGCCCCTTTTACTTCGAAAGATTTTCCTCCTCGATCTGTCGTCTATAGCCTCGTCTAGAACTCACTCTGCGTCCATAGTCTTCCTCCGTCTAGAGCCAGGTATTTCTCACTCCTCGTCTTTAGGTTTACCTTTAAGTTTTTAAAGATGTCGACTGTGATTTCGTCGTCTAGCAATAGTATAGAAAAGGCTATTGACGAGTACCAGGACGTCACTAGCTATAGCAGTTCTGATAGTCATAGTAGTAGTGGTAATGGGGGGAGTAGCACGGACGAAGGCTATATTTCTGGTGTCCCTGGGGTTCCCTTAGACGTTCTACAGGAAGAACTAAGGAAAACTTCTGGGTCTCATGCAGGCACCTCGTCCAATGTCCCTCCATCTAGTCCTTTGGACGAGGAGGAGACCGTTTATAGCCGTGCCATAGGCGTTTCATCAAAAACAACCGAGCAAAGGCTCATCAATCTTAAGTCCTGGTACCAAATCCCTGACGAACTTAATCCTAGATTGCCCGTCCGTGGAGAGTGGTGTTGTAGCCCTCATTTTGGCATAGGCGTTTATGAGGCCTATTTTTTGGGGGGCTTGAGGCTTCCTTTGAATTCTTTTGCTAGAGAGTTATTGGTTAGATTAGGTTTAGGAGTCTGTCAGTTTAATCCTAATGCATGGAGATTGATCATCTCTATGCAAGTTTTGTGGAGAGAAGTGTTTGGGGGGGACCGTCCTCTCACAGTGGACGAGTTCCTCTACTGTTACAAGCCCTCTGAAATAAACCAATCTCTTGGCTTTTATCAGTTCATAGCTAGGGGCTCCAATTGTAGGTTGATTAAGTCTTTGGCCTCGTCTGATAGGAACTGGAAGACGGAATTCTTTTTCGTCTCTGGTATTTGGGCTGGGCACCCTGTGGACGTTGGTAGGGATACATTTGCCCCTTATGAGGGAAGCTTAGGGAACCTTCGTCCTGAGGGTAAGTCCTTTACCCCCATTTTTTTTTTTTTTTTTTTATACTTATACTTTCAGTATCTAACTTTCAATTGCTTGTTTGCTTTACAGCTGTTGCCCGTCCTTCCCTAAGCAAGTTTCTTCGTGACCGCGTCCAAAGAGCTCGTCTACACCCTGACAGGGATTTCCACTCTTTGGTTTCCCTTAGACGTCTTGCTAAGTGGGGACTTGGTCCAACACCGTCCGACGAGGCCATCGCACACGAAGTCACTATTCGTAGACGTAAGTTTCTGACTTAACAACGATATGTTTCTTTGTTTATTCTTTTCTCTTTTACTTTGGTTTTATTTTTAATTTTTACTTCCTTTCTTTGTAGGAATGACGACAATGAAAGAGAATAGGGGAAAGGAGCCTATGGGCGAGGGGAGTCGTCCAGAGGTCCATTCCCAGACTCGTCCTTCTGCAGGAGATAAGAGGAAGAGTTTGTCAAAAACTTTAGATCTGGGAAACCTTCCTAGTCGCAGAGGGAAGAAGCCCAAGCATGGGTCGTCTCAAACGATGACCAAGTCTACCCTCCCCTCGTCTCAGACGTCAGTCCAAATCTTGGACGTGGATTCTCCGACCCCTGAAGTTACTCCGTCCAAGACCCCTCCGTCGAGGTCAGCTGCGCCTACCTCGTCCCAGCCTCCAAGGATCCCCTCGAATCTAATTGAAAATGAAGATTTGGCTTGGGAACGATTTGAGAAGGTCGTGTTGGACGAGGACATAGCTGCGTGCTATGACATGTCTTTAAAAGATTTTGAACATTCTGGCGTCCACGATCTTTTTAAGGTGTGTAACCTTATCTTTGGGTCGTCCTTCTTTCCTCCCCCTTTTTTTTTTTTTTTTTTTTTTTGAACTTCCCTTCGTCTAACCTTTATTCTACTTTGCCATTGTAGGCAATGTCCAAGTTCATCGCGGCGTCTAGGCAGGCCACTGATTTGGACAGGACGAGGGTCTTGCTGGAGACGAGGGTGCAGGAAGTGAAGGACGAATGTAAGAAGTGGGCTGAGGTGGCGGCCAAGTCCAAGGACGAGGTCAGGGAGTTGGAAAACCACGCTGAAGAATTGAAGGCTGACATCGTCGAGAAGGATACTCGTCTTGGCCACCTTCAACAGAGGAATGACGAGCTGAGTACCCTTCTCGAGAAAGCCAGGGAAGAAGCAATCGCTCAGTTCAAGGCGTCCAAGGATTATACTGATCTTTTGGACGCCAATTATGCAGCAGGGTTCGAGGATTTCAGGATGGACGCTGCAGAGAACTTCCCTGGGTTAGACTTCAGTGTCATCAAACTCAACATTGGTGGTGCCACCACTAGCTCCCTCCTCCATACGAGCTCAGAGGATGTGAATATTGAGGACGACGCCACCACCCAACCCATTCAAGACGAGCCCAGTGATGACCCTCCTCAACCATGAAGACTTAGCTTTTATCTGCTTATTTCCCTGTTTTCTCTATATATATATATATATATATTTTTTTTTTTTTTTTTTTGGTTTTGGTCCGTTGTTTTGGACCTTTTGATGTAACTCAAATACAATTGATTCGTCCAAGTTACTGGGACGAGCGTATAAACATGTTTAATCTTTGTTTAGGTTTTTCAGACGTTGGTTGTTATTGAATGCATGTTATTTTCCTTTACTTTTTCATTCATTTGAATGTTGCATGGAATCACTTGCATCCCTGTACTCCCAACTTTCATTGTTCATGAATTTATTTTTTTTGAATATCATTAGATTCTATGGCATTCGTCCATGGGCGTTATTTTTCAAACGTCATGGAGTTATATCTCCACTTACTTATTTGGACGGCTCTTTGCTCGTCCTTAGGGCTAAGACGAACGAATGAAGGTCTCATGGACGACTTGCCTAAGGGCTTGGCTCCTTAAAGTAGCCCTAAGGATCACATGCATTCCTCGTCCATGACTATGGTCGTCTGTTTATTAGACGTTGCCTTGTCTTGGATCGTCTGTTATGTAGACGTTTGCCTGGTTTGTTTCCTTGAAGGAAAGTTTAGACGTTATGCCCCTTTGTCTAAGGGTTTGCTCTCGTCTTTAACCTTGGTTTGTTTCATAGACGGGGTCATGGAGTTTGCCATATTATCTGTATTTAAACACTCAAACCATACTCATTATTGAATACAACGTCGACAAGTATGGCACATAGTGCCTTATTATACAGACATCCAAATGTTACTTCGTCCATAGCTAGTGTAATAACTAAGCAGTTTGGGATAAAAACATTACTAAAAACATTACATAATATTGAATAATACCAGCAAGTACTCCTTTTGGATTCGTCCAAAAAGGGTCTCGTCCAGGCTGATACTTGATTGTTACTGGTAATACCTTCTCAGATGCTCAACGTTCCAAGGGTGTTCCAATTTTCTCCCGTCCAATGCCTCTAAGTAGTACGACCCCTGTCTTTTGCAGCTGACAACCCTGTAGGGTCCTTCCCAATTGGGTCCCAACTTTCCATGAGCTGGGTTTTTGGTTGCAAGAGAGACCCTTTTCAAAACGAGGTCCCCTACGTTGAAACGTCTTGGTTTAACCATCGCGTCATATTGTCTGGACATGAGGTTTTTGTACCTCGCTATTCTCTGCTCCGCATCTGCCCTTATCTCGTCTATAAGATCAAGGTTAAGGCGCAGTTGGTCTTCGTTGTCCTTGGACTGGTAATTCATCACTCGGTGATTGGCCATGTGAATTTCAGCAGGTATCACTGCTTCACTTCCATAGGCTAGCTTAAAAGGAGTTTCTCCCGTAAGAGTTTTCGCAGTGGTTCTGTAAGCCCATAAGACGCCGAGTAGCTCGTCTGGCCATAGCCCCTTTGCCCCCGCAAGCCGGGTTTTGATGAGTTTCAACAAAGAGCGGTTTGCAACTTCGGCCTGACCGTTGGCTTGAGGGTGGGCGGGGGAGGAGTAATGATTGTTGATTCCGAAGTGCTTGCAGTAATCTCTAAAAAGGGCATTATCAAATTGCCGCCCATTGTCGGACACCAAAACCTTGGGCACTCCAAATCTGCACACGATGTTTTTCCAGACGAAGTTCTTCACATTTTGCTGTGTTATTTTTGCTAAGGGTTCTGCTTCTATCCACTTGGTGAAGTAATCAATCCCAACCACCAAGAATTTCATCTGTCTGGTTCCGAGTGGAAAAGGACCTAAGATATCCAATCCCCATTGGGCGAAGGGCCATGGGGCCGTCATTGGAGTTAGATATTCTGCCGGTTGTCGAGGGATATTGCTGAAACGCTGACATTGGTCACATACCTTGACGTACGCCTTTGCGTCTGCTTGGATGGTTGGCCAGTAATATCCTGCACGGATGACCTTATGAACCAACGCTCTTGCCCCCGAGTGGTTACCGCACGCTCCTTCGTGGATTTCTCTCAACACATAGTTCGACTCGTCCGGGGCTAAACACCTCAAATAGGGCTGGGAAAAACCCCGTTTGTACAGCACTTCACCCATAAGGATATACTTGGCAGCTCGGATTCTTACCTTCCTGACTTCTCCTTCGTCTTGTGGAAGCCTTCCATCTTTAAGATAGGCAATTATTGGAGTCATCCAGTTTTCTCTTTCTCCTACCTCTTGGACTTCTGGGAGGTCTATGCTTGGCATGTATTGAACTTCGTCAATCTTCTCCATGGTTTCTCCTGAAGAGGCTGCTTTCGCCAAGGCATCTGCTTCCATATTTTCTTCCCTCGAGAGTTGGATAAATATGGCGTCGTTGAACCCCTTGATGAGTTGCCTTACTTTATCCAGATATTTCATCATTCGTCCTTCCTTGGCTTCACATGTTCCATTTACTTGGTTAATGATCAGCTGGGAGTCTCCTCGGACGACAATGGATTCTGCCCCCAGAGCTTTGGCTAACTCTAACCCCTTAAGGAGTGCCTCATACTCGGCCTCGTTGTTAGTGGGTTGGTATTGTAGTCGTACGGCGTACTCCAACTTATCCCCTTCGGGTGATCTAAGTACAACCCCGACTCCTCCCGAATGCAACGTGGACGAACCGTCTACGTTAATATCCCACTTCCTAACTCCACTTAATTCGTCCAGCTCTCCTTGTCCAGGGGTAAACTCCGCAATGAAGTCTGCTAGCACTTGTGCTTTAATTGCCCTCCTTGGTTGGTATCTGACATCGAACTCACTGAGCTCCACAGCCCATTGGACAAGTCGTCCTGCCGCTTCTAACTTATTCATTGCTTTCTTTAAGGGGTGGTCCGTTTGGACGTTGATAACATGAGCTTGGAAGTAATGCCTCAGCTTCCTAGAAGCTGTAATCAATGCAAAAGCTAGCTTTTCCATGAAGGGATACCGTCCTTCCGCCCCTTTGAGTGCTCGGCTCGTGTAATACACCGGTTTCTGCACCCCTGCTTCTTCTCTGATCAGAGCGGAGCTCACTGCATTTGGGGATACTGCCAAGTATAAGTACAACTCCTCACCAGGGACTGACGGGCTTAACAAAGGAGCTTCGGTGAGATATGTCTTCAAGTCTGCGAAAGCTTTTTGACATTCGTCCGTCCATTCAAACGCCTTTCTAAGAACCTTGAAGAACGGTAGACACTTGTCAGTGGCTCTAGAGACAAACCTGTTGAGGGCAGCAACTCGTCCGGTAAGGGACTGGACTTCCTTGATATTTTGTGGGGGCGTCATATTCAATATTGCTTGAATCTTGTCAGGGTTCGCTTCAATTCCCCTTTGTGACACCATGAAACCTAGAAATTTGCCTGACGAAACCCCGAAAGCGCACTTACTTGGGTTCTGCTTCATGTTGTATTGCCTGAGCGTGTTAAAAGTCTCTTGCAGGTCGTCCAAATGCTTTTCTTCGTCTAGGCTTTTTACTAGCATGTCGTCAACATAGACTTCTACATTTCGACCAATCTGGGGCTGAAACATGTGGTTTACCAACCTTTGGTACGTTGCCCCCGCATTCTTTAAGCCAAAAGGCATCACCTTGTAGCAATACAGGCCTTGACTAGTGACGAATGATGTCTTCTCTTGGTCTCTTTCATCCATTCGTATCTGGTTATATCCGGAGAAGGCGTCCATAAAACTCAACAACTTATGTCCCGCAGTTGAATCCACCAATTGATCAATGCGCGGCAATGGGTAACTATCTTTGGGACAGGCTTTGTTTAAATCAGTGAAATCCACGCACATTCTCCATTTGCCATTAGCCTTCTTGACCATCACTACGTTGGCCAACCAGTCTGGATAATAAACTTCTCGAATAAAATTCGCTGCAGTTAGCTTTTGAACTTCTTCTTTGATGGCATTATCTCTCTCGGGGGCGAACACTCTTTTCTTCTGTCGAACAGGCTTCGAGGAGGCGTGGACGTTGAGATGGTGGGTGATGACAGCGGGGTCTATACCCGGCATATCTTCATGCGTCCATGCAAACACGTCAATGTTTTTTCTTAAGAACAGGACGAGGTCTTCTTTTACCTTATCTTCCATTTCCACTCCAACCCTTGTATACCTCTCGGGTTTATCCTCGTCCAAAGAGATATCTTCTAGTGCTTCAGTTGGCTCTGCCACGGCTCGTCTTTCCTCAATATTCATCATTTGTGTCTGCTCGTCCATGGCTAACATAGCCAGATAGCACTCTCTCGCTGCCAATTGGTCTCCTTGTACCTGCCCTACCCCATGCTCCGTAGGGAACTTGACTAACAAGTGATAAGTGGAGGTGACTGCCTTCCAACTATTTAAAGTTGGCCTTCCTATGATGGCATTGTAAGAGGATGAACAGTCAACCACCAGGAAATTCACGTTGCTAGTTACCTGCTGTGGGTGTGTGCCCACTACCACGGGCAAAGTAATGGTACCCACTGGCTGCACCTTCATCCCTCCGAACCCTACCAAGGGTGAATTCACCGGACGAAGTTGGTTTCGTCCAAACTTCATTTGTTGAAAAGCGGGATAATACAAAATGTCCGCTGAACTTCCATTATCCACCAACACTCTTCTTGTTGTATAGTCTGCGATAAGTACAGTGATGACGATGGCATCATCATGGGGGTGATGAACCCTTCCAGCATCCTCGTCCGTGAACGTGATGGCCTGCTCGTTCATTGTCCTATCTCCGGACGACCGTCCAGAGAGCTGGACGTTCTGCACTACCTTCAAGTAAGACTTCTTCGCTTTGGACGACTGTGCCATTGAATTTCCTCCTATGATTACTCTTATTTCTCCGAGCGGGGGACGTGGTGGTTCCTCCGCCTTTGCTTTCAGCTTGTCGTCCTTGTGATCTCGTCCAAGAAAACTTCTTAACTTCCCTTGTCTGATAAGGTTTTCTATCTGTTGTTTCAAATCAAAACACTCGTCGGTGTCATGCCCGTGGTCCCTGTGGAAGCGACAATATTTGTTTCTATTGCACTTATTGGGATCTCCCTTCATCTTTTCAGGCCATTTTAGGGAGGGGTCATCTTTGATTTGCATGAGCACCTGTTCCAACGGCGCATTCAACTGCGTGTATTGCTGGGTTCTCGCTGAGGGGCCTACCTTCTTACTGTCCCGATCCTTCTTGTCTTCCATTCGTCCCTTCTTTGGACGAGTACCTTGTTCGGAGTGACGCATGGAATTCTCCATTCTCTCAGCTCTCTTCCTTTTCTTGGCTATGATTGCATCTTCGGCATTCATAAAGTTTTGGGCCGAGTGAACGAGTTCGGCCATGGTCTGAGGCTCCTTTTCGTAAAGCTTGTGGATGAATAAGTCAGAATTTACCCCATTGTGGAAGGCTGCCAACAGCAACTTGTCATCTACTTCGTCTACCGTCAGGGCTTCTCTGTTGAAGCGAGTGATGAAGGATCGCAAACTTTCATTCTCTCCTTGTTCGATGGTCAACAGGCTGGACGAGGAACGCTTATGCCTTTGTCCTCCAATGAAATTGTTAACGAACAATTTGCTCAACTCCTCAAAGGAACTTACTGTATTTGGTGGTATCTTACTGAACCACACCCGCGCTGGCCCTTTAAGGGTAGTCGGAAAGGCTCTACACATGATCTCGTCTGAGACCCCCTGGAGATGCATTGTGGTCTTGAATGTGGCGATATGATCGAATGGATCCCTCGTTCCATCATATGAATCTAGGGAAGGCATCTTGAATTTTGGAGGTAATGGATGGCCATTGATTACAGCCGTAAAAGGGGAGTCCGTTCGATGGACTAAGTCTTCTACAGGATTTGCTTTTCTCATATTCTCCCGCATCTCATCCATGACTTTTTTCATCTGGTCCATCTCCTTCTCCAGATGCGGCACCCTTCGCGAAGTGGCGCCACGCGATTGGCTTTCTGGACCAGGATTTCCTCTGTCTTCTTGACTTTGGGCCTGTCCTTCAACATATCCCTCGTAGCGTTGTCTTCGTTCATTGATCTCCCTCGTCAACTCTTGGTTTTGGCGGGTTAACTCCGCCATAGCGGCTGCCATGGACTGTATGTGTTGAACCGAAGACGGTTGCATGGCAGGAACCGACTGGCCATTGATTACAGCCGTAAAAGGGGAGTCTGTTCGATGGACTAAGTCTTCTACAGGATTTGCTCTTCTCATATTCTCCCGCATCTCATCCATGACTTTTTTCATCTGGTCCATCTCCTTCTCCAGATGCGGCACCCTTCGCGAAGTGGCGCCACGCGATTGGCTTTCTGGACCAGGATTTCCTCTGTCTTCTTGACTTTGGGCCTGTCCTTCAACATATCCCTCGTAGCGTTGTCTTCGTTCATTGATCTCCCTCGTCAACTCTTGGTTTTGGCGGGTTAACTCCGCCATAGCGGCTGCCATGGACTGTATGTGTTGAACCGAAGACGGTTGCATGGCAGGAACCGACTGGCGATCCCGGTGGGGATTGCTGGAAGCATCCCTGCTTTCTTGGTGGCCCGGGCTGGTGGCCCTCGATCTTGTCCGAACCATACAGCCTTTTGTTGGAGAAAGCGTGAAACGAAACTACAAACATCAAAATTCACGAACTTCCCACAGACGGCGCCAACTGATGATGCTCCTTCGGAATCAGTAGGCTGGATGCTTGGACTCTTGAGGATCTGAAAGGCCTGCAAGGAAAATAATAAATCAAAGGAGACCGGGGTTGGCCGGTCTAAGACCCTCCGATGGTGAAGTTAGTCTTCCTTCTCCAAATGAAGAAAACTTCTAATTCTATTAAGAGTGTCTCGAGAGATTCAGACTTACCTCCTGTGTTGGAGAGAGGGTCCTTATATAGGGCCGAAGCGACGGTTATTATCTTGCAACTGCTCCCTCATTTGTGGAAGCTAGGAGATAACCGTTTTGGGGAAGTTTGAAAATAACTTCTCTCACATAGCGCGTATTTCTTGACTGAGTAGCAGGATCCCTGGAGGCTCGTCCATCCTTGGACGAGTGCTGCTGAGAGAACTTTGGACGAGGCTATGAATCCTTAGATCTAAATTGAATGGAGAACGGGTTATATGTATGGTTGCAGTGTGGGATTGTCGAGCTGGTCTTGTGGGTGTGTTTTGTCCTTTTCCAGACGACAGCGCAAGGACGAGTGGATCATTGCCCTGGACGAGCTTGTCTCTGGACGAGCTCGTCCTTGTGGATGACGTATAAGGACGAGCTATGCTAGGTACCATCAATATTCAATCTTATTAATTATTAAATTATACTAAATTAATTTGTAGTATTAAGATATATTTACATAATAGGAAGTATTAATTATATTGTTATTCATTAGTAAATTCTATTTTGAGTATTAATTGTAGTATTAAATTTAATTTTAGTAATTTGAAGTATTAAATTATATATTTGTTAATTTGTAGGATTAAATTATATTTTGTTAATTTGAAGTTTGAAATATTATTTTATTAAAAAAATCTGTAGAGAGCTATTACGGCGGGCTTGATTTTCGCCCCAACAAGTTATATTCCCGTCATTATAAACCTAAGCCTGCTTTTTCTCTATTGCAGTAGCTTTAAATTCGCTATAATAGGTCAAAATGTTGTCACAATAAAAATCTGCTGAATTCCCTCTAAAACTATTCGGGTTCCCACCAAAAATTAGGGGTTTGCACACTTAGTCAAAAATTAGGTCTCACTAAAATCAAACACCCAAAATTCCCAAGCTCTCTCTCTCTCTCTCTCGTTCTTCCTCACTCTCCCTCTCACTCCCTCACTGCTCGGCCTGCCCAGCCCACTGCCGTCCTCCCCGCCACCGACCTAAGTTTTCTTCGATCTGCACCTCCACATCATCCCTTCCCGCCACCAATTACCCACCTTCATTGCCTCACTCCGATCGACGGTAATATTGCTTTCTTGTGGTTTTTTGTCTTTTCATTTTTGGTGGCTATTGGCTAGTTTTGGTTTTGGAGGCCGTTGATTGTTGATTTTATCATGGTTTTGATTAATTTCGAATTTGAAGATCAATTTTGGGGATTTATCTTGATGGTTTAATCTGGGTTTGGGTAGATTTTGAGTTTGGAGGTTAATTTTGGGGTGAAACAAACTGTGTTTAGAGGGGTTTTCTCTTAGAGATTTCTTTTTCAGATTTATGGGGTCTTAGATGTCCAAACATTTATGTTGCCCAAATGGTACCATAAGTTTCAAGAAGTATGTAAGTTTCAATCCAATGTGGCATCCATACTCTTGATGAGATTCACGTATGCATGTGAAAGCCTTAGCACCTTAATGAGCCATGAATCCCCTAATCATTTTGCTTTTTCTTATTTGGAATTCCATGTCTAGGTTGCTTTTGAAGGGCTTGCAATGTTATGTACCTTCTAAATTTGTTAAATAACCATTTTTACCAGTTTTTATTGAGTAATGGCTAGAGTTCTACTGGTTGCAGCTTAATCTAAATCTGTTAGTGTGTGTCTAAGATTCTCAATAAGTGCTTTGACATATAGAATAATATCTTGGACTGGGTGTCAAAAATTATTTAGGATTCTCTAGAGTTCCTACAATAACTCCACCATGGAGTATCCAAATTCATCCATTCATTTTTAAATCAGGGGACTAAATTTTGTCACGTCATCAATAATTAAATAAATACCAATAATACCAATATGGTGATAGTCAATGTTTTTAAATGTTGATGACATGATAAAGTCGAATTCACTCATTTCAAAATGGATAAATAGGATTTTAGGAACTCCATGTTAAGGTTATCCTTGGAACTCTAGAGGATCCTAATCCCTCGATCCATACTGAGAAAAAACATAATCAATTAAGCATTGTAGACTAGATTTAGCAAAGTATGACTTGGTACTTGGTCATACCTAAGGGTGCCCACTATGGAACTGTTCCAGATTTTTCCCCCCCAACAAATCTTTTTAAAATTTTATTATCCTGAATCTTCTTATAATTGTGCATTTAATTTTGGTAAATTAGTTTAATCAAGACCCTTGGTCTGTTGTTATGAAAATATGCAGTTTTAGAATTCTATATGATCTCTATGAACGTGTTTATAGCTATAAAAATGAGAGAGAGCAGGTGGGCAAGTGCTTCTCTTGGATTTGGGATCATCATGACAGAAACATCTATTACGAAATGTTTATTTTTTATTTTTTGTCCCTTTCTTGTTGTCAATTCTTTTTTGTTTTGGTTTTTGTTAATAAATGCGATAAGGGTACACATTAAGGAATAATAAATGCTTAAAAATGAGCAAAGCTGGGATTTGGACAGAAACTTTCATTAGAGGCGAACTTGAGTGAACCTTATTATGGAAAGCACCAACTTGCTTTCACATTTTTTTTTTTTTTTTTTTTTTTTTTTGTGAGTGACATTCTTAACCATAAATTCCCAAGACCTCTATAAGCCAAAAATTAACCCTAATCACTAGACAAGAAAATGATAGCACTTTCAAAATCACCATATGTGTGTGTTGGACGTTGTTGCTGAAATCATAGAGACTACATAAAATCTTTAAGGAGTCTTGAAGTAGTCAAGGGATTGGCTTGAAAGCCATGTATTGTCTTACACAACATAATTTTCAGACATGCTTTAATTTCTTCGCGTTGGACAAAAAATTGAGACTTCTAGATTTCGTTTCTTCGTGAGTTTTACTTTTATAGAGCAAAAAGTCCAGTAGTTGGTCGTGTAATTAGCGTTCTATAATACAGTTTTTGATTAGGACTTTGGTTGACAATACAACATACTACCTAAAGCCTTCTGAAGTAAGGGTTCATCTCTCTCCTGCCTATTGATGTTTCTTTTTGCTACTTTTGTTGGGTGATGAATTATTGCTTGATTTTTTTTGAAGGAACCTGAGTTTCTTTTGGGTACACAAGCTAGCATCATTTACAAAGGAAAGCAAATAGGAACTTCTGGAATTGTGCACCCTGAGGTAATTATTATTCTTTTTGACCTTGTGTTCTAAGAATTATATACTATGGATTAATTGTTGCAGAATAACACTGCCTTGTTTTTGCTCTAAAAAACTCAGTAGCTTGCAGAGTGCTTTGACAGTTGTGAATGTGCTTGTAGTTTATTGAAAACCTAAACTATATGGACTGTATTGTAGTTCTGTGATAAACTGTTTGGATTTGCATTATTTTTGATGGACCCACAATGGACATTCCTGTGAAGTGGAATACCCTACCTAAGTACTGTAAGTTTGTGACATGCAATTCCAAATTTTTGACTACTTTTAGTCATGTTTAGGACTGTTTTCTTTCCCACTAATTTTGTCAAAGATCTACTAGTAGAATTGATACTCAGAGAATTTGTAGCTACTAGGGTTTGTCCACACTTTATTAGTTGTAATGTTAATTTCCACAAAAAAATAGTCTCCAATCACTAGTGAAAATTGAAAAATCACAGTTGCATCACTGTGTGCATCACTGCTAACACAGCAGTGCAGCACATCCTGCACTACACTGCATCATAGCCTACTTTGCAATGCAGCACAGCCTGCACAGCAGTGCAGCATAGCCTACACTGCACTGCACCACAGCCTGCACAGCAGTGCAGCACATCTTGCACTGCACTACATCACGGCCGGCACTGCAGTGCACCACAGCCTACACTGCACTGCGCACACACACACACACACACACACAGCCTGCACAGCAGTGTTTTTGACATGTGTTGCATGAAAGAACTAGGTCTATTAATTGATTTGAAAATAGCTTAAACATGGTTTAAGGCTCTATTGATTATTCTAACAATAGGTTCTACAACAAACTCCTATAAATTAATTTATCTAACAATAATTTTCTAAAAAGGCTTGTGTAAGTTAATTTGCCTAACAATAGGTTTTAGAATAAATTTCTAAAAATTAGCAATCTAACAATAGGCTTTAGAACAAGCTTCTTTAAAAATTAAAAAATTAAAAAAAAAATCTCAGGCTCTTGCCGTAGAGCCTTAGAGGCACTTTGCCTTACTTGAGTGCTTAGGTGAGCACCTAGCTCACCCTTGGGCCTTGGCTACCATTAATACACCTTAACTTGTGCCCCTAGGCCAGGGGAATGGGCATGTTGGCATCATTATGTTCCACAAAAAGCTGTCAAGGGCCGATCTTTGGCTTACTTCTTATGGGTGCATCCTACTTTCTTCTTTTCTTCTTTACAGGGTGTGCTTGTTAGTGGTAAAACTTATTTCATTGTGTTATTTGTGGCATGGTATAAACTAAAATTACGCACCAATTATATATTTAGAAATTTGTATATGAGAAGTTATATAGTATGTCTGGAACTAGACCAAGGTTACTATATATTATATAATGAATATAGGACAATATGTGAGGTGGGAATGGGCTAGGCGGAAAGAGACTTCTGTGTCCCAAGTCATTTTTATATAATGAATTTAGTCTCATCTTTTGTCGTGAATGATAATTGAGAACATTTACCTATAAAAAAAAATGATTGAGAACACTTTATTGCACTAGACCAGGTTGGGTTCAAAGCAAAAACCACTCTTCCTCTACACCTTGAAGAAGGTTGTTGGAGAGGTTGATGAAACAAACTGCTATTATAAGCTTGCTTTAAGATACGATACTTGACATGAAATTTACTAGTTTAAAGTAGTTTATTACATTTTGAGAAACCTAATCTAATTGAGCTCAATTAAAGGTCATTCATTATATCATTTTTTAGATTCGTAATTAACCTTATACAAGTTTTAAAGATATACAAACCAAGCTTTGATTAAACTGTTGTTTGTCATAGCAAGGTTGAGACTTGAGAGAACGGACAAGGCACTAAATGATATGTGTTAAACTTGTAATGGCCATGAGCTCAAGTTAATTTATCTTTCTCTATTATATGTTTTGAATGAATAAGTACAAGCTTTTCCTGCCCTTTTATAGGAGTAAAGGAGGAGGAGCTACATGATTTCTGTTAAACTTGTAATGGCCAAGACATTGTAATTTATAGATCAATATTTGTGAAAATCCCATTAGCCTAAAACACTGCTAGATGTAATCAAGCTATTGAGCTCCTTAATGTCCTCAAGCCTACATGTAGATGAGAAGAACACTAATAATCTAGCTAGGTAAATTAACAAAGAGAGAAATAAGAGGGAATATAATGGAATTTTTTTTTTGTTTTTTGTTTTTTTTTTAATCTCCTTAAGAATACTCTTTTGATGGGCCTCATTTGGGAGTTTAATAGGAGAGAACCCATTCCATTCTTTTTCCTTGTAAGCTCATTTTTAATCCTTCCAAAATTGGGAGGAAATAATGGGAAATAGAGTTTGTTTTAATGAATTTTTGTTTGAGTTTTGTGTTTTGGTTATTATCATTTACTTCCTTTGCAGTTTTGTCTTTTGGTTTATTATCATTTACTGCTTTTGTAATTTTCTATTATGCTTTGTGATTACTTAAGTAAAGCTATTACTAATCAAAATGTCGTTACTCTATAAATAAGCTTGTTCATGAAGACTAGGAATCATCTTACATAGGAATACAAAAAATTTAAGGAGGGACATAGATTACTATATATACTATATAGACACACATATAATGTGTTTACATTACTGCTGTGGTGGGCTATTGTTTTGGAGCAAACAGGTGGCTTGCATGGAGAGAAAAGGTGGAGTATTTTCTATTAGGAGTGATGTTTGTTTTGTGACTTACATTTTTGAAACTCGATGTGCAATGGTGAAATTGTAGTGTAGGTGCGCCTTATAATTCAGCACATATCAATGGATAAGAGTTGGATGGACGCTAAAAAGGGTTCTAAAGAATACCTCCATGGGCTTGACTCATTTGTGGAGTTTGCTGCTCGCACAACATGTCAAGGGAAGATCTCATGTCCTTGTAGGAACTGAGGGCATAGATATATGTTTGATGTAGAGGTCGTGCGTGATCACCTGTACTCATTTGGGATGGTGAAGAATTATAGAACTTGGTTGTTTAATGGGGAATTTGAGTCTACACCGACCACTACTGAAGGTGGAAGTAGTCGTGTGCATGAGACTTTGGATCAATATGGCGATTTCCATGGGATGTTGCATGACTTTCACCCCATGCATGATATGGCACCGGATTCAATGAACGAAGGTTCTAGTGTGCAACAAGGTCCAGATGGTCCTACCTTGCAACAACCGGTTGAAGCTCCCAATGATGATGCAAAAAAATTTTACGACCGAATACAAGATGTGGAGAAACCTTTATATGAAGGGTGTACGAAATTTAACATATTCTAAGCCATTGTGGTTTTGTACCACTTAAAGACTCTTTGTGGTTGGACTAACAAATCGTTCACTTTGTTGCTTCAAGTCTTGCAAGATATGTTTCCTCCGGATGCTAAGTTGCCAAAAGATTGTTACGAGGCTAAGAAGATAATTACAGATTTGGGTTTGGGTTATGAGAAGATTCATGCTTGTCCTAATGACTGCATGCTTTATTGGAAGGAAAAGAGTAACCTTGATGCTTGCCCACATTGTGAGGTATCAAGATGGAAACCGCCCAAGTCGCCTGTAGCTGATAAGACACAGGCTTCATCAAGCAAAAGCAAGAAGAAAGCTGCAAAGGTCCTACATTGGTTCCCTTTAAAGCCAAGATTGCAACGACTCTTTCTATCATCCGAACTGGCCACTAATATCAAATGGCATGCTACTGGTTGAACAAATGACGGGGTAATGAGGCATCCTGCTGATTCTGAAGCTTGGAAAGAATTTGATGATTAGCATGTAGAGTTCGCATCTGACCCACGCAATGTCAGACTTGGGTTAGCAGCGGATGGGTTCAACCCGTATGGAAACATGAGTACCACTCATAGTACATGGCCAGTTGTGTTGGTTCCATACAACCTCCCTTCTTGGATGTGCATGAAAAGGTCTTCCTTGATCTTGTCACTTGTAATTCCTGGTCCAACCTCACTTGGGATTGCTATAGATGTGTACCTGCAGCCCTTGGTGGAAGAATTAAGACAGCTGTGGGATGTTGGAGTTGAATCATTTGACGCATCTTCTAATACCATATTCCAATTGCGTGCAGAACTAATGTGGACCATAAATGATTTTCCTGCATATGCTGACATTTCAAGTTGGAGTATGAAGGGTTTGCTGACATGTCCATGTTGCATGGATGATACCGAGTCCCGTTACCTTAAACATGGCCGGAAAGTTTGTTACATGGGACATAAGCGATGGTTGGATAACGATCACAAGTTCCATGAAGATGATATAAATTTTGATGGGACTAAGGAGTTTAGAGTGGCTCTAGTGACACCATCGGGCTCAGAGATCATGCAGCAAACAGAGAAGTTAGTTGGACGTTGTCTTGGGAAAAAGCATCAGGCTCTTTATAACAAAAGAAAGAGGGGGGAGGAGGATGCGTGTGTCTGGAAAAAGAGAAGCATTCTGTTCACCTTGCCCTATTGGGCTGATCAGAAGTTGCATCACAATATCGATGTGATGCATACGGAGAAGAATGTAACTGATAATATAATGGCGACGTTGCTAGACTTGGATGGCAAGACAAAGGACACCTACCAAGCACGCCTTGACTTAAAGGCCATGGGTATACGAAGTGAACTTCATCTAGTCCACAAAAGGGTTGATACGGTTGAGATGCCAGCAGCTTGTTATAATATGACTATAAGTGAGAAAGATGGGTTCCTACAAGTTTTGAAGGATGTAAGAGTGCCTGATGGGTATGCTTCGAATATCTCACGTCGTGTCCATCTCAAAGAACGCAAGATTTCTGGCTTAAAGAGCCATGATGACCACATTTTGATGCAGCAACTCCTTCCAATAGCTTTGCGCGGATCGTTGCCGTCACAAGTAACAAGGCCTTTGATCAAGTTATCATGTTATTTCTGTGAAATTTGTTCCAAAACACTGACTGTGCCGGATCTAGAAAACCTCGAGAAAGATATTGCAGTCACGTTGTGCGAATTGGAAAAGATATTTTCTCCATCATTTTTCATGGTTATGGTACATGTAGTCATGCATTTGGCAAGGGAAGCGAAGCTTGGTGGACCAGTTCATTATCGTTGGATGTATCCTATTGAGAGGTAATCCTAATATTTGGCTTATGATTGATTTGGTATTTTAATGCATGGTACGTTGTTCAATTGCGGAGTTCGGTATTGTGCCTAGGTACCTATCCCGACTTAAGTCTTACGTGCGAAATAAAGCCGCTCCAGAAGGATCTATAGCTCAGGGGTATATAGTTGAAGAGTGCTTAACATTCTGTTCAAGGTACATTGAAACAATTTTCACGCGACCTATCAGAACGGTGGAAAGTTCTACTGGTGCAGTGTCTTACTTCACACCAAGTCAAATAGAATTAATTCAAGCTCATCGTTACATTCTTTTCAACTGTGCCGACGTTGTACATTTTCGCGAGTAAGTTATAGTTGATTCAATTAGTTTACTGGAAATACTGTTTTATTATGACTAACACAAATGCATGCACAGTATGCACAAACATGTGATCGAGAATGAACTAAGAAAGGCCCACCGTCGTATAATCGATGGTGTCATTCATAAGCGCCACATGGAGAAGTTTTGTGGCTGGTTTAGAGATTTTGTAAGTATGAATGCTAGTGACTTTTTTCATGGCTGTATATGGGAAGTAAACTGACTTACTTATAATATGTACGTATAAACATGTTAGGTTATGTCCATGAGTGATGCTGACAGACAGAAACTTAGCATTACTCTTAGTACAATTGGTGCATATCCCTATTCTAGAGCCAAGCGGATGAAGCACTATGTCACCAATGGTTTAAAATTTCGAACTAAAGATTCGGAGAAGAAAAAGAAAACTCAAAACAGTGGAGTAAGTGTCGTGACTGACGATGGTGTTGCTTATTATGGAATTGTAACGGATATTATTGAGTTGAACTATTCAGATAAAATAAGACATGTGCTATTCAAATGTAAATGGGTCGATGTTCTTAGTAGCCAGGGTACAAGATTGATGAGTTAGGGTTTCCATTTGTGAATTTTACACGCTTGATACATGTGGGGGATGAACTGATGGATGAGCCATATCTATTGGCATCTGAAGCTTCACAAGTGTTTTATGTAGAGGACAAGAGAGACAAGGATTGGTTTGTAGTTGTTAAAACAAAAGCAAGGGATGTGTTTGACGCGGGCAGTGGTCCCTTGTGTGAGGATGATAACGGTGATACTTATTGCGAAAATGTTCCCTACAATATCATCGATGACAATGCGGCTTCTGACAACATTGGTGTGGCTCGACCTGATGTCCAAGGAACCACAATTGATGCAATGGTCATTGAGGAGAACGAGAAGCTAGATGAGGACTTCATACATGATAATGACTTTATTGATGATGAAGTCAGCAATGAGGAGTATAGCGACAATGAGTACAACGACAATTAGTAGTGTAATGTAGTAAGACCATCTTTTGAACTAATACGTTCTTATTATAACACATTAGATATGAATATGCATTTTCATTGTCACCTATACTATTTTTGGACTTAAGTAAATGAAAACTCAATTGCTTCCATATTTGTGGTTTCGTAGTGTGCTTGTGAAGTGCTGCATGTTTAAAGCATTTGTTAGAGATTATATACATATAGATATATATATATATATATGTATGTATGTATATATATAGACATATGTATATGTAACAATATGTTTTTTATAACTAACAAACTTGCATTGTTTAGGTACTGCACACAAGGATGAGGAGGAAGCGGCGACTTCAGTATGTTGAGCCTGGTGAGAGCTCCTCACATATGGGGTCGAATGAAGTACCATCACGCCAAGAAGCTCCTCCAGCTAATCATGATAGACGACAGTCCCAGGGGAGTGATGACGAGACACAAGCACCAGGTTGGTGTATTTCTAAATTTGTACTTAATAGCACGATTATGAAATTCCATTCCTATATTTTTTTTTCATATTTATTTTACGAAATATATATTATTTTTATATCTGCTTTAAATCTGTTTTGTTTTTAATAAATAAAATCCAATTTAAGTAATTTATAAGATAATCAGAAGTTTATAGGTTCACTATTTATGTGTTAATAAATATGTTTCTAGGACAGTGCTTTATGCAGAGACATTTTGTTATGGCCATAGCAATGAAGGCTTCACATATTTGAAGTTTCTCCGACCATAATAAACAATAGCATTTCCAACAATTGATCCCATGTCTATTACTGACTCCTGTGCACTGAAATTCATTTCAAAGTGCAATTCCTTATAAGGCAGTAGAGTATGTGTTGTCCACTGTAATTTACATAATATACTCAATTGACTAACCATGACTAGGGTGAAAATTCCGCAGTAATATATGTTCAAATTTCATATCTTCTGGCCATATTTTATTAGCCTTTTCTAATTCATTTCAACTGAAGCGCTTAGACCTCATTTGATTGGGAAGAATCCATTTGACAAAAACAATCAACTCTGTGGCTATATAGGGTGAAACTGAAACAGGTGGTCTACACTCCCTTGTTTACTCTAGCTATGCATTTTTGGCATTTAAAGCCCAAGTAGAAGGGAATGTATTATTTACTTGCATGAGTGCCACATTTATGTCATATGTGAGTTCTAAGATCAAATACAGGTTCTCTAATAACCTCTTTTGCGCTCTTGCCATACATTTTGGACGTTTATATCTGTCAATCTCTAATCAGAATCATCTATGGTAAGCATGTTGGTCAAGAAAAGAACAAAAATTCAAAAGAGGGTTTGTTAAAATATAGCTTTAATAAAAATTTTTACAGGTAAAAGAATATTAGAATATATTATACTTTGAGTTATTTTTTTATATTACCATATTAATAACAAAAATACCCTCATTAACAAGCTAATATAAAAAATAATTCAAAGTAACTCTAAGAGTTTAGTTTTACACCAGTGTAAATGGCTAGTTTGTTAACATTTCATTCTTTTGTGTTTCATTGTAATTTGATGCAACTTGGTGTTTTAATAGATACTGAGTACGTACCCGTACCCGCAGCTGGAGCGGTTGTTGTGCCCAATAAACGTGGGCCTAACCGATTCGATGATATATGGAATATGCCACCGGGCAAAAAATTATTCTTGTAAATAAATAAAGCGGGCCTGCCAGTCGGGGAGAATGCTGGACCTTGGGCAAAGTGGCTAGGAACAGTGGCAAGAAAGCCTGATATGTGCCCAATCAATTACCGCTCATGGCATTCCATGCCACGACAATACAAGAATCGGTGTTGGGAAGCCATTCAGGTATTAGGCAAAAAGCAATGGTAAAAGAAATGACCTTGAATTTCCTTTAAACATACATCAATTGCTTCAATAGTCATGATTTTCTTCTTCTTTTTTTCTTTTATCTTTTGGTTCAAAATAAAATTCAATCTTTTTAAAAAAAAATTATAAGGTTATGCAAACTACAAGAATAGGTTCTATCTCTATTTTAATGGTAGAACTTTATTTAAAGTTTGAAGTTAATTATCTTTAATTTGGAAACCCCTATTTGTTCATTTGGTTAGTTAGGACTGTTGATAATCTGTTTTTGTTGAGTCTGGAGGTCGTTTAATGTAGGAGACATGTCCTAATTGAGGAGATTTTGTCAAGCCTTAGAAATGATCTTTGTTAATTTATCTTCAAGTTACGAATGTCATTAATTGTGGAAAAATTGTGTGACTTATGGCTTGATAATGGTGTATTGGATCTTTGATAGAACCAGAGTACCAAGTCCCTTTGTATATATGTATTTGTAGATACGTGCTTCATTTGGGCTTACTGAGTACTTCAAATGTCTTATAATATTTTCTTTTGCAAACTACAAGAATAGGTTCTATCTCTCTTTCAAAAGTACACCATTTCGGTATCAAATTCTCTCTCTTTCAAATTCTTCACTCTTTATTACTTGTTTAAAGCTTTATGTCAATTTTCTATTATGTAAAAAATGTGACATTTTAAAGTTAATTTAATTTTACACATGGTAGGCACGATGGGTGATTCCTACAGACCGCATCCCACTTGCCGACCAAAGGAAATGGGTACTCTCACTGATTGGCAAGTTGTGGAGGAGCCACAAATCAGAGTTGAAGAAGAAACACTGCAAGTTGGACACAACTAAGGAAGAGTTACTTCAACTATCGCTGCCGAAGGTTGATGACGCTCAATTTCATGCCTTGGTGGAGTGCTGGTTCACTGACGATTTCAAGGTAGTAATAGTTACAGTAGTATAGATGTTATTGTATATTAGTTTATTTTGGTAATTGGTAGTGACTTTCTTGAAATGTTTGTAGGATCTTTCGAGAGATAACAAAGTGCGGCGTGGGAAGCAGAAGGAGATGCACACGCTCGGATCCAGAAGCATGGCTCGGACAGCGGATAGCATTGTAAGAACAATATTATATATATATATTAATAACATGCTTAAAAAACAAAGCTTATATTATTTTGCATTCTAAAGTAGTAATAAATGTGATTTGATGCCATCGAATTGACACCCTCGCTTTAATATGCCAAATGTACTGACCATGTTGTAGGCAAAAGAGAAAGGCAGGCAACTAGAGAGGTGTGAGATGTATGAAGTGGCGTATTCTTACCGTGATGGTACTGCTGTGAATGCCACTGCACAAGCAAACATTGTAAGTTGGTAACAAATTATATTAGTAATTTGAATGTATTGTATTTTAAGTTGGAAAGAAGTTCTTTGATTAACGTCACATGGTAGGGACTTCAATTAAAGGGGAAACTAGTTTCTCATTACCCAACGTTGTCCTTGATTAGGTTGTTCGCATCATTAGATTAGATTAGATTAGGGTCGCACAATGTTAGGAAAATTTTGTTTAAAACAGAATTATTTTTATTTATTAAAAGATCCTTTACTCTTTTATGAAACTATTTGGCATGGTTGGGCTTCCACATCTGGGTCTTTTGCTGTTAATAAGTTTGATGAGCATTTATATTCCCAGATTAGTTTTCTAGTCCATTGGTTCATGATTGATTTCTTTCTACATTTTGCATAAGTTGCCTTTGAACTCAAAGTGTTCCTTTTAGTTTAGTTTAGACCCTGCTGGAAATACTAGTATGAGAGTGAGTGAGGGCGTAGGCAAGGCTACAACCTTATTAGCTGTCAAATTTAGCTATGTGCTTCATAAGCAGCCTACCACCTTGTCAAGTTAAAATTTTGGAACCTCTTCATTAGAATCATGCAAGTTAAAATTTCACCCCCCCCCCCTCACCCCTCCTTTTCTCTGAACTTCTGACTTCCAAGTGTCTTTCCATAAATGAACTTGGTAGAATACAATGTAATTTCCTTGTTACATTTCAGAACAATTCGCAGAGTGCAATAACTGCAATCTAACTTGACTCTTTTCTTCTTTTTTTCTTTTATTGAAAAACAAGATACTTCATGTGCAGAGGATGTTTTAACAGAATTACACGTAACATGACTAACCATTTAAAGATGGCAATAGGCTTATTGGTTGTTTCTGATTCTCTGTTATCTCTCTTTACTCAGTTAAATTTCAAATGGTGACCATTTGTTCGTGCTAAGTCTTAATGATGATCTTGGAACACCTTGAGACTTGTCTTTTTGTATGTAATCTGTTTTATCATGTAATTTATTATTGATTGAACCTTGCATTCTCACAAAAACACTAGGCATTTGGAGATTGAAGATCTAAGCTATTGTTTGTATTTGGTAGTGTTCTTAGTAACCGATCCTTGTAAAGTTTGGACTTTAGATCCAAGGTAGTTGCTAAAATTAGCCCTTTTCCCACCCTGCTGAGTAGTTTCTATGGTAACATCAAATCTTCCGTTGATGACAATCAATCTAGGGTGTGAAGTCTCTTGTAAACCCAACCATTCAACTCATTATGTTGTATTCTTATTGTAATGACTTATTAACCTATATAAACCAGGGATGAAATGTAGTACATATAATATATCTACATTTATAGGGTAATTCTGTAACGTTGACACACAAACTTTTATATATATATAAAAGCATATTACTTATGTTGGCATGTGTATTATTGCCCTCGTTGCTAATATGTTGTTTTGTTTATTTGTGATTACTAGGCAAAGATGAAACAACTTATGACAGGGGGGTCACAGTTGCAGGGAAACGACATTGAGGCTGGCATACTTTGGCAGCTCGACGATGCATTTGGACAAGTCATCGGTGCAGAGAGAGGTGGCCGTGTCAGAGGGGTAGGCTTTGGTCCAACCCCCTCTAGCAATCGTGTGAGGTCAATGGATGACAGTATGCCACCTCCAACATCTACAGCAACCAACCAAAGGGTTATCGAGTTGTCTACTCAAATAGAAGCAATGAAGGAAAAATGCGCTCGTTATGATGCTGAAATGAGGTTAATGCGGAAGATGTTGACTTCAATGTGCCCAGCGTTTCCCAGTATGTCTATGGTAAGAAGTTTAAATACAAAGTATGTGCATTTTTGTTCATGTTTGTATGGTGATTGGTGAGTTGTCATGAAGTTTCTGTGATGCAAACTAATTAGATGAAATTTTTTTTGGAAATGGTTTTATGGATAATTTATGAAGTTAATGGGTTATTGGATAGTATATGATGCTTTTTTGTGTGTCTCTGTGTAGGTGATTGGTGAGTTTTGATTTAATGAATTTTTCTGTGAAATGGGTTAATTGGTTGGCTATGTCTTTGGAGAACTTTTTCAGTTTGCTAAATATTGTTGGCCACTGGCTCTATCCAAATAAAGATTATTTTTAGTTATTTTACCAAAAAGTAATAGTAATAAAGATTCTTTTTGTTTATCATTTATAATTACTTCTTTTACTGTCTAATTTAGATTGTATTAGTGTTTATTTATTAGTGGAAGGGTGTCATGTCAGGTCAGGTCTATTTTGCTTGATGTGTTATGACTTACTAGACTGATTAGTGTGATTGAAGATGAGAATCAAGAGTTGTAATGAGGTGTAGGAATATACCAAGGTTGTAAGTAAATGAGTGATCAAAGAGAGGACAATATGCCCAAGTAGTGGCCCAGAATTTGACAAGAACTTGTAAAGAGAAAATATTTATGTGTAGCACATAGGAACAGCTAAGTTACCCATTGAGTTAATCTAGTAATTTTTAGGTTCATATGATCTAATGTCCTGAGTTTAAGTCTTTTAATTACCCCATGTTTATAAGTATAAAATTAAAAAAAAAAAATAGGTTTAACAGCCAAATAATCAAATGATCATTCGGGCGGTCTTGCAGCGCTTGATTATTACAACCACCTCAAATAGAGGAAAAACAAAATTATTTGTCCCTAAATTATTGCAAGCAACAAAGTGAGGTAAACTCATTCTAATAGCCTCCCATGTAGATTTACAAGAGAACACACCAGAATTTGAAGAAAATCACAACACAGTAGCTTACTTCCTTCAATCCACTTGGAAGCACTTGTATTGAACTCCAATTAGATCCTTGGATCTAGGATAGCACCAATCATTATGAGAGAATTCAAGTTGCCCTTGCATTTGAAGTACTTGCTGAATCATATATTACCCCATAAATCATACTTAGAATACAAAACACCATCTAGGTGCCAATTATCTAACCAAAAAAAAAAACTATAATCATGCCCTACCTTATGCTTTATGAACAGCTTTATATCACTTCCCTTTGCTTTGAAATCTTCCTCCAACCCCAAGACCAATTTTCAGGAGCTTTAAGTTTTAATAACCCAAAAGCTTTTATCCTTCAATAGATTTTCCTTAACCCAAGCCACCCAAATTCATCTGGGAAGTGCAAAAAGATTTCAAATAAGCTTCATTATGACAAATTTATTCCAATCCTCAAGTTTTTTAACCTCAAGCCCCTTTCTTTCTTTGGAACGCACACCAAACTCCAAGCATCTTTGCACCTGCAGCTGCCTCGTCCTTTTCCTTCCTAAGAAACTGTTAAACTTACTCTACAAGCTCTTAATAACTCTCTTAGGGAGAATACAAAACCTGAGGCCAATACACTTGAACACTAAACAGAATAGATTAAGTCTCCCAACAATAGAGAGATGCTTGGTAGTCCATGAGTTTATATGAGTTGGGATTTTCTCAATCAAAGGCTGATGATTTTTATAAGACAGCTGGCTACCTTCTTTGAACTTGAAAAGATCTCGAATCTGTTATTTTGTTTGTTGATCCACCCCAAAGTAGAAAACTTCACTCTTAGCAGCATTTGCTGTCATGCCAGATAAAAATTGAAACTCAGGACCTTGTTTTGAGTTTAACCATCAAATGATAAGGCTATTAGAATGAAACTACCTAAGGCTTTTGATTGTATTGATGGTTTTTTTGAGGTTATTTGTAAGTAATCACTTATTGAATCTTTTGCATAAATTGTTTATTAATCACTTTTGAGAAATTTATTGAGACTAATACCCAATTGATATGCTTAACTGAAATCTGTAATTTTGAGTGTGTTTTAATTGCTAATGTGGCACTTGGTAGTAATACTAGTGATATGTGTCATTCAACTACTAACTCTGTTGTTTAGTACACTAATTCATTGTGTGTTTCTTAATTCGTAGGATGATTTCGGTGATGGTGATTCTGCAATGGATATCCAGTCTCCCTGTGCTCAGCACTTATCATTTGATGATACGCAGTAAGCGATACTTTGGGCATCTATTTTGGAGTAGTTACTATGATAGTTAGAATGTATTATTTTGTGTAAGGCATTGTGCATAGTTGTTTAGAACGTATTATTTTGTGTATAAAATTCTAGACATTTGGAATGTAATTACTGATATGGTGTAATTAAATATATTTAGTTTCTTGGTTTAATGTGGTATGTTATTTGTTATTGGAAAATATGAATTGTAGTTCATTACAATTGTTATAAAACAAGTATTGGAAAATATGTATATTAGGTATATTACAGGTTCTAAAAAAAAAAATTAAAAAAAAGGACCTATACCAGCGCTTTTGAAAGCGCTGGCATAGGTCCTTAAAAATTATATTATCCATGACCTATGCCAGCGCTTTTCAAAGCGCCGGGATAGGCATACACCCTATACCAGCACTTTCAAAAGCGCTGGTATAGGCCTTTTAAATTACATTCATTCCTAACCTATGCCAGCGCTTTTGAAAGCACTGGTATAGGGTGTATACCTGTCCCAGCACTTTGAAAAGCGCTGGCATAGGTCTTGACTGGGAGTAATTTAAAAGGCCTATACCAACGCTTTTAAAAGCGCTGGTATAGGGTATATGCCTGTCCTGACACTTTGAAAAGCGCTGGCATAGGTCTTGACTGGGAGTAATTTAAAAGGCCTATACCAACGCTTTTAAAAGCGCTGGTATAGGGTATATGCCTGTCCCGACGCTTTGAAAAGCACTGGCATAGGTCTTGACTGGGAATAATTTAAAAGGCCTATACCAGCGCTTTTAAAAGCGCTGGTATAGGGTGTATGCCTGTCCCGGCGCTTTTGAAAAGCGCTGGTACAGGTCCCGCGACCCTGTACCGACACTCAAAATACGGCGGTTTGAAGCGTCGGGAAAAAAAACGCCGGTATAGAAATTTTGACCCTATCTCAACGCTTTTGAAAACGCTGGGATAGCCCCGTTTTTTTGTAGTGCCCTCCCAACAAAAATCAAAGAAAAAGGAGATGGATAGTTGCTTGATCTTAATCCACTAGGTTAATAAGGCTCACTTCTTATTTAATTTGATAATTTGAAATTTGCTTTAAATTACACTATTATCTTAGTTTTGGTAGTCAAGATACATATATTTTATGTATAATTATACATAAATATGTGAGTTTGAAAGTTTTATCTGAAATGTACTCATTACGTATATTTTTCTCTTATAGAAAATTAAAACTAATCAACTAATCATGCTAACATGCAGCCAAGAGTATCCAATGGTCAAGATAAATTGGGGCATGATTTTTAAAGTATTAAATAAGTTTTTAAAAAAAGGGTGAAAATAAAAAACACAAGAAACAAAATCATTCAAGCCAAAATTAGAAAAACTCTAATATGGAAATATCTTGTACTATCTTAGTATTTTTGCCATAACTTTTTGCACAGATGTTCGATTGACCTAATTTTAATTCTTGTGGCCACATAAATAAGACTCAAAGATCTACAACTTTTTGATTGCTATAAAATTGGAAAAAAATTGTTTTTGGGGTAAAACATGGCCTAGAAGTTGACAGTGAAAAAAAAAAATCTGAAAATTAATGAATTCGCATCCTAAATTTAAGATATTTTATCTTTTTCTTTTGGAGGAGGGTGAGGTTATAGTGGAGAAAAAAAATCGTAAAATGTTTTTCATCTTATTGTTTAATTCTTTTAGATGTTTAACATTGTTTTTATGGATTTATTTTTCATAACTAGGTGCGGCTAAATCTCTAGCTAAGGTTAGAGGTGAAGCCTAATATTTTTAGCATGAGTTTTTGTAATTATCTATGTTCTTTCTATAGATTAATTAATGATGGAATTTTGAGATTGATTTTACTATTTGGAACTATAGATTAATTAATGATTGAATTTTGAGATTGATTTTACTATTTGGAACTATTGCATATTGACAAGTTTTTAAGATCTAAAATGATTTTTTATATATATTTAATACTTGAACTCCTAAATTTGTTATGATTTGAGAATATATTAAATGCTTAATCTCACATGTAACATGTCAATTGAATTATTTATTCAATCACTCATATTCAATATACTTTACACTTTGTTTGAATACTTTACTTTTTTATCTTTCAATTATGTGATTTAGCTCTCTACTCTAATTGGATTAAAAATAATTTGAATTCATATGATGAAATATTAGGTGGAACTCTGAATCTCTAGTTTTTTTTTTTTTTCCATTATTTCTCTCAAATTTATTTTGCGATTTTCAATTATAATTTTTGATGATGCACAAAATTGTCAATGAGTTGATTGTCTACATGCGCGCCAATTAAGGTACCTGAAGAACAAAAAGAAGGAAGAACTTACAGAGAGCACCAGTAGGCTGCCAGCCAAAGACCCTCCAAATGTTAAGTCAGTGATGGGAGAATCTCCAATAACTCAAAAGTATCAGAGCTAGAAAATTTCACATACCTTAGAAAAGAGGAAACTTGGTGCTTATATAGTGGTGTAGAGCTTGTTGTATATATAGGTATATACATGGATAGGTTGTAATAATGATATTTGATTTAGGAGAGTATTATTTCATAAAGTGAAAATTCAAGTTCTAGAATTTTCTAAGTGAAATTCGAACTAAAGGACTTTCAATCAGTTAAACCTTTTGCTTAGTCGATCGAAATGATGAAGAAAATAATCCTAGAGTCACGGGATGATTCAATCGCTATTCGATTTCTATTCGATCGATTAAAAAGAGCATTCGATTGATCGAAAGGAACTCTCGACAGATCTAAACTCATAAAACTGAGTTTTTTGCAGAATTTTCTAGTAACTATTCTAAATGTTTGAAGAGGTTTCAAGTCTTGTGAACAGTTTTATGAAGCATTTTGACTCTCTATACGTGCCTTTTGATAAAATATAACCCTATGGGTGTAATTAGAGACTTATGTTCACTTGAAATACAAGAAATCTTGTAGTTATTCTCCAGAATTGCTATCTATAGAACCTAACAACTTGGTTGTATCCTAGGAACAAGTTTGCAATAACCCTTTAGCAACAAGAGTGTGGAGGCAAATATTGTCTAAGGATAACAATTTTGTGCCTCCAAGTTATCTATTTCTGTTTGTCTTTTGTGTTATCATTATTCTTCCTTTATTACTTTGTGTATTATTCCTAATAGAGTTGACCAAAATCCCTTGAATGTAGGATAATCTTTCTTGTAGGGAAGATATGGAGTTAAGGCTCTGAAATCTTAGAGCTTTACTGCCCATACTAGAAGGATACGGATATGTAGAAGGATCTTTAGACATGGTGTGCAAGTTCTTTCATATGGGGAGATATGAGTGGAGATCACGCAAATGGTACGGGGCTAAATGTACTCACCCGTCTGTATGCTCGTTAACCCGACGGGTGCTTTCAAGCCCGACGACAAATGGGGGTGGAAGGCACGGATGATGTCGCATGGTCGTCAAGCTCAAAGCTCATGTTTGTCCCGAAGTGTCTTAAGGAGTTTGAAGGGCATTGTCAACCTGACCGGTAAAAAGAGTTAGAAAATTCTTGGTCAAAATATCCCTTATCAGTTTTAATATTATCTTACTCCACCTTTGGGTGGAAAAATAAACAAACAATTATTTTTATTTTCAGCTTAATAATAGAGGTTTTTGCATTGATGTCAATTATTCTATGTGGATCGACCTAGGACTCACCGAAATATTATTACCTGCAAATAAACTGCACTTGGATTTGCATTAATTTAATTGCAACATAACTGAACATCAAATTAGGTGCATAATGCATACATCTAAATTTAGATATATTTGAAGCTGTCCAACTAATTTTAATGCATGGTGATTTGAAGGTGTGCCAGAAAACTAGGATAATAACTTAATAAGTACCTTCTTCGTCCACGTTGGAAAGGTTCGTGTACAGCAAAACTCAGGGCTATCTTTGTTAAGTATTCTAAGCCTTGGACCAAAAGATTAAAAAAAAAAAAAAAAAAAAAAAAAAAAAAAAAAAGCAGTTGTCAAGGACTCAAGGATATATACTTCAGCACAAGGCCTCACTCACTTTTATACTAGATGTCCAAATTTTATACATGATATGATATGAAAAAGTATGGACAAGTGTGAAAATATTGGATGTAAAATGTCAATAATATATATATATATATATATATATACACATATATTGGAAACCATTAAAGCCCTTAGATTTGGAGATAGAATCCCCTTACTTTTCAATCAAAAAGAAAAAAAAAATGCACCAAACAACATTTTTGGATTTGGTCCTTGTATATTTATTACATTTCAATTTCTTCCTTCTACATTTGATTGAAATCAAGATCCTTTAACTATTAATTGTTTTAATTTAGTCTTTTTAACTGTCAAAATCAAATCAATTTCATTTATGAACGTTGACTTGATAAATGATAAATGATAAAATTAACCTGATTTTAAATGATAAGATACAAAATTAACACAATCAAATGTATAACAACAAAATTCAAATCACTCATATATATTGATAGGAGTAATATTGTAGTTTTTTACTAATTCGGTAGATAAGGGAGGATTTAAACCTTAAACATTATCGGTTGAAAACACCAAAATTGTAGTTTGGGAAAAAAAAAACGTGTATTGCATTATATGTGTATTTTTAGCTACATTACTTATTGAACAAGTCAAGTGATTTGTTTAAAGAAAAATGTTATGTCCACAATATTTTTCACAACACTTTCAGAACAAATCCTAAATGACAGGTTATTATTAGCTGTTACTGGTGGACAAAAAGTAATTTAAATTGTGAATTCAAATTAGAACTAGTAACAACTTACCATCTATAATTTTTAATAAAAGTACTATAAAAATGTTGTAAACGTAGCACTTCTCTTATTTAAATAATACATTATGATTATATAATGAGTCACCACATAATACTCCGAATCAATTTGGAGAAAATCTTTGTCCAACCAAAATAGCTGTAAAACCATTTTTGTTTCCAATTTTTACAACCACCTCATTCTATTTCACTAAGTTACTTTAGAATTACAACATTTACCAATCGTTTTTCAAAACTATCTTAAGTGGTAAACTTTGATTGAATGCCGGTTACTTTCATATGATCTTACTACTTTTTATTCACCACTCATTATCAACCGCGTCCAAGTTGTGGTACAAAAGATTGTGATTCTAGATTTTCTACTCAGAACTATTGTTGACAAACTTACCATCTACCATTTGTCGGCAAAAATAACGAACTTGTAAACTAACATAACCTCAAAGTAACGGTTTTCAAACAACCCTAAGAAAATGGAGGGACAAGTATAGTTCAACAGACAACCATTAACTGTTTTTTGAACTTTCCAACCTCATCCTCATTCACATCCCACCAAATCTCTCTCTCCAAATCTCACTCTCTCCCCAAATCTCTCTCTCTCTCTCTCTCTCTCTCTCTCATGGGGTTCTCTATGCCTCAATGTTCATAACCCAATTTACAGAAAGAAGAAATAAACAAAGAAATCTCTTTTTTGGAGCTATTTCTTTAACAAAATCCTCATGGGAGGCTGCATTTCTGCACCAGCGAAAGCAGCTCTCCATAAGAAGCAAAAGGACTCCAAAGACATATCCGAATTCGAATTCAAACACCACAGCCCCACCGGATTCCTCAACTCCGGCGCCTTACACCTTCTCCCTATCCTCGACAAACCAACTGGCAATGACATATTTAAGAAATACAGCTTTGGCAAAGAACTTGGCCGCGGCGAGTTTGGCATTACGTACAAATGCGTCGATCTTGAGACCAATGAGACCTTTGCTTGTAAGACCATAGCTAAAAGCAAGCTGAGGACCGAGATTGACATTGAGGATGTAAGGCGGGAGGTCGAGATTATGCGGCATTTGCCTGCACATCCTAATATTGTGACCTTCAAGGAAGCTTATGAGGATATGGATGCCATTTATCTTGTCATGGAGCTTTGTGAAGGCGGCGAGCTTTTCGATAGGATCGTTGCACGTGGGCATTACATGGAGCGTGCCGCAGTTAGGGTTGTCAAGAGTATTATTGAGGTTTGCAAGGTAAATTTTGATTTTGATTTCTTTTTTTTTTCATGTTATGAATCCATGATACATAGAACATATGAATCTAGATTTGGGTATGTTTTTTCATGCTTTTGAAGTTTTACTATTAATAGGGTATTTGTTTGGGGTGAATAGTTCTTTAGGATTCTCGATTAAATTCAATCATCTAGTTACATTGACGAATCATATGGTTGAATTTAATTGTTTTTGAAAATGATAACATTGATTTTAATGCATTGGTCTAGATGAGTTTACTTGGGGAATCTAAGATATAATACCTAAGGAATTGTAATTATTTTTGCCCATTTGTAAAGTAAGTTCATAATTTCATGTCGTAACCGGAAATTGTCCTTTTTTGGGGTTTTGATAATTCTTAATATGCGCATAGACATATGTTTATGGAAAATCATTTGGTTGCATTATATAGTGGCTCATCAAGGAAACATTATCTATGGTGAAGAAAATTAGACATGCATACAAAATATGTGGCTGTAAGGAAGATTAATCTATACTCCAGGAGCAATGCTCCCTCCTCTTAGATGAATAGTAAATCTCACCATAAATTTAATTAATGGGATTTGCTATTATGTGAAAGGAATGAGCATAGCCCTTAGAGTACTTAGTAATTACACGTGGTGGAATAGGGCTTCCTGAAGGAGCAGCTTCAATCTCTGATGTGATACACTGATACTTACCCTATAGTCTGAACACACTGAAGAAAATGGCGTTCATGATTTGGGAAGCATATTCCCATTAATCTAATATATTAAAATTTCAGGGGTTACTTGGTGTTGGGCAATGTTTTGAAGTTCATCCATCTTCCTGGTATACCTTTGATGGCAATTAAAAGCTGCATATGTTTTAGCAGAGTGCTTGATATAATTATTCTTCTGCATTAATAGGAGAGAACTGTCATGAAGGGTGCTTGAATAATTCTATTCTGGTTTTACAGTTCAATCCTCAAGTTAGCCAATCCAGATACACTGTTTTCATTTTCTCC
The DNA here is from genome assembly GCA_033629205.1 of Lithocarpus polystachyus. NCBI lineage: Eukaryota > Viridiplantae > Streptophyta > Magnoliopsida > Fagales > Fagaceae > Lithocarpus > Lithocarpus polystachyus. Next base: position 50,153,231 of record CM066171.1, on the reverse strand, counting down.
AGGGCCCTCTGATGCAGTTCTTTCTAGTATAATTCTTTCCATCTGAGCATTAGTTGATTTTAGCAGATTTAAATCCTACTGACTATTTTTGTAATTTCATTTTCACTAAATGCTGCACATTATCTTAAAGTTGCAGACCTGTCTGAGTCCATATGATATCTACCATCCAGAGCCCTTCTTCTAGTCATGGTCTATATTGGCTAGAAGATCCCTATTATACTTAATAATCAGTGTGGGAAGGTTTTTAAGCACAGATCAGATGAGGATATAGTGTTTGTAAGATAGTGTCTGGTTCCATCAGATAGAGTCCTGTCCTTGGGGTAATTATTTTATATTCTGAATAACTAAACATTAGAAGAAATTTTAGCCATATACTATTCTACAACTCTTATTGTGGTTTTTGTAATTAAAATAGTGTGAATAAGTTGTCACACTTTATAAGTACTCACAATGATCAAGTTAGGGACTGTGTTAATAGTACTTAGTAGTAGTAAGGTAAAATCTTATTTGAGCACAAAACATTCGAAAATAGGATACTACTTTTGAGTAAGGAACTATCAAATCACACTTAGAGATTGGTAACAAGTAATGGAGAAGCTTCAATAAATAACTTTCAGAAGTTTTTCTATTAATTTATTCCATTACATGGATGTGGCTTTTGATTCTATGAATGTATGAGATGTTATTCAGTTAAATCAAAAGCAAATCTTCATTTATTTTGTCAGTGGAATACCAAGTTTTAGTATTATGCTTAGTTTTCAAGTGGGGCTTTTATGCTTGTCACAGATATGCCATGAGCATGGAGTTATACATAGGGACCTGAAACCCGAGAATTTCTTATTCACAGATACAAGTGAAACTGCACAGTTAAAGGCAATTGACTTTGGACTCTCCGTATTCTATGAAACTGGTATCCTTTACATTCTTAAATAGCAATATCTGACTGCATATGTGCCTTAATATAGCTTTGCACATTGTTGGGTACATATTCTTCAGCTATGATCTTCACTATATATTGGTAGGTCAGCGATTCAGTGAAATTGTTGGAAGTCCATATTACATGGCTCCAGAGGTCCTAAGAAGAAATTATGGGCCAGAAGTTGATGTATGGAGTGCAGGTGTTATCCTTTATATTTTACTTTGTGGAGTTCCTCCCTTTTGGGCAGGCAAGTTCCTTACAAATTCCATTCTTATGGATATTTCAGTTCTTGCAAAACTATTATAACATTTATTATCATTTTAGCATAAAAAATTGTGTGGAAAGGTTTATTTCGGAGTGCAACCTAATATGGGTTTTACAACTAGCACAGAAACTGAGGAAGGAATTGCACATGCAATTGTTCGGGGTGACGTAGATTTTGAAAGGGATCCTTGGCCAAAGGTTTCTGCGGAAGCAAAGGATCTAGTGCAAAATATGCTTGATCCAAATCCTTACAGTCGGATGACAATCGATGAAGTCCTTGGTATGTACCTTTTTACCTATCTATGAAAATATCATTTGTGTTCATTGCTTAAGGTTACATGCTTGCCAAAAATGTTGAAAGACTTTTAGAATGAATTTGACTCCTTTAATTCTATGGAATGTAATTACATATCCAAGTTGGACTAAATTATAATTGCTTGATCAGTTCATAGTGGCCCCTAGGACAAAAAAAGAATTACTTTTTAGATTGTTAGTTTTAGTTTGAAGATCACCAGACATCAGTGGTTCTGGTTAATGTGTTTATTGACTTTCATCAACCCACCTCTGCTGGGGGTCCTATTAGACATGTCTTTCTCAGCAAGATAAAGACAGGTATCACTGAAGGCATCACAATCAATTCCCTGAGAGGAATTGCCAGGGGCAAATAATCTGATACGTGTCGGCAAAGGTATTAGTAGAAGTAACCAGATGCTTATACTTCCAGCAGCAATTTTATGGTAGTAGAATCTTCATGTAGCCTTTATGATTGGTTGTTGGTAGAGAAGCACTAACTATAGGCAAAAAACTGCTAATTATAATTGGAAAGATACAAATATTTGCTTTACACAATTACATAGGGAATGGATGATAATTGGAAAATGGACTGAAAATTTTCTGTGCATATGAGATGTGTCTACATTTGGTGATTGGATGTGGAGCAATACTTTTTGTTGGCTCCACCATGTTTGGTCCAGTGTTGTTCTTTCATTTTCTGATCGGGGGGGGATATTGCTCACTTTACTAGTTAAAAGGAGAAAAAAAAAATCTTGACAATATAAAATCATGAGGTGGAAACAATGATGTCTGAGGATTGAAGTCCAATTCTCATGCGTGCCACAAGCCAAACCCTGACTTCAGATAACTACTTCTCATGCCTGTGGTCACGCCAATCGTTTCTCAAGACATTACTTTAAGATGGGATTTTTTCAATTTTCTGTAGCCATATGAGAAGGCTTGTTAGCTTAGTTGAGCATCTTCACAAATGGTAAGGTGAAATGATGATTACGGGTAGAACTTATGTTTTCTCTTGAAGGAATGCATTTGAAAGTATGTTTTAGAAATTGATGACAACAAACGATAAACCATTCATTGAAGGAAGCACTGAACTAAAATGAATACCAAGAACAAAGAGGCATCAATAGAACATGTCAATAGAGAAGAAGTGAGCTTCCATTTCTTTATGCAGTACTGGCTACATCTATTTTTTTATAATAAAAAAAAATTCATGCATTAATTGATTCTCTTTGACCATTATTAAAAAAATATATGCATTTCCTTTGCTAGCATTTGCCTAGCACTTATGCCTACTTTAATTATGTGCAGAATTGAATGTGAATTATATGATAAATGAACTAATCTTTCTCCTGATTCTTATGTGAAGAACATACTTGGATAAAAAATGAAAATAAAATGCGCGATGTTTGTTTGGGAGAAAATGTGAGATTAAGGATCAAACAGTTCTCCTTGATGAATAAATTCAAGAAGAAGGTTCTCAGAGTAAGTTTTTTGAACGCTTTATTTCCTTGCCTGATATCATATTTCTCAAACATTATTTACTGCTACCTATTTTTGACTTCAGGTTGTAGCAGACAACTTGCCAGATGAACAAGTATTTCGAATCAAAGAGATGTTTGATATGATGGACACAGACAACAATGGACAGTTGTCATTTGAGGAGCTCAGAGTGGGCCTTCATACGTTTGGGCACTCTGTTCCTGATCACGAGGTCCAGATGTTAATGGATGCTGTGAGTTTATTCTGCATAAGACCTTCCTTTTAAACTTGCTATTGGCATTCTTGGTTTTCAGTATGACTAAGTTACTGCAGCATATACCATTCTTTGGTTTTATTTTAAATCTTTTAGGTAACTGTTTTTCTTACTTCATGAGTCATTAGAGAACCATGCCATAATCTAAATCACATCATCATTTCGACCTTGGAGAAATCTAGAACTAGAAATGCATGTCCCTTATCCCTTTCAAGGTCAAATCCTCAATGCGTGTTCTAAAAATTTAGAAGATGTTCCATATATTCTACAAATGAAGCATAGTGGGTGTTGGTTAGTAAAATTGCAAGTCTAGCCTTCATTAGATCAATGTATTAATTTTCAATAAATGAACTTCTAACACTAACTGCAGGTACTCTTCTTTCTCCAAATTTACTGATTATGAATAAGGACATAATTTATTGACACAATATAACTTTATGCTTGAGTGCTGTCATATAACGTATATAGGTGCCAGTGGCCTCGGCTCCTGCTTTTAAATAATTGGAATGAATATTGATGTTTGTTCAATTCAATTAAATATAGTATGATGCAATGATAATCCAAATAATTTAAAACCGACCTTCATGGACACTCAGACATATTTTTTTTTATCTGGTGCAACTTGTGTAAGGATTTTCAGTTTGGAAGCATACGGTTTTAAGGCATATAGTGTGCACGCGTATTCCCTCTTCAATATATTAGAAGAGTATTTTCATACCACTCTTGAATTTATAAATTGAAAAGGGTACTCGATGGATTTTTTTCAAATGACTGAAAAGCATTTGATGGGTCACTTTTTGAAAAAATATAAGCCTTTTTTTTCTTTTTCTTTTTTAATTTTAAAACTCAAATTTGATGCAGAAGATTGAGAAGCATCAATTGTATTTAAGCAGATTGAAGACAATTTACAGTTAACTCCTCATATTGATATTATTACCTTTGTCTGTTCTTTTCTTCTTTGCTGCTAACATTACCATTCCAATGTTAATATATCTAGGATTCCTCTTATTTCTTTCTTTCTTTCTTTCTTTTCTTCCTTCTAATCCTCAATATCTAAGACTTAATTTTATTCTGAAGGCGGATGTTGATGGAAATGGCACACTAGATTGCGAAGAATTTGTGACAATGTCTGTTCACCTGACGAAAAAGATTGGTGGTGATGATCTTCTCTCTGAAGCTTTTAGGTTCTTTGACAAAAATCAAAATGGGTATATAGAGTTTGATGAATTGAGAGAGATCATGCTAGAGGATAAACTCGGTCCTCACAATGACAAGGTCATCGAAGATATCATATTTGATGTTGACTTGGATAAGGTAATTCTCAAACATAAATACTTGGAAGTACATGTCACATAATACCTTTTTTCCTTCTTTTTTTTTAATAATGTCTTCTTGATCTTTTCTTCTGATTACAGGATGGTAAAATCAGTTATGATGAGTTTAAAGCAATGATGAAAACAGGCATGGATTGGAAAATGTCTTCTCGCCAATACTCTAGAGCATTGCTAAATGCTCTCAGCCACAAAATGTTCAAGGACAAATCTATGGATGTAAAAGTTGACAAAATGTTCAAGTCTATGGAACTAAAGCCTAAACGTTGATTAATCTCTTGAGGTAACCAAAAATGTTGAGGCACCTTAAATCTTTTTCCTCTCCCCAGGACAATGAAAAATGAAAAGGTCGATATCAAATATTCATAGGCTCTGTTGTAATTATTTTGACTTGTGAAAAGATGGTTTTTAACATGAAGGATTTGGAAATGGATTTTTTTAGGAGAAAAGACAGGTTTGATGATGAGATATTTATTAAATAGTCTCTTAAATTGAGGATGAAAAATCATGTAAATTGGAATTGAATTGGTTACTGTAAATTGGAGCAGAATTTGTCGCACAAAAAGATTCCATATTTCAAAGCTGCATTTGTCTATCCCAAATTCATTAAGATATCAACCTATTTAAATTCTCCAATTCCCTCCAATGTTTAACTAGATTTGGGGGCAAATTATATAGTATTCCGAGAGTATAATAATCTCATACTCTCACCTCTCATATTAATAGTAGACCTACGCAATGAATGAGAATGTATAATTATTTTGTAATGTGGTATAATATATAATTTATTCTCTAAAATTTATTGAAGATAATTTGTTCTCCTTAAAAATAGAACTATTATTAAAAGTTTTTTTTTTTTTTCCCATCTCTCTATCTCTACAAATATATCTATTATTTTGGAGCTTTTTTTCCACAATTTTTTTTCTAAAGAAACTTGGGTGTGTTTGATTGATATTATTCTTTTTGGAAGTGATCTATATTATTCAAACTTTTGTTATAGCGTGTTATGTTTTCCTTTTTTTGGGTACAACTAAACTTTTTTAAGTTCAAATTAATGATTCAAATTTCTCATTCTTTTACTTATCAAAAAAAAATTATCATTACCTTAAGGAGATTATATAATCATATCTTATCAAAAATTTAGAATTGATATTACTCAAATAATTGAAAGGCATATTTAAATACATAAACATGCAGACTGAAAATAGACAGAAGTAGACTGAAAATGCTTTATAGTAGTGTTTTCAGTACAAAAATAAAGAACTTAAATGAGGGAGGTAGTGGTAAAGGACTTTAATACCGAAAATACGATGGCCTCGTAACCCTCCTCTCAATCACTCTCGAGTCTCACCTCACAATCTAGCGAAAACCCAATTGACATAAGTGGTGTAGGGAACCTCATCGAATATGTGAAAAATCACCGCAACACACATAATCCCACCTAAAAAGCTCTAAAAAAGTAGAGCCTCAAAAGCAATATCCCAATATTTAACAATAGCATCATCACCACCAACCAAATTAATGGAGCTTATCATGAAATTACAAAGAAAAAAAAAAGTATATCAAGGTGATAATATTGGAGAGGGCAACGCAAATAATATTGCCTATCATTCATGACTAAACTAAAATTTTTAAGATACTTAAAAAATAAATAAATAAATAAAATAAATAAATAAAAGAGTTTAAATTTAGTCCATTAATTTTTACTATAATTGTCAAATTAGTTCTTCATGTTAAAATTATTTTTAGTTTAGTCTATTATTTTGTAAAAAATAGTCAATCTAATTCTTCGTCTAAATCTTTTAGTTAGTAAACAATATCATTTAAAATTTTCTTTTTATTATTAAAAATTTAAATAAAAACATTCATAAGATGCATTATTTAAAAGATATTATTGTTTGATTAATATTAATTTAAAAAATATATTTAAATGACTTCATGTACCAATAGATTTGGACAAAATAATTAAATTAACTCATTTAGTTATTTACTAATAGATTTTACAATTGAATTTTACCTCCTTTCTAACATACAACTTACATATATTTATCAAAATACATACAATATAGGAAGAACAATCAAAGTAGACTTAACCTTAAATGTGTACCAGACTCCACAATCATACATAAATTAAAAAGGTAATAGATTCAAGAAACCTCCACACCCACACCCCCCCCCCCCCCCTCTCTTTCTCTCTCCAAATACACTCTAAGCTCTCTCCTACAAACAAACAAAAGAGGAAAATTCTCTCTTTTGTCCCAAAAGTCATAGCACTCGCGACTATATATTGTGTTTTACAGCAGAGAAGACTTAAACTTGGTATCTATGTTAGTATAGGATGGGCCTAGTGCTTTAGATAGGGTTCACCAAACTATTGCCACAAGGAAAGGAATGAAAATTCATAACCCAAAAGTCAACCATGACTTAATTAACTTCACTAGGATTCAAGCCACCACAACAACAAATCTCTTCCTTGGTTTAAATTGGATCAGGTTACACAATCTGGACTGCAAGCACCAATCAAAGTTGAACAATTTATCAACATGTCTGAAGCATTCTCACTAGTGTGAATCTTTCAAAGAGAAAAATCCTCCGAAGAAATCCGTTCTTTAGTATTGTGATATCGCACATCAATATGCTGGTTATATACTTAATTCTTTGCCAAGTAAATTCCACTCCATCACAATATTGCACCAAATCATAACAAAATACTAAGTTAGAAAATATAAATTCTCCTCAACAATAATTTTAAAGGCTAAAGGCTACAATCAACCGCATTAGAGCATCCAACAAGCAGCCTCTCCTTTTTATAGTTAACTAGCTTTTCCCCCCAAAAAAATCTTCTCCAACAACCTAGCTATAAGCTAACTATTTTATGTACATAAGTCAAAATAAGAAAAATACAGCAGCTAGCTTCTGTGGCAATTTAGATTGGGTATAGAAAATAGATAAGATACCACTGGTTTGGGAGGTCTTTTAAGTTCGTCTGGTGGCTTACCATGCTTCACAATAATAGCTGAGGTGGTGTTAGGTTTGGATTTAGCTTCCATGTGCTGGCTTGGTCGAGTGTGTTGGAAAAAATATATAGATTAAAACTAATATCTGAATGGAATAGAGAAAAAAATGAGCTTATTGAAAAGTATATTTTAAAAGGTATCTAGCAGAAAAAGATAAGTTGGTTAGCTGAAACTTGATCACACAAAATATGGAGATGCCATTGGAGATGCTTCTTAGGCATCCATTTTGAGAGCCTAGCTTTTCCCCTGATTTATACAAGAGCAATTATATTACAAATTATATATATACACATCTAATATAAAATAAGGAAAAACCAGTTTTTGAACATAAGATATCATTTGCGTTCACTTTACCCAGTGCAAAGGTAATACACGTAAATCAGCAACAAAAGCAAGTTGCAGAACCCCAATATTTTATATTTATATTTATAGAGAGAGAGCACTATATACAGAACAGAACCAATACATTATAGTGTTTCCTGCTACACACTGACGCCAAAGAGGCTGCCCTTTCTTCAAAGAGTTCTCCATTTCTACTCTTTCTTTTTTTTCCACAAACGTTCGACAGCCTTAGCAAAAGAGGAGCCACAAAAACCTTTACACTAGGTATCACCCTCCAATCAAGCTTTTGTTCCTCTTCAGTTTTAAGGTTTATGTTCTCCATCTTGTCTTTACTAATTTGGATTAGATTCTTCACCGGCGCTGCTGGTTGCACATCTCGCATCTGGTGGCAGACTTGACATTGGCATAGGTACATTGTTCACAAGACCAATAAAGGGTATCATCAGCACTTTTGCTAGAACCACCGGCTCGAGTAGTTCCCTTTCCCCTTCCACCTCGAACCTTACTGCTCCCTCCTACATTTTTTGTGCTTGTCTTGCTGCAAGCGCCATTGCTGTCCACATCTGACAAACCATTCTCTAATGCCCTAACTAGATTCTCAAAGTAATTCCTAGTCACACTGTTGCAATTACATAAAGATAACAAGCTGAATTAGAGAAGACGAACGACATTAACTAGCCAAGTAATTGCAATGGTAAAAGCGGAAAGGGACAAAATACATGCATGCCAGAGCCATACACTTCAATAAATAACATTAGAAGTAACATCACACATTGCAAGAATTTCATATTAAGAAATTAACAAAGAGAGAGAGAAGCAATAAGACAATCAAAGATCTATTCTCCATAAAAAAAGGAATCACTTAATCAACTTCTACATCAGCTTTCAAACACAGCAGCCTGATAGTTCCCAATGCAAGGTTTACAAGAATGAGCAAATATATCAGGCAGCAATACCCAAACCGCCAAGAAATACAAGAAACTTTCCAGTGCTATACCCTATTTCTAGGGCTTTACTCCAACACACACACACCAATAAAGCAGAACCAGACAGAACACAGTATGGACATCTGGCAGAGTACATCTCACTAGGACAGTACATCTGCGGCAGATTGGACTGCCCACTACCATTCAAGCTTATAGATTTGGTTCTTGACATACTTCTATGCATCTTGCAAGGTTTTGATCTGAGCATTTATCACAATATTTCTCTTACAACAAACACACAGTATATGACGCAGGACAACCAAAACAAAACTAAAACAACAATAAAATAAAGGATATGACCTAGGAGTCAGCATCTAGGTTTTGCTTGGAGTCAGCACCAAGCGGAAAAACCACTAGGAGTCAGCACCTAGGGTGGACCTGGAGTCAGCACCAAACCAAAAAAAGACCAAACGGTCATTTTTTTCATTCATCAAAATATCAACTATCTCTCAAGGAGTACAATAAGTTGCTTATAAAGAATTGCCAAACCCTAGTTCTAATTGGCTATGAAACTCTAATGGCCTTATTACAAAAATAGCCTTACTTCCAAATTAAAATACTAATAGCCCAATAAACTAATAAGACCTAAAACATAAAAATACAATTGGCTTGCAAACATAAATAATACTAAATAATAATCTTCTTACGTCTCCCGCATCAGTATATCACAACATTCCTCTTAAAACAAACTCAAAACATTTTCAAAGTGGCATGAAAAAGCAAAAAAGAGGGGGAACACAACAACAATAATAACAAAGCCTTAGTCCCAAAACTTTGGGGTCAATTATGAATCCTCAACAAACCATTTGGAGAGGCCACAAATATTTTTATCCACCATCCTATCATATCCAAAATCATGCTCTCCATTACTTAATCAACATGCACTCAACAACAATAACAGCCTTAGTCCCAAAACTTTGGGGTCAGCTTTGTATGCTGGAGTCGGCCACATATTTTTATCAACCATTCTATCATCAAAATCATTTTCTCCATTACTTCCTTAATTAATATTCCATTTTTTACTACTACTATTGTTATTATAGGTTTTCATAAAATAACATATTTTGCTCACAGCCAGTCCCAAACTAGTAAAAGGAGGTGGGTGTGGCAGATTGACAAGAACATAAAACTTAGTCACTTTATCATAAAGAGAGGAACACCGAAAATATATTTAAAGGAGACAACTCAGTGGTCTGGCAGTGATGTGGCTTGAGATACTTCAATCTTCTAGACATTTTGCACACTTTCATCTAAAGCTTTAGCACAATATTTCTTTTCATAAATGCTCAAAGCATGTCTTGGAACCATATTGCTAGGAGAGGAGAAAGCATGAAAAATAAGATAAACATGAAAAAAAAGGGGGGGAACGTTGTGCAGAAAACATACAGGGAACACAAAGGCTCCAAATTACTACAAATAGAAGAAGAAACTTGTAGATAACCTTTTTTTCTCTTTTAGTCGCAAAAACTTATAGAAATTGAGATTGAACTAAAACGCGTCAATAAGACAAAGGTATATGACAAACCATCGTATGTGAAAACAAAATGCAAATTGTAGAGATGATCACAGATGCTTCTAAGAAATGTCAATTAAAAAAATTCATACAGCTCCATTTGTTTCGATAAAAGTATTTATGAAAATATAAACAAGTAAAAAAATAGTAATTAGAAGTGTGAATTAAAATAAATGTCGCTTTCACCAATATTTGTACACAATATATACCTCGTAAGTCCAGCTAGCTTTGTACGGAAGTCATTAAAATCGGTTGATGATTTGCCGTCAATACTGAGGAACTGTTGTAGTTCCTTTTCTGCACATTGATGAAGCCTTTCCAGACCAGACTCCGCCTCACCTGTAAAGTCATCACAATTGTATGAAGGCCATGACAAATAAAAAGAACTCTTCATATTTAATTCTTAGACTTTTAAGCAATACACATATACCTTGCAAGTACTCAAAAAACTGCTTTTTACCATGCTCAATCTCAGGTAGGTAGAACCCATATGCATAGGTCCATTTCAGCACTCGCCTACATTCAACTATCTGCAAGCATGCAACATAAACACAATGCATATTTCCCATCATTTCATGCCAAACCACCACCTTCATATCAGTGCAACTACTACTATTTTAATTTCAAAATTATCTGAAATAAAGAGGGAGATATTACTAACTTATGACAAATGGTTCCCCCAGGGTATGCTATCACACCCTACTTGGGTTTAATATGTCCAGTCAAAAAGACAGTCTGGGTCTGATATACTAAACATAGCCATTGGTACTTAGAAGAAAGGAATAAAAAAAAAAAAAATATATATATATATACACACACACACACACACACACACATATATATATACACACATATATATATGGGTAGAAGGATTGTTGCTATCTTACCCAAAAAGTCAACAAAATGCATATGAATTGTTTATATGAAGGTTAAAATATTTTGTCTTGATTCCTGGAGAAACAAAAAACAAAAAATGTTGTATACACCTAATCATGAGCACAGAAAGTACCTGCATCCAGGCCTCTATAATGAACTTGAGCTGAGACTCAGGTGTACACTGTAGATCACTAAGCTTCTCAAGCTACCAAAAACAAAGAAATTAAACAAGTCATTATACAACCTCCAGAAGCATTTACAATCACAAGGCCACTAAAAGGTCATCAATAAGAAAAGGCATAACTAAAAACAGACAATTTGTGTGTTGGTTTTTCTTTTTCTTTTTCTTTTTTTATTTTTATCCCTTTGTAAGCACTAAGCAGTTTTAATACACTGTTCCACAATTCAGTAATTCAATCAACAGCAGATCTTCTAAGCCATGAACCACTAAGACATGGAAGAACCTGCTGTAAATGATCTCTCCATATGATAAGAAAATATAAAACATAGTTTAGAAATAAGGAGGATAAATTGATGGTTAAATCAATCAGCCAGGTTATTCATTTTGCAAGGAAGTTCTCAACAAAACCTATTCATTGGAAATTGAACCCTTGAAAAAGTACACTTGCTTATCATATAATTCTCTAGTGCATTCTCTTCAAGGAGGGATGCCAGAGTTCAGTACAAGGCATATTTTGTAAAAACAATACCAAAAGAAATGCTCAATCATAATTCCTTTTAATGTATTTCTTTATTATTAAAAAAAATACATAACTACAAAGAATTCAGTTTTTTTTTGTTTTTCGAAGTATAACTATAAAGAAATCTTAATAATTTCTTTAAATTACTTTTCTTTTTTATTAAGTAAAGATATAACTATAAAGAATCTTTATTTTTTTGGATTCAGAGGTGCTTGCCATGAAGTATTCAAGTTGGCAATGCTGAAAAACATAAAACATATCAAAAAAAAACTTTCATAAAAATTATTTCAATTAAAATGGAGATTCTTATCTCATTCAGATCTACATAATAGTATATAAAAACACATCAACACCGTCCACACTCCCAATTAGACGCACAAAAATAAATAAATAAACATACACACACATGCATCAAGCGAGAGAGAGAGAGATAGCACTTACATGCACAGTTTGCATTTGATGTAAATCCGCCAAAGCTTTTTGCCTCGACTGCCAAAAAAGAGCTTTAACATTGAAGACCATACAAACCAAATCTATTTAACGATATTAATAAAAGCAAGTCCAGTTACAAGCACCATTTTCAAAACAAGGATGACAAAAAAGCTGATGAACCAAACCACTTTGAGAGACATGATCACTTTCTTCTTCTTCTTTTTAAATATCTCGAACAAAGTGGTTTTAGTAAGGAGTGATATATTTTTTTTATAAGTAAAAACGAATAAAGAATCATATTAATCAAGAAAAAAAAACGAATAAAGCAAATACAAGGTGTTCATGATGGTGAACACAAGAAAAAGTGTACATAAGAAAGTTGTTTTTGCTTTTACCTATCAAAAAAAAAAAATTTTGGCACATAAGAAAGTTGCTCATTGAAAGCAATATACCTTGTTAACAATTTCCCCTATTTAAAAAAAAAAAAAAAAAACTTTTAAATAAATAACTATGACAATTTTTTACAATTTCTACATATCAGATCTACAATATACCCAATTTAAAAAAAAAAAAAAAAAAAAAAAAACAAAAAAAAAACAAAAAACAAAAAACAAAAAACCCTTTTCTACATAAATTGTCTTCCGACTCCTATTTTCTTCCCCACTATTCCTTAACCGTGATTTTTCAGACAGTTTAAGCTTTCTGCTGATTTAGAGATTATTAAGCTTCCCACTCTTGTTATTAAATGGCCTTTAGAGGATCATTCTTAAAGAAACAGGTTTTGGTGTAGTTATTCTTTAATAACCTTTCTATTAAAAGAAAGAGAAGGTATATATCACTCCTTTTATCATTGAGTTTCTTTCTTCTCTTAGAATTGTCCCTTAATCTGTTTTTTCTATCTTTGTTGTTGTTTGTTACAACATTATCTAATTAAAAATAAACTAATGTAATTTGCCTGTTCTTGGAAATTGTTTAATTAAAAAATTGCTTGTGCAAGTGTATTGCTTTTTATACTTGACACCTTCAGTATGTATTTGGAATAGGACTATATGCATGTAAGATTAATTGTTTACATTTAAAGAAAGAAAAAATGGGAACCACCACCTTATTATCGGCAAAAAATACAATCTCCATGAATTCATAACCAAACACAATTACATTCGGTACAATTACTTTTTCAATAAGAGTTTCAGCATAAAACCAAACACAATTTTTTAGAAAAAATAAAATAAAAGCAATTTGTCATTATGCATTTTTTAGAATGCATTCTACTGGACTGGAATGCATTCTACCAGTAGAGATACAAAACACTACCTAAATCAAGTATTCAACATGTATTGGTTAAATTTGAAATACACAAGGAAGACTAAACAATGAACTGTGGTAAATTTTGATAGACAGAAGAACTAAAAAATTTCTTAAACTAACAAACAACAAAACAAATGCAAGGATCCATTGCACATCATAAGAAACAGAGATAAATTCGAAAAACTTAAAAATTATGTATACCGATTGATTGCTTGCCCAACGTTCGTAATAATGGGTGTATCTCTCCAAAGAATTCTTTGCCATTTCTCTTCTTCTCTCAGCCTCGTCATACTAAAAAGTGCCAATATGATATTTCACAGGTAAGAAAGAAAATATTAGTTTATCACAGATGATAGCAAATTATCACATAGATGTCAGAGACACTAAGCTATCCACTGAATGAATGACCAAACAGAAATCTTTAACTAGCTCACCACTCCCTCTTGCTTAGCAACCTCATAACGGTTACAAGCATAGAAACCACCTGTCCTCTCACCATGATCAGCCCAAGCACCTAGGCATAGCCTGCATTGACATTAAATGAAGTTCACATGCAATTACATTAAAACACATCTAAATAAAATGCCAATGATTTGTAAACAAATATAGGAAAGTCTTATAATATAATATAGCATGAATTCTTCTACGGACGCAACAAAATCTCAAAACATTTGCACAGGGGGTGTTACATTTTTCATAAGAATGACATTTCTGAAATAGTAAAACATTCTTTATGGCTCTTACCAGCAAAATTCAAATTTACAGGGAGGTGTGCATGTCATATGCATGCATCCTTGGTTCTTTTCAATTGGTCTCTTGCATTTTGGACATGGCTTAGAATTTGCTAGTATCCTGAGTTACATCAAAAAGTGGCATTGTGAAGCATAAGTTAGAAACAAATCAGCAGTTCCACTATATTTTCACAAAGCTATTGAAACAAAAAAATGAAATAGTAGTAATTAGAGAATAAGTAAATACATCTCTAATTGTCAAGGAATGTGCAATACAAAAAAGCAAATCAAGAGGCAAGAAGGTAAAACAGTCTAGCTCGGAGTGGCCTCATATTCATGCAACTTAGACCTAAGAGCCATTAAAACAGAAACTTGCAGTGAATTGATTTGGATACTATGTTTTGGAAATGAGAACTCCACGGTATACAATCCCCTCTTAAGTAAACAGACAGTATGCAAGGTAAGCAATCTTGTCCGTTACTATTTATCAAATTATAAAAAATTACAAAGCAAAAAACTCCTCACTACCGATATGTCTTTAAAATGTCCAAACTAGCCCTGTATTATTTTGTGGCAATGGATGGGAGTACCATGGGAAGGTAACTCAAAATGGAGGAAAGGATAAACCTGTTCCACTCTGTTGAAAAGTAAATGAATCTTTCGCCAAATACCTTTCAGTCAAAAATAAAATAGGCTGAAGGACCTTCAAAGCATATCTCCATGACTCATCATTGCAAAATAATATGCTATCATGATTAAAATGACCATGACATAACAGAAACAAACACCAATATGGATTCTAAATACAATTGAAAAGAAAAAAAAAAAAAAAAGTGGGGGCGCAGCAGGCAGATGATTACAACAACAATGTTCCACTCAAATCCATTAACATAAGTAGCAACTAAAACAACCATCAAACAAGATTATCTAGATGAAATAACGAGGCTTGAAAATGTCATCATAAAACTAATACAATACAAACCATTAGACTGGCTAGCAGAAATTCATACATAATGTCCTGTTTTAAATTCAACAAATTGCACTTGAAAATCAAATTCCTAAATGACTGTCATGTCAAGTAGAAAATCTATAATAACAATAACAACCATCAAAACCATTTAGCACAATAACCACACCAATTGTTATTTTTACCCAAGGCTTTGCCATATTCATAACTAAGTTTCTGTCAGTCCCAAGAGTTTCTAACACATGTTTAAGTAAGAGAATTACTGTCATTCAGGTTTTTTCATGATCAATTGACTATGCTCCTTCAAGACATGTAACAGATATATCATAGTACCCTCACACAATCACACTAGTGTAAAACCCAAAATGAACCCAACAAGAAAAGAAGGGGCAACTAGAGAAACAACGCAGGCAAGAAAACCTCTCAACAAGTAACTGAATACCAAAAACTAAGTCAATATTTGTAGTCAATGAACACTGTAAACCTCTGCGCATATGATACATAGGCAACCAAAGATTTTTAATAGGAAACAGCTGAAAACTGCGAATTATCAGGATGACAGGAGAAAAAAATGTGATACAGATATCCAAAGATCCAGGTAGCATAATCAAAAGGAAGATAAGACATCAGATGCTAAAATATAATTTCTACCAGTTCATGTTTTCAGACTCAGCACTATTCTTCAAAATCCACTTTGCAACTGTACTACAGTCCACCGGCCGGTGAGCTTCCTCCGTGCACTGCAGATCCACCAGAATGAATTTATTGATTTAGCATGCAGACCAATTCCTATAGAAACTAGTTATTATACCAACATTTCCAAGCACGCCAGAAGAAACTTACATTCCAGCAAAAGCCATATGAGCAGAAACAAATAACATCATAATTCCCATTGCCAGCCTCAAAATTAACTGCGTACTCGCAACCCGGAGCAGGACACCACTTGGTCTAGCAATTTTGGGGCAGAAAAGAAACATAGTAAGAACTCTGGGAAACATAGAAGAAAGCAAGAAAATATGATCTCATATACCATTAACTACTGATGACCTAAAGGTGAACAGATGACTAAACATATGGCTACCTACATAACTAGCACCAATATCAGGGTTAATGCATGCAACAAAGGAATAACAGCATGCACAGAATTCTAAA
The DNA here is from genome assembly GCA_033629205.1 of Lithocarpus polystachyus. Classification (NCBI taxonomy): domain Eukaryota; kingdom Viridiplantae; phylum Streptophyta; class Magnoliopsida; order Fagales; family Fagaceae; genus Lithocarpus; species Lithocarpus polystachyus. The sequence goes on along the minus strand of CM066171.1, from coordinate 50,136,645 downwards.
AATTCAACAGAAAAATCAATGCATGTGCAGAAAGCAGAGGAGGGACACAGAGAAGGAGGGGGGGGGGGGGGGGAGGGGGAGCAAGAGAATGGCCTGCTATATATGTGATAAAGCTTTAACTACACATGTACATGAGATATTTAAATCTAACAAAGTCAGGCCCTAGAGATAAAAACATAGGAAAGCTCCACAGCCCACTTAATGGTAAAAATCTAGACAGGAAATATCCAAAAGCAGGTCCAACAATCAAAAGAGACCAACTCATTGCCGAGAGGATTTAAGATATACATATAGATCCAAACTGAACAGACGCAGTGTCTTACTCCACAAATTTGAGGTGGAGAAGCAACTCTAGCCAAACTCCAATACTACAAGGAACATTAAAACAGAAACTTCAACATCATACCCCTCAAATTTCTGCACATTCTCCTCTCTTCAAATACACCACATATATGATACAAAAGGGAACTATATTCAAATTTTCATCACCACAATGTCTTCCAAACTGCCCCTTCCAACAGGCCAAGAATCAACAACCATTTTAGGCATAATCCACAAAACTTAAAATATGCACCAGTGACCACAATTCCCTAGCCATGCCACAGTGAAAAAGTGTATGATTTGCTCTCTCCACATGATTTACACATGCAATACCAATCACTATTTTGTATGCTTCCTTACATTATCCATTGTTAAAATCTTCACCAATGCTGTTGTCCAAGTAAAGAAGTGCTCCAGTCTTCCAAATTCTCCACAGAAAAGGATTACTTCCCTCCATTCTTAAAGACTTAAAATAAGATTTTAACTTGAAAGTCATGACTTCTAAAAGGCCTTCAAATCGATTTATCATCAACCCCACACCCCCCCCCCCCCCCTTCAGACATGGGTAGGATATAACACAATAAGAAAAGAAAAAAAAAAACTGAGGGCTCAAGTTCCCAATCTTGCAGAGCTCCAATAAAAGCTTGGATTCCAATGGAAATCTCCATTCAAGTCACCCATATATATATATATATTTTATGAACACTAATGGGTAAAAAAAAAAGGCACAACTTCGAATCACAAAGTGAACTAACATTTAATAAAATTCCATAAATTATGATCCTAATGTCAGGGTCTCAAATTCACTACACACCTTCTTACTGTCTTCGATATAAGACCTAAGAAGGTAACGGCAGTACTTCTCCTTATCTTCATTAGATGCTAATGAATTAATCATATCTTGACCAACTGCTGCACCACAAGATGGATCAGGACATCTCAGCATCAAACATCCAGGACCATCATTAATGGATGTGCTGATGTACCCTAAAAACATACATAAGATACAGCAGGAAATAAGATTTAAGCAAAATCCTCAAATCAACAATGCATGGAAATATTCAAAATGATAATCCACAGTAGGTTGAATTTATTCTTTACTTTGGATAGATGAGTGACATTTATTAATTGTCTGAATGGTTTTAAACATATATCCTTATAAGGCGTGCATCAAGCAAGTCGTATGGGTTACATGTCTACCAATTACCACAAATTGGGATAAATAATTTAAAATGAAAAACAAAAGGTAAAATTATAATCCCGACCCAAAGTATTGGGAAAAGACAGAGCCACTGATCTTCAAAATAAATCCTGACTTCATTATTGGTTTTTACTTCAGAGACTTTGTACATTTTCTAAACAAGACTTTTGGCTTTAAATCACAGAAGCAACAATCCAAAAGCACTTTTTAATAGACTCACAAACAAGATCTTGATGTGGATCAGGGGTTGAGGATATGGACAACTTGTTTGAGGTGAGATCAAATTAATTCTGATTACAAGGAAGACAAACACACAAAAGAAAAGTTTTAATGGATGTTGGTTTGGTGAGGAAAAACAATATGAGAAGAGGGAAGTTAGGTAGATATATATTTAAAATACAAATACAACAGACCCAAAAAAAGGAGGGGGGAACAAGCAAAAGAAAAGGCAAGTTTAATGGAGGTAAAAAAGCCAATTAGTATTAGTTATTAACATTGTAATTACCCTTACTCTGACTAGGACAGTCAATGCTATTTTTGAAGCAAGAGGGAAGTCTGTCACCTCAAGGAAAGGAAGAGCAATCCCCAATAAAACTATATTTGCGTTTAAAAAATGGACAAAGTTTTCTCCAAACTAGTTTTGGAGGAATCTCCTCCTATCCACTACGTGGCAATTTATAAGACTATCAACGAGTATTATTTAAACAAATTACTTGACTCATTAAAAAATTCATGTGACTAAAAGTGCACATTGATGCGGGTTGGATGAATTTCCCACCATACCAGTTTGGAGGTAAACTTTTTTCTTTAAAAAAAGAAAAAAAACAAACAAACATGTACAAGACCAACATGGCAACGCAAACATAGAACAAAACCATTAAAATATTCCACAGTTGTAAAGTATTTTAGAGATAACATTGAACAAAACTTAGTGAAATTTTAAAATAAAATTACTAAAAATGGTTGCAAATGTTGATAACCTTAAAAACCACCAAGTTGCACATATTCAAAACAAAAGTTGAAGATGCAACTTACAATGCAGTTTAAAACCACATTAAAAAAAAAGGGTATCTTGGACGAACCTTCCCAGCATGTACTACAAAAAGGATGACCACAAGCAGCTGATTTAATACTGTCACGAGGAAAGGTGTCAAAACAAATCCCACAAGTAAGCTGCCATGAATACAAACATCATATTACAAGGGATTCACTGACATCAGAATACAGAGAAGATAACCAAGCACATTATCTACATAGCTTACTTCTCTAGCATTGGGTAATCGAACAATTGGCTCCTCCAACAACCCAACCGCTTTACGAACTCGATCTTCATCAGCAAACCATGCATCATGTACTTTACTAACACTCCTGCAATACCAAATTCTTCATTAACACCAACATACCAGAAACTATTGTACTCTAGAGTCCCATCATACAAAATGCTGCATCCGAAGTTGCAAAATTTAAAATTTCTAATTATAGTTTCCAATGTTACATTTTACTCATACAAACCAAAACTTACTTATTAAAAAAAACTACATTTTATACATATATTAAGAAAGAGATTGGTTTACAGAAAAATGAAACAACTCCATGTCAACTACAGGTGACAAGCATGAAGAAAGAGATTGGTTTACCAATTAAAGTGGCGGAGTAAGATGCTAGAAGCAACTCGAGAAATGGAAAGAACGGTAGATACTCTTGTGATATCATCCTCCTGACGTTGCCGTATATCAAATTCCCTTAAGATGGTAAAGTTTTGCTGAAACAAAATACAAAATGTGTAAAATTCAGAAGACAGCCCAAGCAACAGCTAAATATAGCATGAAAGTTTAACAGAAAACAGCATCACATAGTTTCATGGTTATATGAGTGAAGATTAAACATTGCCTAAAGGCCAAAGTTCCAATGAGACATGAAAGTTTTGACTAAGTTTAAAGTTCATGATCTAAAATGCACTTTTTGGGCCTCAAATTGTGATTTTAAACTGAGTGACTAGCCAATAAAGTTGAAGCGAGTGTTTGATAACTAAAAGAGATTATGGACCCATTTATTTGCCAAAAATCACTTTTAGCAAAAGCACCAATTTAACAGTTTCTCCAAAATTGGCACCAACATGTTTTTTTTTTTTTTGATAAGTAAGAATGATATATATAATAAGGGCTACTCTATGCATGAAAAGCAAAGGGCAAACCTTGAGAATACAAGAAGAGAAAACAGAGCAAAGGAAAAGGAACTAGAGGACAAAAGAAATTACAAAAAGAGAAAGGGAACGAAGAAAAGAAGGGAGAGAATCACTAGTCTTGAGTCTCCAAGCCCGAAACCAATCAAAGAGAGTCCCACTAAAAGAAGCAAGAATCTGATCCCCAGAACTGTCCAAATCCTCAAAAGTCCGCCGGTTCCGTTCCTTCCAAATACACCAAACTATGCACAACGGAACTAAATTCCAAATCTGGGACGAGAGCTTCCCCAACCAATTCCTCCAACCAAAAAGCAAATCTGGGATCGATCTAGGAACAACCCAAGTCACACCAAAGGATATCAAGGCAAAGCTCCACAACCGATGTGCCGTCTCACAATGGAGGAGTAAATGGTCTACCGTCTCACCACACTAGCGGCACATAACAGACCAGTCTACAAAGACCAGTTTCCTCAACCTCAAGTTATCACCCGTTAGGATCTTATTCCAAACTACACACCAAATGAAAGAAGAAACCCGTCTAGGAGCCTTAACTCTCCATATACCTTTCCAAGGAAAGACAATTTAGGGGGGATCCCATAATTTGTTATAATACAACCGGGTGTCAAACTCCCCATTACGTTTCAACTTCCATATCATCCGGTCTCCAACATCCAGAGGAGGGGTAATAGCTCCCAAAGTGCAAAGGAAATGCAGCCCTTCCTCCAACTCCCACTCATTAAGATCACGAATGAGACGAATGAGACGAACATCCCAGATTCTCCTATTCTCCGCCCCCTGCCTCGACAGAGAGGCTTCAACAGAAACATGCATTTGTCCTTCAATTAAAGGAAATATGACAGAAACAATTTTACAATTTTGCATATTTTATGTACAAATAACATAACATAACCACAAAGCTTTTTATACACATAACATAAGATTCAACTCATTCCTTCTCCTCTCTTCTCCTTACTTTTCTCAGCAATACACCAGAGCTTTAAGAAAACCATAACCACTTTAGCTGGCATTAAGTACAATTAACTACAGGTTTCTTTCTTCTAGGACCTAGGACCAATATGATATGAATCACAAAATCAATAAAATTACAATTTTCTCATAAAACACATACAGAACTTCAAGGTAATGTTAGGCTCAGTTGAGTGTAAACTTAATTCTACCACTGCCCAATATACAAAATATTCATTATTTAAAGAAGTGATTCAATAGTTAAAATACAAAATATACACATATTAATTTAAGCATCTATTACCACGCATTCCTAAGCATTTAGTTCTTCTCTAAAGGTTTTTTTCACAGTGCCGGCTCTAACTATAGTCCATTAAGCTACTGCCTAAGGGCCCCAAGATCCTAGCTAAAATCTTAACTATCATATTGTTAATTTTCAAAATTAAAATCAATAAAATCCCACCTAAGATGCACTGTCTCATAAGAAAGATTAAGTAGATCAATCATTTTATCAATTGAAAACTAAATGATAGTAGAAGTTGAATAAAAAAATCATTATTAATTTTGCATCTTAAAAGATGAAAATAAAATTTAAATAAAAGAATTATAATATTGAAAGTTAAATATATTCTTTAAAAATTTGATATAAGAAAGAGTCTTATTTAAAATTAAAACCTTAGGCCTTAAATTTTATCAAGCTGGCCTATTTCACACAATTAGAACCCTAAACAACATAACACATCATTTTCAAATATGTTTCCCCTACTTTCCCTTCAGTTTACTTCACAACCGAACAAAACTTTAATGAAACTAATAGTCTAATGCTAACAACTTTAGCCATAGGTTTTAAATAAGAAAAAATCCCACAATCAAAGGACCCAACTTTAACTTTCCTACCTTATTCCCAAACATTCTCCCCAACCAAACACAGGTTCACGAAAAATGATTCCATCAACTTTAACCATAAATAGGCGTTTAGTAAGAAAAAATCACATGACCAGAGGACAATAAGACATTCCTACTTTTTAGCCGAACACACTCAGCAATTAAGCACAGCTTCAAGGAAACTGATACTATCAACTTTAGCCTTTACCTTTTTTCCCAAACATTCTCAGCAACAAAACACAGAATTATTTAAGGAAACTAATACTATCAACTTTAGCCATTAACGGGTGATAAACCAATAAAAAATCCCATGATCAAAGGACCCAACTTTGACTTTCCAACCTTTTTTCCCAAACATTCTCAGCAACAAAACACAGCATTAATTAAGGAAACTAATACTATCAACTTTAAACATAAATCAATGTTAAACCAACAAATTATTCCACGATCAAAGGACCCAACTTTGACATTCCTATCTTCTTCCCAAACGTTCTCCACAACTGAAAACGGCTTTGAGGAAAATATTTCTATCAACTCTAACCATAAATGGGTGTTAAATAAGAAAAAAATCTCATGACCCAACTTAGACTTTCCTGCCTATTTTACCCAAACTTTCTCAGCAACCAGAAACAGCTTTGAGGAAACTAATACTATCAACTTTTACCATTACCTATAAACAACCAAAAAAAAATTGCTTAAGCCAACAAAAAAGTTTCATTATCAAAGGACCCAACTTTCGCATTCCTACCTTTCATCTCAAAGGTTCACAGCAACCAAACAAGGCTTTAAGGAAACTAATACCTTCAAATTTTGCCATAAATGGGCTTTAAACCAACAAAAAATCCCATGATCAAAGGACCCAACTTTGACATTATGACGTGGTTCCCAAACATTCTTAGTGACCAAAAGCAACCTTAAGGAAACTAATTCTAACAACTTTAGCCATAACTGGGTTATAAAGCAACATGAAATCCCATGATCAAAGGACCCAACTTTGACTAGCCTACATTAGTCCCCAAACATTCTCAGCGACCATGATCAACTTTTCCCATAATTAGGCTTTAAACCAACTAAAAATCCCATGATCAAAGGACTCAACTTTTATGTTCCTACCTTTTTACCAAACACAGCTTAAGAAAAGCTAATTTCCATGATTAAAGGACCCCAGTTTGACTTCCTGCCTTTTTCCTTAACATTCTCAGCACCCAAACAGAGCTTAAGGAAACTAATACTATCAAATTTTGGCCATAAATAGGATTTAAACCAGTAAAAAATCCCATGATCAACCTTGCCCCAACCTTTTTTCCCCAAACTTACTCAGCAACCAAACACAGCTTAATAAAAATAAAAATAAAAATAAAAATAAAACTAATTCCCATGATCAAAGGACCCAACTTTGACTTCCCTACCTGTTTTCCCCCAAACTTTCTCAGCAACCAAACGACAACACACTAACACGATTAAACAATCAAAACATTGAATTCACACAGAGAAAATGAGTGAAGAATTAAACAACAACCTCAGCACGACGAGACTCGATATCAATCGAATCATCAGCATCGTCCTCAACAAAGTCGAAATTGGCATCATCATCATCATCATCCTCATCTTCCTCGTATTCAACCTCGACGTCCTCGTCGATGTTATCGTACTCGCCGCAATAGTAATCCATGGGTGCATCCTCCGCCTCGCCACTGTAGAACTCGTCATCTACGGACTCCACATCGTTGGCGTCGTGCATATCGTCCTCGGAGTCCATGGAAGAAGACCTAGGGAGAGAGACGGAGGATCGGAGTAAAATGGAGAGGAAATTAGGGTTTTAAAATGGTGTTTGGTTGGAGAGAAAGAGAAGAAGAAAAAGCGAAAGAGAGAGAGAGAGAGAGAGAGAGAGAGAGAGTTCACGGATTTATAATATTGGTTTAATGGGTGAGAGATTTGAGAGACTTTTGATTGTGTAGAGATTTCCTTTTTGAGTGGGCAGGCAGGAGTGAGAAATCAGGAAAGGTGAGTTTAGAAGAAATGAGAAAAAGACAGAGAGTGACCATTGCTGCAAGTAAATATAAGGGGAGGCAATTTTTCCAAAATTGAAATTACTGTTTTTTTTTTTCTTTTTAAGTAAAATTTACATAGAAAAAAAAAATTTTGAGATCAAAAAATATTGTTTCTTAGCCACGAAGAAAAGGGATGGACTACATTTGGGTAGGAAAAAAAAAAAGGTCCAAGCATTACCATAGTAGCCCTAACCGTTTTATTTAAAAATTTTATAATTGAAGAATGAATGACTTGAAGTCTTGAATTTTTGATGTCTTTTGGGAATAATTTTTAGGTATTTTCGAAACACAATGAATGGTACTCTTTTCTCTCAAAATAATAGTGGGTTTATTCATTAAATTTATAGTAGGGTTCATCATAAATATAAGAAGAGGGAGCACTATTTTACTATATTCCAAGACTACCTAAGTATTTTCTTGTTGAAAACTAGGTGCCAATTGAGCAGCAAAATTTGTTACAATAACATGTAGTTTTAGTGTTAGCGTGAGAGTGTATTCTTTATCTCATCTGCCATCTCCAATAATATGTGTGTGTTTCTCAAAAAAAAAAAAAAAATCTTGACAGTATATTAATGAGAGTTGGTGGGTCGCAGACAAGAAAAGTTGACTAAAACTTAAATATTAATTACAATTATTTATATTTTTTATATAATTCAATAGCTGCCGATAATTAGGTGGAGGATTTAAACCCTGAACATCTCCACTGAAAACTTTATAAAGTGTGAATTGAGTTACAAAGTGAGTCGCAAACGAGACTATTAATTAAGTTGACTAAAACTTAAATTTTAATTACAATTATTTATACTTCTTTTATATATAATTCGATAGTTGTGATAATTATGTGGAGGATTTAAACCTTGAACACTGAAAATATTATAAAGTGTCAATTGAGTTACAAAATTTTTAGTTATAGTTATACATATTTTTAAGGGAAATGTTAACAAATATTTTAAGAGTATTGGTTTAGGAACTATTTTTAAAAATGTTTTTTTTATGGGAAATGATAAAGTAAATAATATTGTTGACAGCTTTTTATATTTTCCATAAAAGTTATGTTAAAACTTTCATAATATGATTTACTAACAATTGCGCTAAAGATACCCGTTAACTTAGCCCTATTTTTAAAGTATATAAGAATATTTCTAATATGAATTTATAAAATTTTATAAAGTACAATTTAATTCACCCACGCACTATCTAAATTAAAATTGGACAAATTAATTTCGAGTATAAACTGCGGAATTTTTATTATTTAGGTTAGGTCCCAAATCATATACTATGTTCCATTAAAAAAAAATACACAATCAAAATTTAAATTGTAATTTCTAATTACTTCACGTGTCTAATTCAATCTTCTTAATATCAGTGTCAAGTTACTCATCCATAAAACTCAATGTGAAAGCTTAAATAATCACCTTACTCACCTAAGTAAAACCACTTAATTATCACTATTGCTTACAATCTCATTATCAAATAACCAAATTTTATTTTGTGGTAATGATGAAGATTAAATAATACTCCATATGCTAATGGTTATAAAAACAAATCAAGTGCCCACCGACAATCTGAATTGGGCTCACTGGTATGCTTGCTTTGATCTCATTTAAACAAACAAAGCTTGAGTTCACATTTTAAACTCGATTACTTTAGTGAAAAAACATTGAAACAAACCCGAGTTTGGTTCAACATTTTGTAAATGTTATTAAAAAATGATAAAGTTTAACTACAATCTTACTCAATAAAATAAACATTATTACATATTTTGAAAATCTAACCGTTAAATTGCATGTTCTTTACGCTCTCAATACACATGTCAAATTTTGTATCAATCAAATATTATTTACTATATGATCTATAAGCTTGTATTTTATGCATAATTTTAAACTATATCAACTTGCAATTTAAACAATTTATTGATAACATAGCTTTTAATTTTTAATTTTCTAGAAATTCTGCAAGTATGGAGAATATAAAAAGAATATGTAATTAATGGTGGATTTGTCAAAATTTACTTCCAATAAAAAGATATTGAGTAAAATTGTAATTGATGGATACAACTAATTTTCTAGCTAAACTTTGTCTTTAAAAAAACCATTAGGCATTTAAGAAACCTTAAGATGGAGCAAGTACTAGAACCAGCAGAGGACCAATACTAGGATTTTGCATTACCAAAATAGAAAATCAGTTGACATAAGGCATCAATATCTTTTGAGTTCTAACCAAAAACAAGCAGCCAAATGGGGGAAATTACAAGTAAAGAAAGACCCCTTAGAATGACAGATGCAAAAGCAATATCATCAAAGGCTCTAGGATCAGAAAAAATGAACGAAGAATATACAAACAGAATGTCCAAAGTACCAGTTCAAGCTCTTAATAAGAAAAAAAAAAAATTCAAGCTCTTGATCTTAGGTTCCCTCCAAATTTCATTTTTCACATGATTTTTTTTTTTTTTTATAATTATAACTTGCATTGCATAACCCTATCTACACGTGCATACAAATTAAGCTGAGAGTTTCAAACTCATCCTAACTTCCTCTATAATTAGAGGAGACCCCTCATTTGCAAAGCACATTGAAATCCTTTTGAGAGCTATTGAAGGAAGAATGTGTTGCCCTTACATTCAAAAGCACTAAGGACATTCGATCAAGGTCATTCCTTGAATCCAACATAGCATGCAAGTTTAAATTTGTGCCATGCCATGATGATTGTGATTGATGATATGGGATGAACCTTTGAACATGATAGATCTATTTAGGGTTTGTGAAATAAACTCTTCTTTTTTTTTTGGTTAAACTGGAAATTATATTAGAAACTAAATAACAAAAAGAGGTTCAGGACAGAGCCTGTTGACATATAATCCACCAGCATCAGCCTCCAAAACACTAGATAAGTCCGTAGGCGGACTGGGAAAAACAATAAAATCACCCTCAATCGAGGTGCCTAATTTAGCTAAGAAATCCACACATATATTTGCCGCTCTGTAAATATATCTAAATCGAGTTTGGTGAATCTGGGTAACTATGTGCCTGCAATCATCCATAATAGAAAAAAACTCATATGCTCAAAACTTTTTCAAAATCCTAAATTTTTAATTAGTTTTCATGACAACAACATGTTTTATTATTTCTTTGACATTTTTGGATTTCGCTTGCATGACACGAATTCATGACTACTATATTCTAAAAAACTAGTTCATCGAGCAAAATAGATGCCTAACACCTTCTCACTCAGTAATTTAACATCCGATCTTAGATCAATGGTTTGTAAATTAGGCTTTATCAAATATGTACAAACACATTTTTGGACATTGATGTCAGGCTTGTCACCCATAGTCAAATTTTTCCATTCAAGATCTTGCCTTTTTGTTATTCTCAGCTCCTCTGAAATTCTACCAAGGCAACTCTACTGATTTCACTGATAGGAAGGCTTGCTGCTAGAGCCAATAATGTTTCCTCTATTCCATATCAACCACGTCATCACTCATCATTGCAAACATCTCAGGCTGTCTCTACCTCCTTCATAATAAGTTCCAACACCAATCCTAATATAATATCCCCTTCACAATTCCCAAACAAAGAAAGTTCATAATGACTGTCACCCTTTACAGAGCCAAGACGGTATATCAAAATAACCTATCAACCCTTTCTGTTTCCACTGGTTAAGTATTACTGTATTACACTAACTAAATCAACTAACACAAGCATCGCTGATTAACACCTCACGGTAATTCTAACAGTGACATTTAGGGTTACTCTTCCCCAATTATCAAAATTTAATAATAATAAAAAAAAAGTGTATATAAATATATATTTTGTTGATTTCTAACAACTATTGAGGTCCATTATAAAATGAATAGTGAAAGTTCTCTTAAATTTTTAGAGACTTTTGGTTAATCGAAGTAATTTTTCTAAACTTCTTGAAATTCTGACCCCAAAAAAAAAAAAAATCTCTTTGAACAAATTATGCTACTAATATTAGTATACGTAAGACGTGCTACATTGTGAAAATGTGTCATACTATGTGTAACACTCGTATTCATTTGGCATAGCCACAATGTATAAGATAAACATTCATAATGTAGTATGTGCGCCATACATGATCAAATAATAACATATAAACTAAAGAAAATATGTTAATAATATAATAAAATTCAATTATAAAATAAATAGTGAAAATAAAATAACGGGAAAATGTTTTAAGTTATATGATGAATTCACACCATGTAAAACCAGATTTGTTTGATCAAAACCCAAATATTATAATTGATTATAAAATAATTTGAAATAAATAATGAAACATTTTTTAAATTTATTGAAACTTTTGTTAATTGAGTTAACAGATTAATATTTTTATTTTTATTTTTGGTATTAGAGTTTCACTTAAAGTAAATTATGTTGATCATTTTGATATACTTATAATGAGTCACGCTTGGTGAGATTATATTGTGCAGCTAGTAATAATTACATGAAGTCGCATAGTGCAACTATTATAACATGTATGACACAACTTTTATTATTATATCAAAAATCATTATAAATTATTTAAGTAATATAAAATAAATAATGAAAATTATTTTAAATGTTTAGAAATTTTTAGTAATAGAATTTCAATCAGAGTAATATTTTTAACTGTACTTATGGTGCATCACATGACCTAAAAATAATATATATAAAAATAATGATAATAAAAAAGAAGAGAGCATCTACTTTTTTCCTTTTTTTTTTCTTTTTTTTTTTTTTTGAAGGGAAGAGAGCATCTACTTGAAATAATCATTGACACAATTTTTATTATATAGCATGAAATGATATATAATGATGTTAAAGATGAAGAGAACATATGCTTGGAACAATATTGACACTATTTTTATTATAATATTTGTAAGGACTTAAATATCCAACAGTCCAAGTCCACTTAGAACAGTGAGATTTGCACAGTTCAATTAGGCTCAAATCAATATATTTGTGTGAGAGAGTGGGTCAAATAAAAAAGGAGGGGTTAGCCTGAGGACAAAAACATGGAAGAAAAACTAAAGATCATGGATTAATGTATGTAACAGGCTGATTACAAGCTTGCCCGAGGAGGCAAATAATACAAAAAATGAAACATTGTTCATGCTCTTCTCTCAATGTTCTTGTTCTAATGTCTATCTCTTTTATCCCCTCTTTTCTTTCTTTTTTCAAATCCCCCTTATCTGGAAGTTCCTTTCCTTTATATACTCCTTAGTCTTTCGCATCTTGGCCCCTCATCTCTACCTATCTAGGCTCTCACTATGACATCTATACTCCCAAACTTTTGCTGAAGGTGGTAGAAGGAGCTGCTTAATTGTAAATTCCACTGTTCAGTCATTTCCTTATTTGAAGGTTTAATAAATGAGAATGGATTACATAACCCAGTGGCTAGCAAACTAGATGTTCCCAATTTATGAAAATTTATAGTGATTATCTAAAAGATGGCTAAAGGCCGGTAAATGTTTGTGGTTGTCAACATTATTAAAACAAAATAGTGAGTTTACAGGAGACAAACCTTAGTCTCACTCAGCTGTATAGACACAACCAGGCTTGCCATTGAAGTAAGATACAAATTTCCAATAAATTCTTGAAAGTATACTTTTCTACCATGTTATAACTATGGAATATAAAAAAACTAGATAATGCAAGAAGAAAAATCATAGAGCACTATGGGAATATATAATATGTTTTTTTTAAGATACTTGAAATTCTGCTCCTAAGATCAATTATAGCAAGGAATTTTTTTTTACTAAAATGGGTTTCAACCATTTACTCTTAATTTATATATAGAAATTAATTAAGTACGCATTTGTTTTTGTGTGTTTAAAAGTGTCCACTAATTATTTGGGAAAATAACTATAGGAAAGAAAGAACATGCAAGTAAAGGTGAACTCAACAAGGAGGAAGGAGATCAACAAAAATTGAAATCTTCTTCTTTTTTGTTGTTGTTTTTTTTTTTTAGGGAAATCTTCTTCTTTTGTTTGTCATTTAATTTGGTTAAAATATAAAAATTCAAATAAAACATAGAGATATACTTCTATCAAGTAATGATATCTAACCATTCGATGGTGACTATTATTCAAAGACTAATAATTAGAAATTAAAAACATCCGTAAATATGTGTGTGTGTGTATGCGCGCTCGCGCACATGTGTGTATGGTTTGAAAATGTGTAAATGTCAAGTATATAAACTAATGTGTTAATTAATAAATCTTTAAAAAAAAAAAAAAGTGTCCAATATATATTATCCCTAAATATTTGGGTAAAAGTGTTTTCTAAAACGGAATATATTCTCAAGAAAGTCTAGCATGCACTTATCGATTGCATATATAAGGAAGAAGTATTATTTATACAAACATTTAGGGAGGAGTTTCATTTCAATCTCAAAGGAAATTGTTATATTTTAATTAAAAAGAGGGGAGGGAGGGTAGGGGGATAAAATAACTCTCATTACAAAAATTTAGTAAGTGTACGACATTTAGACCAAAGAAAATGGTCAAACCTAAAATAAAGTTCATAAAGTAAGAAGCTTGGAATTGGATAGTTGTCAATAATTGCAACTTAAATATCCCCCAAAGAAGTAAAGTTTTCTTTCAACCTTTTCTTATGGGGGTATATAAAAACATAAAAGGTGACCAATAAAAGCAAGTGCCCCAATCAAGTAGGTTTGCTAGTGGAATTGCTCACATGGATACTCATGTAATGAGAGGGAAATCTAACCTATCAAAGTGGCCGCGAGTATTTCTTTCCTTCAAAACTATAAATTATTTTCTTCTAAATCAAAAAAAAAAAAAATCCCTCTAAAAGAGGGATTTTCATAACTGTATTTTGACATTCTTTCTTTAATTTGTCAAGAATGGCAAACCAAAATAAAGTTTCCAATAATGAGTTTTTCAAAAAAAAAAAAAAAACAAACATAATATGCATAGAGGAAAGGGGAAAAAAGAAAAAGAAAAAAGAAATTGATAATAAATATATTTGCATTTTTATTTTATTAAAACGATGTTTGAAATTTTTTTTTTTTAGAAAAACATTATTTGCATTTTTGAGTAGGCATGAAACATGCCTATCTACACCAATCATTATATAGTGCAACTTTCAAATTTCTTACTAATATAATAATATGATCAAATTACTATACCACTTCTATTGTTTTTCTATTTTGTTTACAAAATAGAACACTAAAGATTATAAATTTTTTTAATAAGAAAATTATTGAGATATTAGAGAAAACTAATAATAACACATTAGTGATATTTATTCCATGAAATTGATACAATCAATTGTTGATGGATCAAATTCTTATCCATTATTAATAATTTGTCTAGGGTGGTAGCGAGATATTTTTGCGATCTAGATAAAAAGTGAAAGATGCAAGATATGCAGAAGTCATATCCTATATTTGCCACATTTTTCTTCACAATTACTTAGTTCTATAATATTTCCTCTGGCCTTATTCTCCATTTAACAAGAAATGAGAAAGTGTCAACCTAAGTACCTAACCATCCGAGAGATGGTAATGACATATTTATAAGCATTGGATCATATGTGAAATTCTCTTGAATACCATTCTTTTTCCATAACTCAGAGTTCACTTTAATAATTATGAATTTTGTTGTAATTTTCTTCCCAATGAAAACGTATGCTTTTGTAGTATGCTCACAATAGTTGAACTTGCGTTGTCATTATTGTTTAGGCCTGCATTTGTTTTCAATGGGCTTCTCATAAAATAAAATATGGAGTTTTCAATGGGCTGGATTGGGACCTCTTTTTGGACCACCCAATGCCATTGAACTAAGGAAGATTAGGAAGTGGCGCATAGTGCTCTAAAAATAATGAAAGTAACTATGCACAGAAAAAGCCATCTTATGCATCTTTATGCACATGGTGGCCTCGTAAAGATCACCATACGTGTTGAAAATTGGGGAAAAGAAGATGAAAAAACTAGGGTACCTGACCCATGAGCCACAGACAAATAGTACTACTCTTGTCTGATGTCTCACACCATAAACATGAGTGACATAGAAGGAATATATGAGTTGTCGACTCCTTGTGCACATTTTCATCTTCTAGTTGTCAATAATGGATACACCCATACGAACATTTTTTTGCCATGTGGCACAAACTGATTGTCTAAGAGAATGTGCGTTAGCAAAGAAATTTTCTCATCGGCTGATCTACCTCGTGCATTTGGATGTTGCGTGCACCCAAACCCTAATTGCTAAAAGTCCTTTTCATTTGAAAAGACTAAATAATACGGGAGTCTAGTGCACCTCGACAGCGAATATGTGGACACATGACCATTTTTTAACACATATTTAAATTTCAACAAATTCAACGCACAAAAGCATAGAATCTATAAGAGCATTCGCATTAGAGAATGTTACTTTATCCTGTTTTACTATCTTAAAAAATTACTTTATCAATTATATAATATCATTTTATAATACACCTAGTATTTCAATTTTTATTTTTCTATTCTACCCAATAAAATAATATATCCACTAAAAAATAAAACCAATCACATCCAAACCCACCACCACCACCACCACCTCGACCAACAAAACCCACTACATCCACTGCCCACACCACTACAAAAACCTCATCCAACCTACTACCCACACCACCACCAAATTATCCCCCACCCACACCACCACCACCAACCCACCACGGCACCAAATAAACCCAGCCACGGCACCAAGGACAAAAACTCAGCCAGCACCAAGCAAACCCACCACACACCACAACACCGGCCAGCAACAACACCAGCCAACAACAACCACAAAAGTTTCTCAAAAAAAAAAAAAAACCACAAAAAAGCAACCACTAAAAGAACCACCAAGAAAAACCCACGTCAACAACCTACAATGAAACCCACGCCAACAACCACCAAGAAAAACCCACAAAAAAAAAAACCACCACTAATCTTGCTGTTGTTGATCTAGAAATCCATCAACTATGGCAGTAAAGCCACCACGCCAACAGACAGAGAAGAGGGAGACGGAGAGAAAATTGAGAAACCCAATAGACCGATCCAAACCCAGCCCACAATACAAGCCGATCCAACCTCCAAAATCCAGCACCGGTGCAAGCTTTGAACGAGAGAGATGTGAGAGAGGGAGTAGGGAGTGAGGAGGGAGGATATGTGACTTGCGATGGGTATGTTGCAAAGGCTTTAAAGACTTTGTCTTTTGTGCTGAAAATCACAAACCCATGTCTCAAAAATTTTGTAGAAACCAAAAAAAAAAATCTGCATTTAAGTTAAAGTTTGGATTTTTGGGTTGCAATTTAGTCAAAGAGATAGAGATCAGAGTGAGGGTACATAGTGAACATGATCGACAATTAGTTTCGCCATTTTCAGAGAGAGTAAAAAGAAAGAGAGAAAAAGGGGAGAGACAGAGAGACAAAATGAGAGTTAAAATGAGAGAGGAGAGAATAAAATATTGTTTTTGGTTTTACAATTGTGCTACAGTGCAATTCTAAAGGTAGAATTGCACTGGAGCAATATTGTAAAAAAATTTGCAATACTTGGGTTTTACAATCTTAGATGCTGAGCTATTTGGGGTATGAAATGCCAAATTTTCCTTACATTTGACATTTGCAATCCCTAGTGTTGATGCTCTAAGTTTCAGTTAGCTTAACTAGTAAAGTTTCTGGAACAATATTGTAAAAAAATTTGCAATACTTGGGTTTTACAATCTTAGATGCTGAGCTATTTGGGGCATGAAATGCCAAATTTTCCTTACATTTGACATTTGCAATCCCTAGTGTTGATGCTCTAAGTTTCAGTTAGCTTAACTAGTAAAGTTTCTGATAGTTGAATAAGAGATCTGGAGTTTAATTCTCGCATACACCAAAAATCAATTAATGTTTTAGTATGATAATAAAAAACTATCATTTTCAAAAACCAATTAATATCTTAATTTGATAATAATAAGTTATCATCACAAGTAAATTGCAGACACTTGAAACTCTCTACAATAAAAAGCAAATGATCTTAAGCCAGTTCTAAATAATACTAAGACACGTCTGATTTGATAATTGATTACAATGATTGATTACTAGCGGTAAAAATAAAAATTTATGGCTAAAAAGTGTCCACATAATTGGCTACTTCAATGTACAGTAAAATTTGGTGTAAAAGTTTGTGTCCCTATATTTATTCAAAATTGAATGAAGCTGCCATAAGAAAAAAGTGTCAAATGCATCCAATTTTAATTGCACGATACCTATCAATCTATCATGTCAATTTACAAGAAAACGTCAAAACTAATATGATTTTGTGGGACTCGTTCAAAGCAAATTTTGATTTTAGTTGTACATCCATACGGAAATTCCATGGTGCTGAAAAGATTCAAAGACACGTTAATCCCTGATGTGTTACTAATGTGTTACTAAAGGTTAAAACCAATCAAGGAAAAGTAATCAATGACGTGTTAGTATATTATTTGTTTTAAAAAAAAAATTTGCCATTAGAAAATTACAAAGAATATGGTATAATCTATGCTGCTATTTAAAATGATTCGAAGCGATAGACTCCAAGCTAACTTCCAAGTTGGACATTATCCTATCTGATTAAGAATAATGCTAGAGATATAAACTATTTTATAAAAAAATTTACAAACTGTTAATATGGTGAACGAGTATTGGTAAATGAAAAGTGATATTAATAGTGGGTCTGGATAAAAACTAATAAGAGGTTGGTCACATCAACATTTTGTAAAAATATTGTAAAATAGTTTCTACTTCACAGCATTACTCATCTAATTAATTTGTAAAATAAAACTCCACAATCTCCTAAATTTTAGGTATTTCTTCTTTTGTTCTTTATCTGAATTATCACTTTTATTTGGAATTCAAATTAACTCTCACTTAAATCTAACTTGCATATTGATGTTAGAGGAAGTTGCTAAAAATTAGGATATTATCCCTATATGATTATACAACTTGCACAAAGTAGTAATCTCCAATTATAATAGATACAAATAATTAATCTTTACAAAAAAAAAAAAAAAATAGAAGAGTATCTGAGCATACGCATGAACATGTGCTTAGATTGTTGAAATAATGGTTGTTGTGAGGGGTAAAGCTTGGTCCGATGTCTACGGTGTATTAAATCTATTGCTATGATGAGACAGTCAAAAGTAAATATGTGTCAATATCACAATAAGTCCAGTGTTCTGAAACACTAGACATATGCTAAGTTTCTGATGAGAAGCAAAGCATAGGGATTTAGTAGGTAATTGTTGGCTTTCTAAATAAAGAAAAATATTGTGTTTCCTTAAATTTTGTGGTAGAATATTCTCTACACCCTTTTAGAATTGGGGTGTTATCTATTTATTTACTCGATTATCAAAACTTATAATTTATACAATTAAGTATAACAAAAATATCAATATTATCCTCTTGTTAACATTCATAAACTTTAAACTTTTAAATGTGTCAAAACGACATAATTTTTTTTATCAACGAAAAGGAAAATATAAAAAGAACAATAAATAATTGAATGAATTTTTTTAAAAAGGAAAAATAAAATAGAAAACAAAGTTCCTATCTATCATTGCTAATGGATGGGTTAATGAACTGTAAGAAATAGAGATTTTGCAATGGAATTTTAACAATCGGTTTTTCAGCATACCTCTTTTGGCCTAAACTGACAATCAAACAAAAGTTTTGAGATTGCTCTATGTTGTCCAGATTCAGCCTCCACGCAAACTAGCAATTCAATCACATTCTGAATTCTAGTTTGTATAACCCACGAACAAAATGTTTCTTTGATGGTGTTGCACACTACTAGAATGATGCAAACATAACTCACAACCTAAAAGCCTCACAATATTTTGTAAACACTAGGAGAAATATGAAATTCGTATTCTATACAGTGGGTAACACTCGTGGTATTTATATACACACCACTCCATTAATATTGAGTGGGATAGAGTAACGATTCAAGCCATTATTCCATAACTCATGGATGTTACGATTAACTTGAGATATAAAGAGGGACATGCCCACTTTTAAGTGTCCTTTTATATTCTTCTCAGTTACTAATATCAATGTTGTTCTTCACAACTAATATGTCCTCCCTAAACCAACACACTTCACCTATAGGGATGGCAATTTATATCGGACCCATGGATACTCGGCTTGGCCCGACCCCAATGGACTGGATTTTACCTTGCTCGATAAAGAATAGGGTTAGGCTTGGGTTTTTTTTAAAAAATAAATAAATAAATAACCCGGGTCCAGGTTTTATTAAAAACTCGGCCAAAAACTCAGACCCGGATATGACCCGATTACCTTAAAATTACTAAAAACCCCCTCATATATATATATATATATATATATACTTGTAAACCCTAAGTCCCTAACCCATTTGCCTCTCATAATCTCATTTCAGCTCATGCCTCACGCCCTCACCCTAACCCTTAGTCTCTCTGTCACTCACACAGCCACGCACAAGAGCATGCAGCCACGCATTCAACCACGCACAAGAGCACGTAGCCACGCACAAGAGCACGCCTCAGCCTCATTTTGACTGTCACTCACACTCAATCTCACAGCTCACATAGTCACTCACTCACTCTCAAGCACCATCAACCGAGCTTTCTGCCTCTCACCGCCAGTCCAAGCTCTTTGCACCTCTGGTCTGTTCTCTACTTCTCTTCAAATTTTTTTTCTTAAGTATTTCATTGAATCATTATCACATTCCCTTGTAAATCCAAAAACCAACGAGAACCCATAGTTTTCTTAAGTATTTCATAAAATGTTTTTATTTTTTTTTCTATTTCTTTTTTGGATGAGCTCAAATAAGGTTACTATCTAAAATTGCAAATGTAGTTTGGTATTTATTGATGATTTTGTTGCAACAGTGACAGGGCAGTAACCATATTTGGAGAGTAGTTTGTTTTTGTTACATACTTGAATTTGTTGAGTGTTTGGTTGGATTTTGTTCTTATGTGAATTTGAGTTTATGTGTGTGTGTGAGGACTATTTTGGTACTGTCTTTATGTTTTGTTAAATAATGGTTCCACAAGAGAAACCATATGCAGAGTATTTCTTTTTTAAAAAGGGGTGTGGAGATTAATTGCAATAATAATGTTGAGACATGTATTTTTAGTTTATGTTGAGACATGTGTGGCTTAGATCCTTATTATTGCTGCATTGATTTAACCAGGATAGTTCGTTAAAGTGAAAAATTAAAAATTCAACCATTTTGTGCTAAAGGAAGAAATTGTTTATTGTTTTTTGTGTTTGTTGGGAATGCAAAGCCTAAAATGGAGATGGAAGACACAAACAAATCTAGTTCTTCATAGCCAAGCGGCTCTCCCTTGAGAACCAGACGTTGTCCCTTGCCAGCTATGCGGTTTCCTTCGCCATTTTCACGATCACCCTCGCCATTGTCGCTTGGCAGCTCACCCTCAGGATCGCCATCACCTTTATGCCCATTAAACAATGAGTAAGTGTTTGAATTTGTAGTTAATCATCTTTAATTATGATTGGGTTGATAAAATTTGTGAATCTGTGCAATTATGAATTTGTGCCTATTAATCAACGAGTATGTGTAATAATAAATTTGTGAATATTTGTTTTGATTCTAACTCCCAAAATTTTGAACTAATTAGGAGTCCGAAATCCTCGACGGTGGACTTAGTGGGAGAAGACTTAGAGGTAGAGGAAGAAAAAGGGACAGAAGAAGAGGGAGAGCAAAAGCCTACAAATGAGGACTTGGATACAAGTAGAAAAAGAAAGAGTACCTCAGATTTTTAGAATCATTTTACAAGGAAGAAAGTTGATGGAAAATTTAAAACCCAATACCATAATTGTAGCAAACTTTACTTGGGTGATTTTAGTCAAGGTACAACCCATTTGCGTAATCATTTAACAAGATGTCCACGGTTGAAGTTTAAAGATATAAAGGATATGCGACAACAAGTCTTAATTAAACAACAAAATAAGGTGGATAAAACTATGAGTTTAAATGCTTACCAACTTGATCAAGTCAAAGTGAGAAATAATCTTGCTCGTATAGTCATCCAACATGAATACCCCCTTTCAATAGTTGACCACATTGGGTTTATATAATTTGTGTGGCTTCTCTTCAACCTATGTTTAAACTTTTCACAAGAAATACTTTGAAGAGTGACATTCTTAAAATCTATGATAATGAGAGGGAGAAAGTTTTGAAGATAACGGATAAGAATGGAAGTAGGATGACAATTACAACTGATATGTGGACTTCAAGTAATAAAAAGAGAGGGTTTATGGTCATTACCGCTCATTTTATTGATCATACTTGGACGTTGCAAAGCCGAGCTTTAAGGTAATTTTTTTATCTATAAATTGCATGTTAAAGACTTTACATTTAGAAAGTTTATTGAGTTATGTTAAATTAAATGTTTAGACTTTATGTTAAATTGAATGTTTATTGAGTTATCTTATAATTATCCCTATTATTTTTCTAGGTTTGTTTATATTCCTTCTCTACACACGAAATATATCCTTGTTGAAGTCCTTATTGATTGTTTTTTAGAGTGAAACATTGATAGGAAGTTGCCCACAATAACTGTTGATAATTGTAATACTAATGAAGTCATGATAAGACTTCTTTTGATACTAGTTCTCTTATGTTGGGTGGGTCTATGTTGCATATGATGTGTGCTGCACATATTTTGAATTTGATTGTTCAAGATGGGTTGTCTCTTATTGGTGATGATATTGAAAGGATTCGTGATAGTGTGATTTATTGGACTAAATCACAAAAAATGAGGCAAAAATTTGAAGAAAAGGCACGTCAATTGCGTGTTCAATGCACCAAAGAGTTAGTCTTAGATTGTAAAACTTGTTGGAATTCAACTTACTTAATACTTTCTACTGCATTGATTTATAAAAATGTTTTCACGCGTTTGGCAAAACGTCAAACATCTTATACTTGTTTGCCACATGATTATGATTGGGAGGTAGCCAAATATATTTGTGGGAGGTAGGAGTTGTTTTATAGTGTGACTGAGTTTTCCTTTGGTTGTAGGCACCCCACAACTAATATGTATTTTACTTTGGTGTGTGAGTTGAAAATTGCATTGAATGAATGGAGTTTGTCTTCAAATGAAATGATAAGTACGATGACAGAAAACATATTTACTAAATTTAATTCTTATTGGGCTAATGTTAGTATTATTATTGTTGCTACTATCTTAGATCCAAGATATAAGATGAAGTTATTGGAGTTTTATTATCCTAACATTTATGGTGATAATTCTTATTTGAAAATTGAAAAAAATTAAGAATCTTTGTTATGATTTGATTGATGAGTATGGAGATGTAGATGAGTCCCCTGTAGATAATGAAGGAAGTTCTCATATTCCTGCAAGTACTTCAAATTATGTGGCACAAATGAAGTTTAGGTTGAGTGGGGCAATGTCATCTTTTGATTTGTTTGTGAACAATAGTTCAAGTAGCTCAAAGAAACATGGGAGTGCTATAATGGAATTTGATTATTTCATTGATGAGGGAGTGTTGAAGAGGAATGAAGATTTTGATATTTTGGGATGGTAGAAAAGTAATGGTCTCAAGTATCCTTCTTTACAAATGATTGCAAGAGATATTTTAGCCATTCCTGTCACAACTATTGTTTTAGAATCTGCTTTTAGCACTAGTAGGAGACTTTTAAGTCCACACCGTAGTAGGCTACATCCCAAGACTATAGAGGCAAGTCAGAATTGGTTATGGAGTGAAATCAACGGTTAGCAATTGTCTGATTTCTATTTATAAAATCAAAATTGTGTTTTTATATTTGCTAGTTACAATTTGATGAAGTTTATTACATTTTTTAATTTATTGTTGTTGTAGGTTCTTCAACTATTTATAGAGATTGTACACTTCAATAAATTCTTGATGATAGGGAGCCTAATGAAAAGGATGGGAGTTGTGTCATAGTTGTGGAGAATTAGACATTTTGTATTAATTTAGTAGCCTTTTTAATTTCTTAGACTTGTTGGATTAATTTGTTGGTTTGTAATTATTCTAAACTTGTGGGATTTATTTTGTAACTTTTTAATTTCTTGGATTTGTTGGACTTGTGATACTTATTTCTTGGACTTGTTGGATTTATTTTATTTTTATGTTTAGCTGGTGATTTTAGCTATGACTTTGTTGATTAATGATTAAATGGTTATCTTAGCTAGGTGATTTATTGATTTAAAATCTTAGTTATGATTTATTGATTTACAGATGTATAATTAACAAGTGATTTATTGATTTATAATTAACAAGTAATTTATTGATTTATGATTAACCTATAATTTGGATTGATTTGATTGCCATATAACATGGCCCAAATGCCAAAGTTTGGCACTTAGGCCATGTTACATGGCTTGAATGGGCTTGCATCTAGGCAAAAAATATTAATGGGTTTCAAATTTTTTTTTTGGTTGGGCCATGATTCGGGCTACAGTTTGGTCCCAGATCTGGTTGGGCTAAACGAGACCCGCGGGGCCTAGTGGAGAGGGTCTTGGCCCCGGAAAAAAAATCCATTTAATAATCAGGCCAGGTCCAGGCTTGCAGGTTGGGTCCAAGTATGCAAAAATTCAGCCCGTTGCCATTCCTATTCACCTAGCTCGCTCATAAGTCATAATCATAGTTAATCCCTTGTTTCTTCATCCTTCTTCACCACCTCCATACCCATACTTATGATTATATGTTTAAAAAAAAAAAAATGAAAAAGAAAAAGAAAAAGAAAATTCAAAACCGTAGTGCTGATTGCTAACTATAAGTATAAAATCATGAAGCTTATTGTTCTCTTAGCTCCATTTACGCAATTTTTCTGGTTTCTTTGTAATTCAATCGAAAACAACTGACATGCCACGACAGTGTGAAGGACTTGGATATTGATGGGATAATGATTTTGATAACATTATTACGTTTGAGGTTATGAATTGTCTTTTTTTTTTTTTTTTCTTTATATATATATATATATATATATATATATATATATAGTCAATAAACCAAACTAATAGTGAACCCATATTTTTTTTTATTAGAAAAGAAAGCTTAGAGAGTGAATTAGGATGAGAAATATGCTTTATTTTCTTAAATGAATATATTCAATTCTTTGTACAATTCAATTTAAATAATATTTTATTTGTTTTTTCTCTTGTATGCACAATTATAAAAAAAAAAAAAAGTTTCTTTAATAATAATAAAATTATATTTTTAGGAAGCAATCATCTTGAGTTACTTGTAGTTGTTATCCCATCAAACTTGCTTATTTGTATTCTTTTTTTTGGTTGTTTCCTTTAGATCCATATTTTGTTAACGTTTGGAGAGAACTAAAATGTTTTTTAAGTTGAGTTGTGCTTTTTTAGTGGGTCTCATACATTATTTACGGGACCTGTAAATACTTTATTCAATAAAAAAATTTTAAAACTGGATCCCACAATACTATTCACATATTTAAAAATTATTTTATTATAATATTTTTAATTTTTAATTTTTAACAATAAGCGATATCTAATCAAACCATTTATAAGAAAAAAAGAATAAAAACAAAAATAGTGATGCAGAAATAGAAAGGCAATCGACAAATAAACAACTAAACAAGTCACTCCATTCCTATCCTTAAAAAAAAAAAAAAAAAAGCCAAATCACTCCACTTGTCGCCACAAAAGAGTGAAACACCAAAGGGTGTTTTACCAAAAAAAAAAAAGAAACACCAAAGGGTGGATGGGTGCCGTCCACTTCAAGGCGCGTCTCTCTCACGCTCATCATGTACCTTTTGTCTACTCCGACAAGTCACACTTGACACTACCTTATTTGCCACACGTTTTCCTCATGCCCCGCAAAAGACATACAAATTCGATTGGCAACGCGCGTGTAAATCACGCATATCAGTTTTGGAAATTCCCGACTTGCGCCCCCCAACAGGGTATGGCCCAGAACATCCCAACGGCGAGTACTAGTTATTTTCTTTACGTGCGCGCGTATAGATGTCACTCCTCCACCTTGACAGTGGATGTTTGATCCTATTAGCAATTGCCACGTTGTGCACTTTTGGATAGATAAAAAAGTATAGTAATAAATTTCTTATCAACCGATGGCCGAGTTGGTTGAGCTCTCGGTCTCAAGGTGTTTGTACTGTACTCTTTAGTTTGAGTTCTGCTACTTGCACTTTAAAAAGAATTTCCTGATCCAGCGCTTTATCCTTTCGTGAGCCCACCTGGTGAGAACAGTTAGTCTCTAGTTTACGTGCGCGCGTATAGATGTCACTCCTCCACCTTGACTGTGGATGTTTGATCCTATTAGCAATTGTCACGTTGTGCACTTTTGGATAGATAAAAAAGTATAGTAATAAATTTTGTATCAACTAGGGGGATGGCCGAGTTGGTTGAGCTCTCGGTCTCAAGATGCTTGTACTGGGCTCGACTGGGTGTGCTCCTTAATTCGAGTCCTGTTACCTGCACTTTGAAAAGAATTTCCTGAGCTAGCGCTTTACCCCTTCGTGGGCCCACCCAATGCGAACAGTGATTAATCTATGGTTTGTATAAGTACTTGTGATTAGTCTATGGATTGTATAAGTACTTGTGAAGTGTGGAAAGCAAATACCGAAATTTAAGTCTTTAGAATGGAGTTTCACATATATACACTTAGATTAAATTAAATTAGAATTTTTATTTTTTATCTTTGAGAAGAAAGTAAAATTTTTATTTTATAAATAAAAATAATAAATAAAAATAAAACTCATTTAGCTATAGATGGATAGCTTCCAAAAAAAAAAAAAAAATGCTTTGAGGGGAACTGCATTTTGCATTTAGTATTTCTTGGAGTTGAAATGGGGATTTTGATGTTACATTCCCATTTTACTTCTCATTTTCCATTAAAGATTTCAGCTTATTGTTTTTTTTTTTCCATTATGAATAGCTATTTGTCCATTGACTCAGAAATTGTAGAAGTTGTGTAAACTATTGAGAATTTTATAGAGGATTTTTTGAATTTTGTAAACAAATTGGAGAAATTATGGCTAATGTGTACGTGTGTGTGTGTGTATATATAGAGTTGGGTTCAAGTTACACTTGGTGTAACTCTAAACAATATTACACCACCCAATAATTTGTTATTGAATTAATATTTTGAAAATCCAACCGTTGAATTACATGTTCTATATGTTCTTAACATGCATGCCAATTTTCATATCAATCGGATGTTATCTACCATTTGATTAATAAATTCCTATTTTATGCATTATTTTAAACTACAAAAATTTGAATTTTAACAATTGATTGATGACATAGATGATGATGCACAACAAAATCAGTAGGCCGGATGCTTCGGATTTCAACGGCGACAATGATAATCTGATTGAAAACCGGAAGAGATGAACAAATAGTCAGAGGTGACCGGGGTGAACCGGCCAGAAACCCTCCAATGGTAAAGTCAGTGTCTTCTCTAACCTTTTGAATTCCCAAATACTTGGAAAAATACTCTCGTACATTTTTCATTTGGTGATCGTTGTTCTTATATAGTGTATGCCATAAGCAGTTATTCATTTGATAACTTCTCCTACATTGGAGGATGTCGGAAGGTTCGGAAGTAACTTCCATAACTGCTATGGAAGTTACTTTATTAGGCCATACATTCTGTAACCATCATTGGAGGTGGTTTCGTGGCGATGCCTTGATTGCGAATGTGTTCTGGAATGTGTATAAACTTCATCCAGGAAATGTCTATAATGACCACGTTTGAAGTCACTACAGCTCGTCCAAGGGTCTTTCTGGACGGACGAATCTGCTATAGACGAGTTTACTGGGTCGAGGTATTTTCCCTTCTCCTATGGACGACCCCTATGGACGAGTATGGAGTAGGGTGCTTTTCTGGACACTATCAATGGATATTAATTTTTGATCACCTTGAAATTTTGCAAGCATAAAGAATATACAAAGATAGTGTAATCTAATAGTGGATTTGTCAATATTCACTTCTAATTAAAAAAATATTGAGTGGTGTAACATTACTTAGAGTTATACCAGGTGTAACTTGAACCCAACCCATATATATATATATATATATATAGAGAGAGAGAGAGAGAGAGAGAGAGAGAAATACTACGTCCACAATATTTTTCACAATATTTTCACAACACATCCTAGTTGGCAGGTTGCTATTTGTTGTTACTAGTGGGTAAGAAAGTAATTTCAGTGTTGGATTTAAATTTAAAATCTGTAACAATTTGCCAACTAGAATTTGTTGTGAAAATGTTGTGAACGTAGCAGTTCTCATATATATATATATATATATTTCATGTAACTTTTTTGATTAAAGATTAGATAATTATATTGTCTGTGCATAAATTTTTCTTTTTGGTGTTAGGGTATTATTAAAAAAAAAACTATTAATTGGTTGATCTTTAAATAGTAAATTTATTGGATAAATTATCCAATCACATAAACCAAAAGTAGTTGTGTTTAACATAATTATTTTTTAATAAAAAGTTTCAACATAATAAATACTGGTTGCAAATTTTGTTCATCATAATTTATTTAATAGGATATATTTAGCTTGAATTCATTATGCTCAACTGCATCTTGCCAATCTAGCAACCAAATTCTATAATAAAGTTTCCAAAACTATGAAACGTGCGAATTTTCCTAATTCTGTTTGTTTAGGCGAAAAAATAAATTGTGTAATTTTTCCAAAAAAAAAAAAAAAGTTGTCACATCATTAAAAACAAGTGCTGCATTATTATTCCATTGGACAAAAAAAAAAAAAAAAAAAAAAACAGAATTGAACGAAAGAATGAACCAATACCGCTCATTTATTAAACTTCTAAAACCAAAAACCCCCAATTTGAAACTTCAAAACCTAAAAAAGTACTAAATATATAAATTTTAGAGACTAATAATATATTTAAGCTCAATTTAAATCACTCAATTTTTATTGATTATAACTAATTTATACTAAATAATTACAATATCAAATTTAAGCCTTTCATTTAATAAAAAACAGTTAAGAGCACACGGCTGATTATAGTGACTCTCACAGACAGGTGTCAGGAACCCGTTATTTTCCCGAGAAAACAGTAGGGAAAAAAAAAAAAAAAACGTTTCGAATAGAAATGAAATTCACTTTTTGGGGTCTTTAAATATTGGAAGCCGTCGGCTCCATTTTTTACCTCAGCTACCTAAGTCTCTCCTTCTTCACTCACTCACGAGTTTCTCTCTCTCTCTCTCTCCGTGAAAAAGGGATAGGAAAATATGAGTTACGCTCACATTTGAGAATTCCATTTCCTCAGGAAAACCTTTTACTCAGCTCAAATTTCTTCTACAAAGCTCAACGTTTAGGTTTTCGCTCTCTCTCGATTCGTAGAAATTAGCGCTTGTTAACCAAAGTCACTGTTTTTTTGGAAAACAAAAAAAAAACAGAGCTAAGGAATTTGATTAATCTGATACCCGATCAATTAGCCTTTACGTTGTTTTGATTCGGAATTCGATTAATCTTAATACAATACCAAAAAAAAAAAAAAAAAAAAAATCAAAAAAGTCAAAAAGTCGGTGCGAGTTTTCGTGTTTAGGTCTCGGTTTTCGGATCGAAAAATCTGGAAAAAACAGCGGAAATGACGCTGACGCTGGAGTCGATGCCGGGGAGCTCGGGGTACTTGGACATGTACCCGGAGCGAAAAATTTCGTATTTCAAGAATCCGTACGTGCTCGGACTGACTTTCGTCGCCGGAATCGGTGGATTGCTCTTCGGCTACGACACTGGTAAATCAACATTCAATCTCATTTTCCTTCTTTTTTTTTTTTTTTTTTTTTTTCTTTCCAAAATAGTACTAATATTTTTTTGTGTATTAATTAATATATGTTTGTTTATTTTTATTATTTGATTACGGTATATATATCTATACTATTAATAATATAAAATGATTGTCCTTGGTCAAAGTAGAATTTATATTGTGTATAAAAAAAAAAAAACACTTACATAAATTTTTAAATTCTCTAAAATACATTTAAATAATTTAAATTTAAAAATACAAAAGTAATTTACTATTTTTATTTTAAATTTTGACTTTGAAACTTTTATCAATTATCATGCTATCTCTAATTTTCTTTTTCACTTTTAAAGATTATTTCACTAAATTTAAAATATAAAATAAAAGAAAGCTTAATTGCATGCGGTATGACGAGTCTAGTATATACTGTATGTATATATATGAATTTGCTTTCATTTTCTTGAGTAATTGGTCATGATGATGATGATGGCATGGTAGGCTACGTGTACACGACATAGTGGGTCCCAATTTAGCAAGATCTGGGTTTTTTTTTGTGTTTTAATAATATTATTAATTTATTAATTTATTAATTAAAATTTGGTGATGTGCACTGGACTGGACCCTCTTGAAGATAATTCATAATTCTGTAATATATGCTTAAATATCGAACCTTTTTTTTTTCCTATGATAATTCGATATTCGATTTATCTCAAAAAAAAAAAAAAAATTCGATATTCGATAATTTGAAACTGATTTGGTTGGAAACACCAAAAAAATGCCAGTTGAGGTAAGGATCTCGACTTTGTATTTAAATCTAATGATATCTAATGTGGGTCTGGGAATTGTTGAAAAAAGTTTTGCATTTTTGCTTTTTGTGTTAATTTTTTTTTTTTTTGCAAATAATCTAGCTTTTTTACGCGTTTAACTTAAAATTACTAAAACTATATATATATATATATATATATATTTATAATTATTATGGAAATAAGCTACCAAAATAAACAATCCTCAAATAGACACCTAATTATATATCATCATACTTATTATATGTTCATTTATGGGATATCTTGATGTGATCTTCATACCATCCAGTTGGATACATTTTTTATGCTTAAAAAAAAAAAAAAATCTGATTGATTTAATATAAAATATCATATGGGTTTTTTCTTTTCTTTGGGGGGTTTTTGATTGGTAATATACAGTATACACGCTTACTAATTTGTCTTAAAATACAGGAGCTAACTTTGTTTTGAGTTATTTTTAATCTTAATTTATGCTGAATGTGTCTCGTTCACTCCTGTTTAAATATTGTTGTAGATGCATAATGCATTTACATGATCTGTAGTTGAATACAAACTTCATGGCTGGGTCCTAGCTTTTTGTCATGTGCGGTTGGAAAACGCAAAAAAAGGCCATTTTTTTGGACTTTCTAAGTTTAACTTGATGGCCTCCCACACCAAGAAAAACGTTTTCACCCACTTTTTTCTACAATACTTTCTGCAAAATAAGCAATCAGAGTACATCTAAACACAGTAACACACTAGTGCCATTCTTTTGTGTGTCTAGGAGTGACTTTCCTTTTTTTAAGTTTTTGGAAGGCTTAGGGGGTTTTTCGGTTTTTTCCTGTGAGAGCATTTGCTAATTTTACACTCAACCATTATCTACTGTTAAGTTTTTCTTTCTACTGTTTTTGAAAATAAAGTAACACCTATGAAATCATATGTTTGCATTCACTAATAAGCAAACAATGTTCAATTTAACTATTAATTATATTTTCAATCACATCTTTTGTACTCATGACTGATACAAATTGTTCCCTAAATGCATCATGAGATTCATAATTAAAGTCTTTATACCTTTTTTGTGTGCCTATACCCCTAGAAATGTGTTGAGATGAATTAAGGCGTTTAGTTTAGACATGCGCCAATGAGCATTAGCTCAAATGGCACCTCATTTTCCCATAAGAATGGTTGGAGTAGGTCGCGGGTACGTAATCCACTCAATGCATGTATAACTTTCCAATTAAAATCTATTGGTTTAGTAATTTTAGTTCAGCGTACATTACCAAATATGGAATTTATGCGTTTTTCAGATTCAATGTAAACATTGTCTTTCTCTCTACATGAGCAAACTTAAGCTATTGCTTTCCTTTTCTCATATATAATTTCCTATCAGTCTCCTACAAGAGAGTACAGGGAAATTTAGAATTGAAATGAGGAAAAAAAGCTGATCTCCTTTAAGCAACTTGTCACTGCAATTTCCTGTACAATTTTCTAGTCTAGAACTGGAATTGGCGTCATTATGGCTTTTACATGCATGATTTTTTTTAAAGATTTGTAGTCTTTGTTGTTAGGAATATTCCAATGACCCTCAATTAGAAATAATTTGAAATATTCTTTGGTTCTTAATTGCCTTACAAGGTAAGCATACAGGAAATTGTGTTCTATTGCCATAATCCTTTGCCCTCTTTTAAAGAAGCATTAAACACTTTTTTTTAACCAAGCTATAGAATGAAGGATGAAAGATACTAGTAAGGGTGATGCAGAAATTGCATTTTAATTTCTCTAGATTAAAATTCTTTACTATAGAATAGTTTTGGAAGAACAAGAACTTGCCTTTGTAGAATTATATGAAGTATGAATTTGATATTAAAGTGGTTCGTAGTTTATCTTGGATCCCTGTAGTTATTTGGGTTATCATTTTTTTTTTCTTTAGCTGCTATTTGATCTTTCTGAAATTGTTACCTAACGTGATAATGTTAAATGCAGGTGTGATATCAGGAGCCCTTCTGTACATTAAAGATGATTTTGAGGTGGTCAGGGAGAGTTATTTCCTACAGGTACAAGCTTTATATTGCTGTGATAGTGATTTCTTTTGCATTGGGAAAATTAATGCTATTTTGTCTTGTAGTTCTTGGTCTACGAAGATATGTTGTTAGGTAATCCTGTTTATTACCCCATTAAGGTTCGAACCTAAACAAGAGCTTGAGAGAGAGCTGTCTAAATAGTGATAAGTTATGTATGGATTCTCAAGAAGAGAGGAGTCATGGATAGAAAATTGGATCTACACTGGCATAGCGTTTTGTTGAGTGTGGATAAGAAGAGGGAAAACAAGAATGTAAGGATGCGGAGGATTTGGTGGTTTGAGTTCCTCACCAGGATTTCCATTGGAAGCACTGTGGGTGATGCATGATGTCTCTGCATCTATTGTTGGAGAGAGAGAGAGAGAGAGAGAGAGAGAGAGAGTTATATCACCTGTTAACTGAAAAATAGAGAGCAGCAAGGCCAATATTCACATTTGTTTTCTTTACTCATTACATTTCTTAACCATGAAGCAAATGGTTAATATTGCAAATATTTTCTTCTTTGAAACTTCTGATTCTTTAACGTGACAGGAAACAATTGTCAGCATGGCCTTGGTTGGTGCAATTATTGGAGCAACAACGGGGGGTTGGTTAAATGATTCTTATGGACGGAAGAAGGCTACTCTTGTTTCTGATTTTATCTTTGCCGCTGGATCAGTTGTCATGGCTGCCGCGCCGGATCCATATGTTCTTATATTGGGACGACTTCTTGTTGGCCTGGGTGTTGGTGTAGCATCTGTGACTGCTCCCGTGTATATTGCAGAAGCATCACCATCAGAAATAAGGGGAGGTCTGGTGAGCACAAATGTGCTTATGATAACTGGTGGACAGTTTATTTCCTACCTTGTAAATCTTGCTTTTACAGAGGTTAGGCTTATCTCGCTCTGCTATTCAATTTGCTTTTACCCTCTTGTACTTAATTAGATGCATATTTCTATATGGAAAATATGGCTAGGATCCATCAAAATGTTGTGATTTTGTAAATTTTTTAGATTTTGGGTTAAGGTATAGTGAGATCAATTCCATTACTTAACCATTCTATTCTTTAAGTGAACCCAATAAGGCTCTAAAACTGATCATGATGCTGAAACATATGAATAGAATCTTGAGCCTTGCTTAGATTAGCTATGAATGATAATAGAAAATATTTAAATACCCATATTTGTTATTTAATATGCTAATTTCTATAAGAGTATAGACATCTGAAGACAGATGTTAGGAGATGGATGGAATCCTGTACTGTCTTTAATGGTAGGTGGATCACATTTTTGAATGGTTTGTAAGCTATCTGGAGAATTTTTTTATATACTTGTGACTTGTTTAATTTAGCAGTTTTCTCAGACCTTGTTCTCCATTGAGAAAATAAATTTGCAAAAATTCTATTGTTAATTGACAAATGGATTTTTTTTAGTAATGAAATGCTGGGGTGATTGTTTTTTTTCTTTTTTGACACAAAAGTTGTTGCAGGAGTGTTATATTCTTGTTTATTACAGATACTTTGCTGGAAAGATATGTCCTGAATTTGCAGTTGTGAAGGGGAAGCATCAAGATAGAAATTGGGGCTTGCTATTTTAAGATTTCACACTGAGTAGCATCACTGAAGGAATCTCTTCTTTTCTGTTCTGTTCTGTTCTGCCTAATTTAGATCATGCAGAGTGCTGTGCTTGTAAATAGCATGTTTCTGATTTTTTTTTTCATTTCTTAATTGAAGTAGCATTTTTGTAATAGTTGATCACTTGTCTTCCAAGATTTATCCTCATCATTAATAATTCTTTGCTTTAGTTAGTTGGCTTATGAAATTTCTACAGTTTGTGGTTGGTTCTGTTCTATTCTGTTTCTGGAGACATTACGGTTGGCGTATGTTTATACTGTTTTTAGCTCATTTTTTAAAAGTGTCACAGATAAGTTAGTTGTTTTTTTGTTTACAATTTTGTTTTATGAAAATTTATTGTTTAGAGAAAAAAAGTTGATGTTACTAGTTTTGAAGTTTATAAAAGTTCAAAATGCTTTTTTAAGTTCATGTTACGAAATCAGTAGTTGTTTACCTATCCTGTTGCCTATATTTATATACAAAATACCAAAGTAGAAAATTAGACAATTAAAAAATTTATCTTGTTGCCCTTGTATGCACAAAATTGTTGTTTATGAAGTTATCTTTCCTAGGTATGATGTTGGCATGTTACTGGTAACTTTCTATGGTTAGGGTAAAATAACATTGATATGAAATCTCTACATTCTAGATCTTTTGGGTTAATTTTTCTTACATGATACTTGGCTTGGGAGCTTAGCCTTTAAGGTTTTAACGTTATGGGCACTGGGCAGTGTTGGGGCGAGAAAATTTTTCCAGGAGGGACCAAACAATATATTCATATGAGAAAATCCTAGGATAAGTAATGATTGAGAGGCAAGGCAATATGTCCTAAGTTGATTCATCTAATGTCCATGTGCAAGTATAAAATTTTAGAACCACACTATTGTGTATATAGGCTATTAAGTAGTGATTGACCAACACCTCATACTTATATGGTAGTTTCAAGCTTTATAAATTGTTGAATCTTGTTAGTTTAAGAATAATTAGACATAGTTAATTTAAAAGAGATGTAATGTGGGAGGGTTTTTATATAAATTATAAGGAGTCAACAAGCACGCACGGTGGCACACACACACGCACATAACCTAGAGTGGTCATGTGTAAATAATTGGACGAATAATTAAGTGAAAAACACTATGTAGGGATTCAAAATTCATTGTGCGTCATGTGCCAATAATGGGGCAAAAATATGCACTATGCATGACTTCCCATTTGTTAACACCTTTTCAAACTATCATTTTTCGAAGTATAGCTTTTTTAAACTTCACTTTTTTCTAGATAAAGTTTTTTCAAATAACCCCATGTTCAAAAAACTGAAAATAAGCTGGTACCAAACGGGTTGGGAGGGTTCAAAACACCAGAGAGAAGGGGGGGGGGGGGGGGGGGAGAGGGGGTTATACCTTCTCCACACTCCGTTTGCCACTGGGATGGGGAAAGGGTCAGTTAGTTGAAGGCATTGGGTGTGTGTCATAATTGTTAGGTTGTGAGCATTTTACGTCTTGCATTTTCTGTTTGCAAAGGTTTTCAATTACTCTGGTATATGACTTTCTAACATGCTAATGCTTGAGTAGGTCCCTGGGACATGGCGATGGATGCTTGGAGTTTCAGGCGTGCCTGCTATCATTCAGTTCATTCTTATGCTCTTTCTGCCAGAGTCTCCCCGGTGGCTTTTTATGAAGGTACAAGATACTTATACCATTCTATTTGTGTCTCTCTAACTCAGTTTTCTTTACACAACCGTATTCATATCTTCTATCTTAATGTGCAGGATGATAAATCTAAAGCCATTTCTGTGCTTTCTAAAATTTATGACTTTGCCCGCTTAGAGGATGAAATTGATTACCTTACTGCTCAAGTAGTGGAGGAACGCCAGAAAAGAGCCAATGTCAGATACTTGGATGTTTTTAGAATAAAAGAAATCAGGCTTGCATTTATGGTTGGGGCTGGACTACAGGTAAGAGTAAAAATTTAGTAGAAAACTGTCATGGTTCTATAGTCGTCTGCCTGGTCTATATGGGATTTTGTTTATATGGTTGCATTGAATTCTCCAAAAAACAGGAGTTTGTAGCCTTTTATTTAGGTTGGAGTACTCTGAGTCTATGCTTCTTGACACATCATACATGCTTTTGTCCTTGTGTCAAATGAGCATGCTCCATTGACATGCAGTTAGGTTTTCTTCATCATCATTAGTGTGTGACAAGATGCATGTTTTCTTTTCTTCCTTCTTTTGGATAGAGATATCTGTTGCAGTTAAACATCATTGTAACACTTTTGTGACTGGAAAATGTTTGAGCTCCATAAGCATTTAAATGGGTAAGCGGGGACATCTTTGAGAATTTCACAGCAACATCTTTAGTGTCAGAAGAAAAATGAAATTGCCAATTTTCTATCATTTAGTCTTAAATCAGTAGTTAATTTCCTGAAAAAGAAGAAGATTAAAACCTTGATAACCAGACATGAGACTAGCATGTGCCTCATGGAACATTCTTTCACTATATTTTCTATGAAGTATGATGATCATATAGTGACAGAAACTTGTGATTTGCAGGCATTTCAGCAGTTTACTGGTATCAACACAGTCATGTACTACAGCCCAACAATTGTCCAGATGGCTGGCTTCGAAAACAACCAGTTAGCCCTTCTCCTGTCCCTTATTGTTGCTGCCATGAATGCTGCTGGAACAATTTTAGGCATTTACCTTATTGACCATTTTGGGCGGAGGAAGTTAGCCCTCACAAGCTTAGCTGGTGTATTTGTATCCCTTGTTATCCTTTCTGTGTCATTTTTTTTCGAATCATCCACTTCAAACGGAATATATGGGTGGTTGGCAATTTTAGGCTTAGCCCTTTACATTGCTTTCTTCTCACCTGGGATGGGACCTGTGCCGTGGACTGTCAACTCAGAGATATATCCTGAATCATATCGTGGGATATGTGGGGGAATGTCGGCTACTGTGAATTGGATTTCAAATCTAATAGTGGCCCAGTCTTTTCTTTCAGTTGCTGATGCTGTGGGGACTGGTTCAACTTTCTTGATTCTTGCCTGTGTGGCTGTAGTTGCATTTGTGTTTGTGATTGTGCTGTTGCCAGAAACACAGGGATTGACATTTGAGGAAGTGGAGAATATATGGAAGGCGAGGGCTCGGAGCAGAGAGCAAGGCACAGAAAGCCTGCTTGAGGGGGGAGATGAGTCCTAGGTATAATGACCGTTTCACTTATTTTGATGGAAGCGGTATTAGTACCCTTAGATATTGTGAAAGACAGTTTGTGTAGTTGATCTATATATATATATACATCCCCACCTATATAATGATAGGGTTAAGACTAAAATCTATTCCATGCCAGCCTCTTTTTTATGCTGAGGCACTTGTGTTTGGCAAGGATAGGTGTTTATGGGCGTAGTTTGAGGTCTAGCCAGAGTGAAATTGCCCTGGGTTGGGTTTGTAATGCAGGTTTCAGTGGAAGTTTCTGTGCGTGTGTTGTGGTAAAAGAAAACCAAAAGACTATGGACTTCGACAACAGCGAGAGCTAAGCACCCTATCCCATTTGAATGCAGAAAAAGAGAAGTAATGTTAAAGGATCAATTTGCATTCTATTACATTAAACTGTAAATTGATTCCAATCAAGAGCACAGTATTACTGGTATTGGTTCAATGCTTCTCCTTCGTTTATTATGAATATTGGACATGTTTAAATCTGCAATTTATAAATCAGAAATCAGAATTGTTTCTTCGTTGCTTGGAGATGTGTAGGCTATTCAAGATTATAGAAATTTGCGACAATTGGCAAGCATTTATGTGCCATGTAGTGTATAATCAAGAACATGAAATTGGCTCTCCCATAAGTTTGGGATTTTTAAAGAAAATTTTCATTTAAAAAAAAAAAAAAAAACTATCAACTTTTTAAATATATCTATATGTCTCAGTCCTCAATTTCCAGCCATGGATTCGTAACTAGCCATAGGAAATGATTTACTATAGCACTTCTATCAATTTGCCTAGTGGGAGTGAGTGGGATGCTGTATAGTAGTGTGTGTGATTGGCAATATAGTTTGACTAATAAAAATATTATGACTAGTCGTGTCTCGTGTGTGAATGCGATTTCCACTGTTTTTTCATCATTTTGCACGGTTATCGGCAGAGAAAGGATAAGGTTATTCTAAACAGGATTAAAACAAAGTTATATTGTTCTTGACCTAATTTTATGATATATATCAAAAGTCCTTGATCAATATCCTCTAAAGTTTGTGAGGTAGTGACATTATAGGATTTATTATAAAAATCCTAACTATTTATTGATAGATGAGTACATTAAATTTCAATACATCATCAATAACTTAAGCAAATACTCATTTTAATATTATTTTGAATTTTTTTTTTTTAAGTTTTGATGTTGTGGTGAAATCTAATCTACACATTTATTAAAGAATGGCTCATATTTTATGAATTATGCATAGGAGCTATCCCATGTACTTTAGAGCCTCTAAATCCAAACATCTTTAGGCTCTTAATGAGTTCAGTCAATTTGAAAATTAGGTTTTCTAATATTCAAATCAAATTTGAGGTTAACAAGAAATCCAATAAGATGATTGCTCTTGTTAGGTAAGCTGACCTATTAAAATCACGGATTAAGAAACTTATGTGTTCATCTTAAATTATATAGTATAAAATAGTAATCTTAAGACTATTTTTGGACTAACCACCCCACTTTCAAAATAAAAATTATTATCTTTTATTTATTTTTTATTTTAATAATTTTTTAGTGTTTTTACAAATATCTCGCTAGAACTTTAACGAAAGCGTCAATTTAGTCCTCAAACTTTTGATTTGATCAATTAACCCTTGCACATTAGCTTTGGAACAAATCAAGCCTTTTACTAGTATTTTCCATTAAAGACTAAAAATTTAATTATATGATGTACACATAGCTTTTGCCACTTCATCAATAATTTTGAAATACCAGCATTACCATATACACATTAGATTCCATTAGACTTTAATAAAAATTATCAACAAAACTTTAATTTGTCATGACCCTAATATGTAGGGTTTTTATTTTATTTTATAATTTGATAGTTCTGGGAGAGAGAATTTGAATTATGGACATCTTTATTGAAAACACCAAGAGGTTGCAACAAGTTGAATAACAAGACTCTTGGCTAATATGTAGGGTTAATTGTTCAAATTGAAAGCCCGATAACAAAATTGACACTCTTATTAATGACCAAATATAGTATTTGTAAAATACCCAAATTTTTTAAAGCATAAACTAGATTTCTTATGAAATTTGCTTAAGATTTCTTGTCCAAATTATTATCAAACATGTTTATACAAAAAATTATTGAACATATAGAGTTTAACATTTTTGCTGCATAATTTAAGATCCTAACTTACTAACTTGAGCTATTAACAAGTATAGTTTTTTTTTTTTTTTTTTTTTTTGAGAGAGAGAGAGAGATTCAACCTATGGCGTCCACTCCTGATGATAACTCTTTATCAGCAGACTAAGATACCAATCAGTTTTTTGTATAAGCAATAATTGAACTAGTATCTTTTTTTCTCTTTTTTTTTAATAAATAAAAAAAGAAAGAAAAAACCTATAAGTAAGTGAAAGGGGACAAGTCCTCTAGGAGTAAAGAGAGATTGAGTAGACTGGAGATAAAGATCAAGGAACCACTTATTTTTTAGAAACAAAACACTTTTTACAAATTGGAGATGGAGATTGAGGTACCACTTAAGCCAAAGGATTGGTGGTGGTGGTTTAAACTTTGAACAAGTATCTTAATGAGCCAAATTTTACAGAGACATTTTTATAGTTGTACCCAATTGAATCCCTTTTTACTTTTCAAAAGAGAGGCTAGGGAAGGAGGAAAATTGTTTTGCATACTCAATAATTATATTTCCCTCTCACATAAGGGTGGCAAAATCCACCCAAACCCATTTACTCACTCACTAAAATAAGACCCAAACCTACCAAATTATTAATTGGATCAAATAGGTATTAATCGAAGTAAACCCAATTACCATAGATATTAATTGGGTTTGATTTAGGTACCCAATTAGACCCAAGTATCAATTATTAAATCATTTAACTCTAAAATATCCCAAAACTACTAAAAAGACCAAATGACCCTTGAAACCACCAAAATTGCTAAAATACACTCAAAATGACCAAAAATACCCCAAAACCTCTAACATGACCCAAATGCCCTTGAAAATCTCTAAAATGACAAAAAAATACCCAAAAAAAAACTCCTAAAATGAGACAAAATACCTAGAAATCTTGAAAACGACCAAAATATCCCTTGAAAGCTCTAAAATGACCCAAAAAACCCGATAAACCTCTAAATAGACCAAAATACCCCCCAAAATCTATTAATGTGTCAAAATATCCAAAAACCACTAGGATGACGAAAAAAAAAAAAAAAAAAAAATTCTCAAACATCTAAATTAGCCAAAATACTACAAAAACTACAAAGATGACCAAAATAAACTTGAAACCTCTAAAATGTCCAAAATACCTTAAAAACCACTTTAATGACCACAAAAAAAAAAAAAAAAAACCCTAAGCCTCTAAAATGACCAAAATACCATGAAACCTAATAATGACCCAAATACCTTCAAAACCTCCAAAATGACCAATAAATTATTTATTGGTACTTATCACATTATAAAATTGTGTTAAAGCTAATGACAATGCCTCACAAAGCTAAGCATAGGATAATTCCATTTTTTACAAAATAATAAGCATTACAAAATAAATACTTATAAAAAAAATAAGCATTACAAAATAAAACTTAGGATAATTTTATGTTTTAAAAGTATATCACAAGGGTTGTATTTATTCTATGTTTTATTATGTAAGAGTCTCACATAAATATAAGTCTCATATACATTTCCCTCACATAAAAGATGGACTCACGTGTGTGACTATCACTTTCAGCACTGGATATTCAATATCTTTTCTTCTGAAACTTTTAAAAGGCGGATATAATAAAAAGAGAGTAACCTTTGCATTGCTCAACTTTCTAGGTTCTACTAAATTTTACTAGAACATTTCTTAGTGGCATCTGTTTCAAACTTCAAAGATAATGAAATCTTTTTTTTTTTGGTAATTGGCTACCATTCTGATAAGTTTTGACTAACAACACAATCTATGGTTTACTTCTGATAAGAAATTTGATATGACTTGATTGAGGAAGCTAGCGGTCTATATATAGTGGTAAAGCTTGATTTAAACCACTAGTGGTGTATAAGTTTTTTTTTTTTTTTTTTAGTTAGTACTACCAAAAAATCATAAAATTAAGTTGATATTAATCACCACAGTATTGATTTTAGGAGTAAAAGTGTACCATGTCCAGTTTGATGTGGTTCTAGTTCCACAACTATTTTTAGAATACCTTTTATATCTAAATATTAGTTAAATAATTTTTTTTTATAAAATTTTCTATATTCTATTTTTTTATTTAAAATTTATTTTCTTACTTTTTATTTGTATTTTAAATTATTAATTATGTTTTTTTAATTAATTTTTGTTATTATTTCATTTTCAATTGATAATATAGTTAATCTATTTAATCTTCTCCTCTTCTTTTTTTGAGAAACTCAATGCGGTAGATAAGTGAGTTGGTTTGCAAGAGATTTTATTACTTTTAATTTTGAAAAACTTCTTTTTACTAAAACAATTGTTACAAGTAGTGTCAATAAATTTTCTAAATAATATATGTATTTGGAAAAGAATACAATATTTTATATAATTACAAATTACAATAATATCAATGTGATTATTTTAATTGTTATATTTATCTTGTATTATTTCATTATCTTTTAACTATTTTTGATGATTTTCTTATTATTAAATTTTAACTCATCCTCTTAAAATTTTTTACTTCAAGATTAATATTTTTTTAATATACATTTATAATTTTGTTTAAAAATAATATTTAGAAATAAAAGGTGCCAAAGGTATGCGTATTAGAAAAAAAAAAAACTACACATGCTATATTAATTCAGAATATGTATATGATGAGACAGAATCTGCATATAAATAATCTGTCAAAGTCAAAAAGAAAATGCTACTCTGTTGTCTTAAATTTAAGGAATATATTTTCAAAAAAAAAAAAAAAAAAAAAAGGAAAAGAAAAATGAAAATATTTCTCCTTATTTAAAACATGTTCTTCAAGAAGATGTATATAGCACAAAAGTAAAATAGACAACCAATTCTAATTCTGTGAACTTGTGTGGTTGTGCTATATGATACATTTCAACAACAAGCCTTCATAACGAAATTCTGATCACATGTGCCAAAGTGGAAAAGCTCTATTGATTGATTGATAAAAGTGATATGTGAAAAGCTTGATAGCTTATAGGTCTAATATGGACAGTGCACCAAACTCCTTTATTGCAACAACAAAAGCTTACAAACATGTGAACGGAATCAAAGCTCATTGGCCAAGTGTGAAAAAACAAATAAGAAAACAACAACAACAACAACACCAACGACAACAAAAAACACTGTTGCTCTAATCTGCACCAAACCCTTGAATGTCAAAAAACAGGTCAACAAAAACCAGAAATAATAAAAAAAGAGAGTGAATTAATTATTCAAAACTGTTCCAACTGCGGCACTAATATTTTTCATTAAGATAATAAGAAGTCTATTTTTTTTAATTAATAGTAGCATAATAAAGAATAGCAACGATTGCGTGTGTATGGTGCAAATAAAATTTTTTGTAGTTTCTAGATTGATTGGTTAGTGAGAAAAGGTCAAAAGAATTGGGAAAAAAACAAATGTAAAAAGCCCTTAATTGTGACACTAATCATTACATGCACATAAAAGGGCAACTTTTACTCTTTCTTTCTTATTACTAATAGTATTGTAAAATATAAAACGGTCGCTTTGGTCTGGTAAATAAAACAAAAAACATAGATATTATTCTATGTGAAAGCCATTCCACGATTGGTCGGAGAGACACCACAAAAGAATTCTCTTTAGACTTTAATGGCTGAATTCTTCTATTACAAGGTACATATCTTGTATTTTGCAGCAACATAATCATTTGATATAACCACGCATTGAAAGTAACCATAGCCATTTATCTTGTCAATGTTCTAATAGATTTACTATTATCGCACCAAATTGTGAAAAATAATTAGATAATTAATATTCTTCCACTACCATAGTTTTGTCACAATTTTAATATGATTAATTGTAAGTAAAAAATAATCACTCTCACGTGAACTTTACATTTTTTTCTCCACCATTTGCGACCAATTATATTAAAGTTGTGTCCAAAATTAATTCTGACACAAATGTTGTGTACTTTGACTTCTTCTTAGTCAATTTCTTAATCACCAATAGGTACTCAGTTTTATGGGTTTGATTCACGGGTATCGAAGTATATTGATTGAGGTTAAGTAATTTTATTGCAATCAATCAATATTTTTTACGAAATTGCACAAGGAGATATTTGTTTATAAATTTTGCTAATAAGTACATGAATTGCATTCGTTAAGAAAGAATTGAGAATTTGAGAGAGTTTTACTTTCTTGAAATGTGTGAAAAACAAATAAACAAATATTTCTTTAATTAACTTACATGTGATTCTTTAAAAAAAAATTAAAAAAAAAAAATCAACCTAAACCATCGCCTTTAAACGCCTGTTAATCGGACCATTATTTATTTGCTTTACCTTCGTTAACCAAAAAAAAAAAAAAAATTTTTTGGGGGTTAGATGGCAGAAAATGATTGGACCAAAA
Organism: Lithocarpus polystachyus; assembly: GCA_033629205.1. Lineage (NCBI taxonomy): Eukaryota > Viridiplantae > Streptophyta > Magnoliopsida > Fagales > Fagaceae > Lithocarpus > Lithocarpus polystachyus. The sequence goes on along the minus strand of CM066171.1, from coordinate 50,093,060 downwards.
TATACATGAGAATAGAGTAGTAGAGGGAATTGAAACACGTTGCAAGTGGTTGTAGGGCCCAAATCTCACCTTACTAATTTTGCTCACCAAAAGAATATGCTCATTGGTCTATAGGGGCCTAGGTGTGTAGGCCTATGAATTATTGACCGTTTGCTACAGGCCACGTGGGTTGTTGGCCTGTTATTGTCTTATTCCAGGACGGCCCAATCCTCACTCCCCACGTGGCTCTAGTGATTCACGGTCTCCAATGGGCCCCATTTCATTTCATGTCACGTCATGGCATTTGTACATGCACGGTTCCATATGTATATTATATATTATTATGTACACAACACAAGCATTTTGATGGTACATACATGCATTATGATCATTTTATGAATTATGATACATAGTATTTACACCATATATGGATATAAAAGTTAAAAAAGAGAAGGAGATTGTGGGGCCTACTAAAGTCAAGACATCTTTTTAATGTTAATCAGGCCAAGAGTTGAATGGGATGCCCCTCCAGACAATTGGTTTAAACTGAACTCTGATGGCTCCTCCATGGGAAATCCGGGCAAAGCAGGCGGAGGGGGTCTTATCCGAGACTCAAAGGGAGAATGGGTGAGTGGTTATGCTAGAGCAATCGGATATACCACTAGTGTGGCGGCGGAGTTATGGGCTCTCCGTGATGGGATTAATCTTTGCATTGATTTAAACTTGGAGAATGTTATAATTGAGCTTGATGCTAAGCTTGTGGTGGATCAGCTTATGAAAGATGAGAGGAGTTCAAATGGTAATGAAGTTATTATTACCGACTGCAAGGAAGGTTTGAAGAGGATTCCGCAGGTTAGAGTTCAGCATTGCTTCAGGGAAGCTAATAAATGCGCCGACGCGCTTGCTAGAAGAGGGGCTGTTTGTCCAAATGATTTTGTTGTTTTTCAATTTCCTCCAGCTGATGTGGCTTTGTTGGCCAGTCTTGATGCGGCTGGAACTTTGTATGAGCGTTCCTGCTCTAGTGCATCTGTAAGTTAGTTTTGTTTAATGTTTAATGCCTGATTACCAAAAAAAAAAAAAAAAAAAAAAATGGGAAATTAATATAATAGTATGAATAAAATACAACTATTTTCAGTAGAAAGATTAGAACTTTCTATTATTTGTGAGCACAAAAATGACAAAATGAGGGAAAAGAGAAATTAAAGTTTATTTAAAAAACTATTTGATAAAAAAACTTGTTATTTGTTGACGTGGTTAGTGATAATTAAAAATGTAATGTCATCGATGAGTTCATATAAATAAAATAAAAATTTGTCAACTTAATTAGTGTGAAAAATATTGTTAATTTTTTATTATTATAAATATAGAATTACTTGAGAGAAAAATATGTGATTTTTATTGTGAGTTACTTGATGGGAGCAGATGTGTGTGATATATATATTTTTTTCAATATCAAGAATTGCAATGAATTAGTGAAATAATTATTTTAGAAATGTATATTAAATTAGAATTTTTGGTAATAGATTTTTATTTTTGAAATAATGTATGAATTAGAGAATTTATCTTAATAATTTTAATTAAATAATTATAAAAAAAAGTAAAATCACCTTAACTCACGTTATATTAGTAAAAGAATGTTTAGTGTTTATAAAGAGACACATGACGAAAGCAAACAGATAAAGTTAGTGTTTCAAGCAAAAAGAAAAATGACGTATAGCTTATATAGGAATAAAGGCTTCTGTTGCATGGCTGGAATCCATTGTATATCCCATTAGCTAAAGCAACCGAGTGTATGTCGTTCTTTTAACAAAAGTTTTATCTTGAGTTCTTGACCTCGAATGGAAGTGTAGGCTAGTGAAATTTTGGAGAATAGTAGGAATGATAAGAAAAATTCTAGAACTATTACCAATTTCACATGAATTTTTATAATTTTTTAATGCAGCTTACTGTGAGTGGTAGAATTAAAAAAAAAAAGTAGTAAATTTATGTAGAAGTGATAAATAATTAGTTATAGTTTGCTATATAAGATAGTTGTAAAAATGAGTGTGAAATTGGTTGTAGTCTTAAAATAACTCAAATCATAATGAATTTGACGATTATTGAACAATCGAGGGATCACTTTAACTTTAACCAAAATGGGGTTTGGTTAGGAATTGTACAATAGTTAAATTAATGAACGACTAGAGAGAGAGAGAGAGAATGATAAGAGTAGTTGTGTCAAAACTTGCATACCTACCTTGTTTAACATATGAAGGGGGTATGTGTGTAGGAAGGGTTGGTTTTGGCTGGAAAAACCTTCTCCTAAGACTCATAAGATAGTCGTTCCTTCAGGTTGTCTGATGGGATGTGTTTTAGGATAACAACTCTAAATCTGTAAGCAAATGAGACATTGTTCAATAACATAAAATACGATAGTTTTTTGTTGGGAAAAATAAATACTAATATGAATGGTGTTAATGGACACTTCTTTTGTGAATGAGACCATGCTAACCGATCGACTAAGAACCCCACATTGGTTAGCATGGTCGACAACCATATCATCTCAAGGTAGGTGACTGTCCCCCTCACCCTAAAGAAGCTTGGGGTTCGATTAGTCGCTTGCATAGATTTGTGTATATCTTTGCGAGTTGGGTCCTATAACTATATAACTTTAGACATAACTTTTACACCCACCACATGCAAGCATTCCATATCGTCCTTTTCTTTCCCCCTTATAGTCTCTCCTCTTTAGAGTTTAGACTCAAGACCAATCTCACAAGCAAAAAACGTTTTTCCAGATTCTCTTTCACTGGACCAAGACATTGATGAATTGCTTACTAATTTGATTTTTTAAGTTCAACCCTTTAAGTGTTGATTCAAGTAAAATTTATAACTGTTTTTGCCTATATTAAGATTAATAGTTAAGGGATTGAAGGAAAAAAATTGACTTGATTCTTAAAAGTTGAGGGGCAAAATTATCACAATTAGTTGAAGGATCAAATTAAGCTTTGTCTAATAATTGAAAGATTACATTAGTAGTTTTAATAATTTTTATTTCTTTCAGATCACTTATTCTCCCTTTCAATGAACTAAATAATAAATATCAGAAATGAGAAGAGTAGCTATGGTCTTCTTCACTATGAGTAGATTGTCGACCCAATTTTGAATGTGACAAAACTCATGTTTTTTTTTTTTATTGCTACTTAAAGAATTTTCTCACTCTATGCTTGAAGACATGGAATTTGAACAGCCTCCTAACCCAAATATATATAACATTAAAGAGGGTTTTTTGGACACCTAACTGAAGGGAAATTTCAGATTAAATTCCAATATTTTTTTTTTTTTTTTTGGATAGGGTTAAAATACAAAGGATGTATGGCTGATTTTCAGGAAGGGGAGGTGGGTTTATATCACATACATGAGACACTATAAATGAGACAGAACAAAGATTTCATTTTTGCAGGATCAAAGTATGAACCAAAAAATTTTAATCATTCAAGAATGAGAAATATACTAAGATTCAAAACTAAATTAATGCATAAAAAATAAAACTAGCATATATTCAATGTTAACAACATATGAACAAAAGAAAAGTCAAAATAATCGTTTCTTGTTTCAAATTAGTCACCCATTAAAATAGAACTCAATGTTGTTTTAAGTCATAAAAATAATCTATGATTGATAATCCCATATTTGTGAATGCAATCTAGGGTTACACGCCAATGAAGTAATATTAAATCTAATTGATTTCAATTTTTTTAAAATTTGTACAAGGATTTTCCAAAATTGCGTTATCAACATTAAAGGTTGGCAATGCTTGATCACCAACATTTGCTTTTAAGATTTTTGTATTTTTTTTTCTTTTGAAAATATAAATATTGGACTTGACTTTCCCATAATCTACAAATCAAAGAAAAGTCATATGTACTATGTAGTATCACATTATATATATATATATATATATATATATATCTAATATTCTTCTAATTAAAAAATCAAATGATGTAATCAACTAACAAATTATAACAAAAAAAAAAAAAACCCAAATATATAAACAAAACGACAATCAATAGACATAGTTATACGAGCAATTCAACACTATCAGTTCAAAACTACTCAAAGCCTAGTAATCAGTATTATTATTTTTTACTCACCAAACAAGCAAAAAACAAATGATGATTTCTAAAACACCCAAAATTTAATTTTTCTTAATTAATTCTAGAGAGAGAGAGAGAGAGAGAGAGAAAAAAACTGTGGAAGAAAGGAAGGTAAGAATGGTGGCATTGTGGTCAATGGTCCTTACCCAAGTGAATGCTATGGTTGTCTTTTAACTATCATGGACCTTAATAAGGTACTGGTGTTCACCTGCTGGTTGATGGTTAGCTATGGACAAGTTGGTAAGTAATCATCATTTTTTTTTTGGTTGGGTTCTAGAGGTGCCAGGTTCCTTCAATCTTTTTTTTTTTTTTTGGGGGGGGGGGGGGGGGGGGGGGAGTGGGTTACATATAATATATATGGACTAGTTGGCCATTTTATTTTTCTACCAACTGAATTTTTTAGGGCGTTAAAATGTTATAAACTATGTATATTACTCAAAAGAAGAAAAGAAAAAAATTTGGGACCTCTTGTTCTATCAATGGTTCCATCTGTACTTTTTATTATTGACATACAAGTGAAATGAGGTGGTTATAATTGTCTTTTGAATTTTATTTATAAATCTTTACTGCATTTTATAACCAGCAAAATAATTGATGGGCATTTACTGAAATGTCAAATGAGAGGGAAGAAAAGAAGGGGAAAAGGAAATCTACTATAACACAAAAGGTCCTTGCTATTCCATTATTATGGGGATTTATTAAATTTCTTTTATCTATCTTTTCTTTTGTTGTTAGCATTTTATTAAAATTTTGAGGATGGGGTTGTGTTAGTGATACTGATTATGCACCTAGCAATCTTGATGATGCGTAATTGATCTGTTTATATGTTTCTTCCCAAAAAAAGAAGAAAAAGTTTTGTTTATATAAAGCTTTATGAGACTATGACTTATTTTATTTAATTTTGTACAGTAGAAGTGCATTTTCTCTTTTACTGAATTGTTAAAGTGCATTAATCTGACATTTCTTATTTTTTCAGATTTGCATGTGCAATGAATATGAATGAAGATTCCATGGTGGACTGGATTGTGGAGGGTTCTATTGGGTTGCAGTGGGAAATAAATTTTTATATATATATATATATAGTTATATAAAAGATAAAATTTGGGCACAATACTTTATGTACTGTTTCTTAAATTCTTCACTTAAGATTGAGCTATGTGGCTATTTAACTAAAAAATATACTTCTATTTAATGAGGAAAAATTCACATGATAGAATTTTAAAGAGCAGCATCTAAATGCTGTACCTAAATCTTGCCCATATATATATATATATATATATATATATATATATTTATGAACTTTGTCTGGTACAAACTATTATTTATCACCTTGATGTTGAAAGCAAGTAATGTCAAATCTGAATTTTGTTTTCTCTGTTTTTATGCGATATAAGATAATGTCCACCGAGTTTATCCTTTAAAATGTTATGCTTAAGCGATATAAGATAATGTCCACTAAGTCTATCCTCTCTTTTTCTTTTTTTCTTTTTTATTTTTTTTTTTTAATATAAGATAGAATTCTACTCTAACCTAATTTAAGTGTTTATGTGTATAAAACTCCCTCTTAGAGACTTAAATTTCGGCCCTTACCCCTCACACCTCACACATCACATCTCACAAAAACTTATATTTATGGAGTGACCATCACACTAAGAGTGTGTGGTGGTACCAAGTCTATCCTTTCAAATGTTAGGCTTACATCGATTTGCTGTACTCTTAAATGAAATTAAATGCTGCTCTGTTTTATTTTAGCATTTGGTTGGCATGTCTTTGTACTACTGTATCTTGAATTATTGATGCTTTCTATGGTTGGAACTCTTATTAACAAAAAAAAAAAAAAAATCTTCTGTGACAGTTTTGATGAGCTTCACAATCATGTATCTAAGATCTTTTGACGTCTAGGCTTCCTTTTCAATTAGCCAAATACTCCCCTAGTAAACCTTTTATTCTTTCTCCATGTATAGTAAATAGCTCGACTAAATTTTCTATCACCTTTTACAAATTGATGCCAAAAATTAGTACCTAAATCATAGTTGAAATTATATTATTTAAATTAATTAAATAAAATGATTTTCGTTTTTGGGATATAAAAATTAGATTCACTAACCTTGTATTATTATAAATTTACAAATGATAATTTGATATCTTAATTACAAATTTATATAATCTAATCTCAAGTTTAATATAAATACATTTTTATACATGTATACATATAAATATATAATATTATGTGCTGGTGCAAATACAATAAAAAACAAGAGCAATTATAAATATTACAACACAAATTTAACTGAAGAAACTCAACATGATTGGACCATGGGATGACTCTTATTTCCTTTAAGGAGATTCAAGCCCTCTTAGTTGGTAAAGCTCAAGACTAGTGCAACAGTCTTTCTCTTAACTTTTCCTCTCTAAGATACAGTAGCCTAACAACATTGTCCGGCTTGAATGACCTCTGCACAAGGAATTGAATCCCAAAACTATACTAAAAGAACATCTCTCTTATAGTACCATTTGGATTGCCCGTTGCGTTGCACGCCTACGTTTTCAACTTTTTTTTTTATTTACTGTTCACGCATTTTTTAGAGACAATTTTTACTGTGCAGTTACTGTTTATGCACTGTTCATGAACAGTAGTGGCAACTTTTGACTTTTTCAACCCATTTTCACTGTTTATGGGACCTACAAATACTACTTTTCAGCAACTTTTTTATTAAAATTGGGTCCCACTGCACTATTTACACATTAAAAAATTATTTTACTACAGTGTTTTTCAGTTTTCAGTTTTCAGTTTCAACGGTATCCAAACGGATTTTAGTCTAGAATCTCTCTAATGCTTTCAAGTATTTGTGTGTCACCACTATATATTCTTAGTGTGATAGTCACTCCAATAATACAAGTTTTTGTGGAGTGAGAGTGGGAGGAGGATGGGGAGGGGTGCAAAGGGCAGGGTTTAAGTCTCCATAAAAATTGAAACTCCTACACATTTTCATTTACCACAACATTCAATACAAATTAATTGCATTATAACGAAAATTTAACAATTTGTTTATAATTAATATTAGGGTAAATAGTAAATTACATCTCTAAAGTTTGGAGATAATTGGATTTTACATCCTGAAGTTTTATAATTTGGATTTTACGTCCTAAAGTTTGAGGTGTTTGGATTTTACATCCTGACGTTTTAGAATTTGAATTTTATCCCTTAAAATTTTGGGGTATTTGGATTTTATATCCTAAAGTTTCAAAATTTAGGAGTACAAAATCCCAACACTCCCAAACTTTAGGAGGTAAAATTCAAATTCTGAAACGTTAGGGTATAACATCCAAACACCCCAAATTTCGGAAGGTAAAATCCAAATTCTGAAATTTCAGGGTGTAAAATCTATTCACTCCCAAACTTTAGGGGTGTAATTTACAATTTACCCTTAATATTAAAATACACCAACAATATGTTTAAATTGTGTCTGTGTTTGAGCTTGGCTTGATTAATAGTTGAGACTTGAGCCTAAACATGAGTTTTAGCTTGACTTGTTTGCAAAATAAATAAACATAAGTAGGCTTATTTCCAAACCAAAACCAAACAGTTTCACACTTTCACTTACAGCCCTATAGAAAAGAGAGAGTTGCATCTCAAGTTGTTTAACTGACATGGTCTTAAAAGGAGGTAAAATTCCATCTTCTAACATAATTGTATCAAAAAACAATAAATTATTTAATATTATGTTCATTTGGCTTCTAGTTTGACACTTCTTGATCCATAAGAATGGATAGAATATGACGTTCTAAAGTTCAAAATGGATTAAATATGTGAGTAATTTACCAATTAACGAGGGAAAAAAAGCTTCCACGTCCTTTCCACACTATATACTTGACCTATGACACGATGAAAGTATCATATTCAAGAGTATATTTCATATGTGTGTAATTCTTATTGTTTTTAATCACCGGTAGTGAAGTGAAAGCACTTAATTAATTTTGACACGTAACTTTTTGAAGATAAAGTCTGACAAATGCAAATGAAATGGATCTCAAATGAATAAAAAGCAATGTTTTTGAATCAAAGGTTGGTATTGTAAACCGAATTTTATGTAGAAAAAAAGCAATGTTTTTTCTACATATTATATGTAGAAAAAATGTACTTTGCCTTTTATCAATCACATGTTTGTAGATTTTCTAAAAAAAAAAAAAAAAATCACATGTCCAAAGATAGATTAAGCAAAAACCAAAAACTTATGCAAAGATTAGTAGATTACTTGTTAAACCAAGCCATTCTACAAAAGCCTCCCTAGTTGATATAGAGTTGAATTCTTTAATTACTACTAACTCTTTTGGATAAAGTTAACCCTCCCTTGTAATTGTTTCGAGTTTTGAACCTTCTCTCGAAAGACGTTTTAAAATTCAAGAACAACCTATAATATATGTCTCATGATTAAGAAAGAGACTATTGGTGCATACATTGAAATTAAAAAAAAAAAAAAGACATCTTCATGATCTTGATAGATTAGAATGATTGAGCCTTCGAATCTAAAGGTGAATTTGGATCACATCGACGTCATGGACGTTTGGCGTTTTGAGAGATTTTTTTTTTTCAACTCTGCATCATGCGTTGTTCATTGGCTATGAACAGTAAAAATAGGCCAATAAACAGTGCAGTATAGTAATATAAACAGTAACAAAAATATATTTTTTTTTTTTTTTCAGTTTTTAGTTTTCAATTTTCAACAAAATAAGCAATATTTAAATGCATACTAACTTGAAAATTGGAATATAAAAAGCGTCTAGTTCCAAAGCGAGAGAGAAAGACGTTTCTCCAAGAAATGCCATATCCAAAATACAAGGGATTAGGACTTGTAATATTAGATATACTATGACGTGGAGCCAAATCATCTATATTTTGAGTTGAATTTGATCTTGTACCAAGGTCCCATATCTCTCACATCAACTTAACAAATTAAAAAAAAAAAAAAAAAACCTTTTCAAATTTGTTTATAATAATAATAATAATAATAATAAATGTGAACCGTATTCCATTAACAGTATGATAATTGATAGGCAGAAAGATCAAGCATATTATCCTTGAGCTGTCTCAGCAGTAAACAGCAAAACTGAGTTGGTGATGTGCTTTTTCTTCTTCTTCCAAGATTTTTGTGGCAGGTGGAAAGGGCATTTATAAAGATTAATGATTGATTTGGTTGACAAAGAAAAGTATATATTTGTGATAAAATAATGATGATACCATTGCCACAAAGCTGGGCTGCTAAGACTGCTCTGTTCATTATTTTTGTGACAAGTGGGGAACGATTGAATGGAAAAATATTATGATTGATTTAGCTCACCAAGAAAAATATATACACTGACATATGCAAAACTAGGACAGATTGATGGTGACTTTGAACATGGGAGAGACAGAGCCACAGAGGCATAGTTCTCAAAGATTCCGGATCATATCTTATTCTTGTTAGTTAGAAGCTAGAGTAAATCTACGCATGCCCATTGTATTCAGGGTCTGCCCCCTTTTTTTTTTTTTTTTTTTTTTTTTTTTTTTTTTTTTTTTTTGGAGGTAATGCTAACGAGTGTTTTTAAAATATTAGTTAACAATTTAGTTAAATAAAATTTTTATAAGAAAATAAAAAATAATTAATATTTTGACAATTTTTTTTTTTCATTTTTCATAAAAGTAATTTCAAAACTTTTCTAAAATAGATTATTAACTAATACTTTAAGAGCACTCGTTAGTATTTTTATTTTATTTATTATATAAAATTAGTAGTGTGCCTATGTAATAGAGTATGCCTCTAGGGTCCAGTTAACGGGTACCCTTAAAGTAATTATTAATAAATAATTTTATAAAAATTTTGACATAACTTTTATAAAAAAATATAAAAAAAATCGTAATTCAATGCTGCTAGGACATTTGTTGGCTTTTTCCTTTTATATTTCCAATGAAAGTAGTGTTAAAATTTTTTTAAAATAGTTTATTAACAATTGCCCTAAGGACATTCGTTAACATAACCTTTTGTTTATTAATACCCTAAGGATAGTGGTTAAAGTGCATTTAATGCTTTATTAAATAACATTTGTATACATTTTTTAAAAAATAAAGTCAAATTGTACACATGTATCCAAAAAGTATATACAACCACAATGAATTTATGTGTGTAATTCAATGAATCATTAACATGTTTATTTTTATTTTTTTAAAGTGTGCATTACAGGTCATAATTGAGTATTTATTAATCTTTAACTTGTTCACTTAGGACACTTGTTAGCAAGATATGATGGACCAATAATTTATAAAATGAATATAACATTTTTTTTTAAAGTCTTACATTAAACAAATTTATCAAAATTTTCTATCAATTTACATAATAATTTGATTAAAAAGAGAAATATTAATCTATATTCAATATTATTTATTGTTGTAGAGTTTTAAAAAGAATCAAATAAGAAAATAAAATTAAGTAAATTTGGAGTAAATCGTCTTTTTCAAAAAAAATTAGGAAAATTTTCTCATAGATAAATCTTTAGAAGAAGCCTGAAAAAGAAAATGAAGTAACAAATTATGATTCAAGTAAAAAGATAAACATTAGGACGTGTCATTTGACCTAAAAATCATTGAAGTATAATGCACATATTGAGTTATAATATATATATATATATATATTTTAATTTTTATTATATTACATAAATTATACAATACATGTGTGTGACATGGTAACATAGCCTTTATTCTTTTTTATTGGGATTACCTTTTACACGCTAAAATGGAGTACCCATTTATCTATTTCTTTTGCCAAATTGATAGAAGACTACTTCCATAAATATTATTAACATTGAAAGTTACATCAAATAAGTTGAGTAATATCACATCTTTATATTATGGTTTTGGATGAAATTTTGTAGATGATTATCGATCCATTCTTTATGTGATTATCCTTATTTGCCTAGTGATTGAAAATGACCATAGTCTAACATCACAAAATCAAAATGTATTTTCTTTCCTAAAAAAACAAAACACGTATTTACGTTGTCATCAACATCACGAGGGCCATGATAACAACTATTGGATTATATATGATAGAGAAAGTATTTCATAATTCACACAACGAATGTATACACTCCTCTCAGTGTGCAAATCCTACACGATTGTGAGTTGTGAAAAAGATAATTCATATAATCGTCGCAATAAATAATTATTGGATTGTGGTAGGGGTGATGGTAATGCAAGCCTAGAGACCTAAATATTTTCCCCTTTAAAAGCTTCCCATAATTATATAATTTTTTACCCTTTTGTGCCTAGTTTTGGCTATCATTGTTTAAACTTATCTTTTTTTTCCCTCAATCAGTCAATTGCAGTTAAAGAAAATTGGTTTTTAACGTACAAATCAGAATTCTATTGTGCGGTTTCACGTGTTTTTATATAATTATTATCAGCCTTTGCTCACAAACACCGTTCACTTACTTTGTACATACATATATTAACGTCTAAGGAGCCTCTAAAATTCTAAATCGTCCTCGGCGAAAACTTTGTTTAATGGTTCTAGCTTTTTTGAGCATAAATTTCTTTGTAAGAGTATGCTTTATATGATATTCTTAGTGGGAAATAGTGGAGGAAGCTATTTGTTATTTTGTTTATGGCATGACTTGAAATCTATTTGTTTATAAGATTAAAATATAGTCCTTTATTTCAAAGCCGGTTTGATAGTGCATCTTAAAAGTTTTAAGGCCTTAAACTCTTTAGTAAAAATTGCCACACATATGAAATGTTAGTATTATTAAAGAGTTTTTAGGACCCCTTAAAGGTTAAAGCTGAAGAATATATATATATATATATATATATATTTTTATGGTACCAACCGAAACACCTGAAAAATTCTCGGTACACCGGTATAATCTAGTATTTTATTTAGTACATTTTAGAAGAATACTAATATCCTTTTTTTGGTATATTTTTGGATTATTTAATTTGTTCGTTTCGAAGGTTCTAGAGGAGCATATTTTGGTCATTTTAAGAATTTTAACGCTATTTTGCTCATATTTCATTTTTGGGGTATATTGATCATTTTGAAGGCTCTATGAATATTTAATCATTTTAAAAATTCCAAAGGCATTTTCTATTTTGTTCATGTTCCAAGTTGTAGAATTATTTTCTCAAAAAAAAAAAAAAAATTGTAGAAACATTTTGGCTCAGAGATTTCAACTTTCAAGGTTACTTTGGTCATTTTATTTAGAGGTTTGGTATGGACAATGTGAAGAAAAGAATTGAAGACTTTTGTTTGAAGAGGGAAAATGTTTCACACATTTTTTTTTTTTTGGTGTAAAATATTTTCCACCCCCTCATAACTACATTTTCCTGGTAATTAAAAACATTCTCCACGCCAAGCACCTAAAATACTGCATTTTTTTTTTTGGGTCAAAACAAACGTAACCCAAAATTTGCAATTTCATTAAAAAAATTATAATAAAGGTGACATTCAATGAATTTATCAACAATTTGACAAGAGAAGGGAGTTGGGGACTTAAATCAGAGTTAGACTACATTCACATACAACTTACAAGGGACCACACACAACCTAACAAAATTTTATGATTATGACTAGGTGAAAACAAAATCCAAACCATAAAACAAAAATATTTTGCAAAGTTTTTGATCAGGTTAATTGTTGTGTCAATTTATCTAATAAAACCCAAAAATTAATCCTTTCATCTTGAAAGTAGAATCTTTCGTGTCCTAGAGGTTTGTATTTTCCTTTGTTTTTAACAAGCTAAAGAACAACCCACATCTACATCACATGAATCCCAAACTGGATACCAAGACAAATGTTTTACACATGATGTTTATAACCAAACACCCATTGGCCATTGCAAAATTAATTTCTTTCTTGTTGTTTTTATAATTTTACTTTTTTAGTTGAGTAAATTGCAAAATGCACTCGTAAAGTTTGAGATTGTTTAAATTTTATACTATGAAGTTTCAAAATTTAAAGTTTACTTCCTGAAGTTCTATTTCATTTATATCAGCAAATTTTTTGTCCATATTTTTCGTTAAATGTCACATAAACTTGTCATATATGCTTAGTTTGTCTAGCATAAAATGATCTCACAACTTTTTTTTTATTTACAACTTGGAAGCTGGAACACTTTTTCTTATCCCCATGCAAACCACAGCATCCTGATCCCCATTTGTGGTCCCCAAAAGCCATTTTCCCTTTTCATCAGAAAAGTAAATTTAGCTAAAAGATTCCTTTAAACAAAAGCAACTGAACAGATATGAATTGATACACTTTGTAATTATTATTAATTTTTTTGATAAGTACACTTTGTTATTTTATAGGTATTCAATTTTTTTTCCTCTCCATTGTTTAGTACTTTGGAGTATGGACCACCTATTCCTTGTTCACCTGGTAGTGTTTTCTTTTTATTTGTAGGGTTTGTTTTTATCCTGTTTTGTTTTGCAATTAAATTTTTGTTGTTATTATTCAGCCAAAAAAAGAAAAATCAATTTCACTATTATAGGTGGAAATAGTTTGAGGTTGTAACTCAAGTGGGATAAATAAGTATGTATTTGGGATTTGTTAAAAAAGTTTAGCATTTTGTTTTTTGTCTCAATCTTTTTTTTTATACAAATAATCTAACTTTTACATTTTTTTAACACATTTAACATAAAAGTTATCAAAAGTCATATTTTTTAATAAATACTATGCAAATACGTTACCATAAATAAGCAAAAGCCAAACATAGAATGCAGTTTAAAGTTTTAAACTAGTCTTTCATTAAAAAAGAAAAAAATTCAATCAACCAGGTCGAAAGTTCAAGCTCTTTAAGATATGTGACAACTTGCTAATCACTTAGCTAAACTTGTTTTTTAGATAGATATGTTAAGATTGAAACCTAAGATATATTGATGAGCTTCTTTTTATTTTAAATCCATTCAATAAGATATTTTATGAATTGAGTTATGTAAAACCCAAGCTAAGTTTCTATGGAGTCCTAATATCCTTTCTTCACTATTTGCATTTCGCGTACGTAACATTGTTTGATGTGACAAAGATAATCTTAAATCGTGCTTTGTCAAATCAGCAATAAGAAACCTAGTTGAGGAAAACTCCAATTTAGAAAGAAATAATGTAGTCCATGATGGTAGTTATATATGTACGTGTATTATTGAGGCTAGCATAATGTTCATAATTATATGCATGAATTGGGACATATTTGAAGTCGACATTATATTATTAGGAGTCGACACTAATTATATGCATGAATTGGGAAAACTCCTAGTTTTTTTGTGGTAAAACAGTAAAAAAAAAATAACCAAAAAAAAAAAAAATAATGCTACTAATTTACAAAACTCTTGATGTATTTCCTATTAGAGAGTTTTCCACTATGTAGAGAAAGTATTTCTCATTATATTATTCCTAGATTTTGTTTAGCCTTTGAGGTCAAATTCACAACCACATGATGTTCCAATCATATAAAATTTTACAAATTTTTTTTTTAATTATAAAAGAAAATGGTGTCTCAACTTTTGACTAGATTACTTCACTCATTGTCTATGAGACAATTTGGAAATTCCATAAATCAATAGTGTAGTAAAGTGAACTTTGCGCATTTGGGTTTACATCACGTCTTAGATCAATAAACTTATCACTCGAACACCTTATGCGAGTTTACCAAACTAATGTTAATGACACGTTAACGAGGTTAGGGAGTCATTGTTGTCCATACCACATGTGTCCTCTCCAAGCAGACTTCATCTATTTGAAGTAAATTGTGCACGAACAAGGTGCCTAAACATCAACGTAACCTTTGGCCATTTTTTACTGTTGAAAAAGATGGGTACCAAAGAGATATTTTATGACATTAATGTCAGGCATGATATTTGAGAGTCTAGTGATTACATTACACATCGAGTCTTTTGGCCAAATTAAGTTGATATCATTGTGCATGATTAGTTTTTCTTTTTGCCTTTTGCTATTATAAACAAAGAGCTACTTGTGATGACAAACAAATATATAGGGTTTTTGCAAAATTTAAAATCATTCTACTTTAATATTATCTTTAAAAAGTACACTTAATTTATATGTGATTCTAACTTAAAAAAAATATATATTCTAGGTGTCCAACTTTATTTCAAGTTTCATATGCATAACACACCTATGCATTTTATTTTAATTTGTATTTTTAAAATTAATAGACTAGTAAACTATTAAAATCAATTACATTAGACAATAAACTTAAGGATTTATGTATATTCAGCTTTTGTTTTGAAATATTATATACATATGAAAAACAATGCTAGAAAGCATGTTACAAAAAATTTTAATGTGAAAAAAAAAAACATCTATAATTCCGAGCTGACCGAACTTGTCAAAGACGAAATAAGGGTTATAGAAATATCAACACGTTTTAATTCAGTAAGTATTTTTAGCTGAATCCGATTTGTCCTGAACTAGGACAAGTTGCGCCCAACTCGATTGACTCGACCTAACTATCTGAGTTACGGGCAGATTTTATATTGTGTCCAAACACTTCTAAAAGATTCCTTCGCTTACACATAACAATTATAAACGATAATTATAGTTTTTTTTTTTTGGTCTCTGAAAGAAAATAATAAATTCTCTCACATGCAGAATTTCCTAGCTCCTAATACAAACAAAATCTATCAACAACATGGTGGACCCCTACCACCAATATTGGGTCCCACATATAGCTGTGTCCTATTTTAGAGTAGCTAGTGTCCCATTCGACACCACGTGTCCACTTTATTACTATTTTGGTCATCATCACCCCCACCCAGTACAGCTGGCCCCCTCCACATCATCGTGTTCACACATACATGCATATATAACATACTCACTCCACTCATGTATCCAACCCCCATACACATGAATTCTCGTACATACATTCATTCATTATATGATACAATAACGACAATCATTATAAATATTATTACAAAATAGAATTTAAAATTATGATCGTTTAAACAATAATTTTTAGTAATTAAATAATAATAACACTTTTAACACGTAATTTTATAATATTTAAATATGTATTTTTATAACATTAAAAACTGGACAATAATACTTAAATATTATTACTAAACAGATTCTAATTGCACTGTTTACATAATAATCAATCTAACATCTGATTTGTTTTGACATTAATATTTTTTTAAAAGTAAATTATTTGGTAATGCTACTTTAAAATTAGTTAAAAATTACTTTCTGTTTTTTCTTATTTAGTTTTGGGTGGAATAAAATTGTTTTCTTTATTTAGTTTCGTACAATATTTTGAAATAATAAATTTTTTTATTGAATTTTTGTTTCAAAAAAAGTAGTTATACCTAAAATAATCATTAAAAAAAAAAAAACTCCATATAAATTGGTTTGTAAATTAAATCAAGTTATAAACTATATAAAATAGACTCCAAATGGTTTAACTAAAAATTAACTAAGAATTCATCCTTCATAAGTTGCATTAAACCAAAATAACAAAAACCAAACAAGTTCTTGTTAATCTTCTCTGTCAAATTAACTAGCATGTATAATGTTATTAAAATCATTTTATAAAATTCAAATACATTTCAAATTTTGTTTAAAATTAGAAAATTGTGATGTCGCTAATATTTTTGACTACATACGTTTGACCACTTTATATTTGTTTCCAATTAATTTGCTGAATTCATGGCCTTGTTGTTTCAACTTTGTTGGCTTATTTACTAAAATGGGCTCATTACAATTTCCACTTTTTCTTAGATACTTCGAATTTTTATCTCTCTTTATTGGTATTTAGTTTCTTTCTTTCAAAAAGTGATATGTTCACAACGTTTTTATAACACTTTCACAATAAATTTTAGGTGGTAAGTTGTTATTGGTTTTTATTTGAATTTACTGTTTAAATTACTTTTTTGTCCACCCATAATAACTAATAAGAAACTGCCATTTCAAATTTATTGTGAAAATATTGTAGATGCATTTTTTCTCCTTTCTTTAAGGTTAAAAATCAAATAAATTTTAAATTTTATTTTAAAATAGAGGATCAAGTATAATGTTAGGTATATTCTATGTGCATCTTGCCAACTTATTTGCAGCTCATTTATTAAAATTTTCTTATTACTTTAAATAACCCAACTTATAAATTGGCTTACTACAATACAACCTCCACTTTTTCTTGGTAACTTCTATTTTTTTTTTCCATATTATTTGGTGTTTACCCATTACACCTTTTCATTAATTATTATATTTTTACAATTATATGCCATGAATATTCTCATAGAATAGTACTATCTTCTTAACACGATGACAGGGTCTTCACGCAATTAAATTAGAATTACGTTAAAAACACAACTTTTGTCATAATTTTATGCTACAATTTGCTGTATGGTGAGTTATGATTGGTAAGGGTTTGTCTTCACATGACCCACTGACATACCTTTACTAATTACAACTCACCATATGACAAGTTGTGAGATAAAATTGTACCAAAAATTGTACCTTAGCATAATTCATTAAATTAACAAGTAAAAACAGAACTTTTGTATTTTTTTTTTATTAAATAAACATTTTTTATATTTGAATATGGACATCACTTTCTCACAAAAATTATCTTTTTTTTTTTAAATTAAATAAATAAAAAGAAAAAAAGAGAATGAAACTACCAACTAGTTTCACTCTGGATGCAAAGCCAGCTTTAAAAGGAGGCTTCCCCCTCACTTTCCATACACCTTACAGAGAATGAGAGATAGAGATATGGGAGGCTTTCCATGTGAATCTCAATCTTGGGTTTCTTCTTCTTCCACCACCTCAATCCCAGAAAATGATACTGCTTTTGAGCTGGTAGGCCAACCCCAAACTACTGGCTTTCTTAACCAAGACGAGGAGTGGGCAAAGTTGAATTTTGCTAACAAGAACAACCTTAACATGAACAATAACAATGGCAGTAGTTTGAAGAAGAAGAAGAAAAACCAGGTCTTGCTTGAATGGTATGTGGAGGCAGCTGATGATGACGACTTATCAAGAACCAAGAGTTTGACCGATGAGGATCTTGATGAGCTCAAAGGGTGCTTGGATCTTGGCTTTGGGTTCAGCTATGATGAGATTCCTGAGCTCTGTAACACCTTGCCTGCGCTTGAGCTTTGCTATTCAATGAGCCAGAAGTTCATGGATGAGCAGCAGAAGTCACCACCAGAGAGTGCTCAAGCGCCTGCCACCGACTCTTGCTCTTCGGCTGCTAGTCCCATTGCCAACTGGAAGATCTCTAGTCCTGGTGAGTCTTTTGGGTTCTTGCTATATTTTTTGTTTTCTTGGGAAAGTTTGGACTTTTGTTTGTCAATGGAAGGTATTGTTGCTTTTGGCTCTGATATTTGATCTGCTTGGGGTGCCTTTTATTAGAATAATGATCTATGTTTGTTTGATTTTTGAAAGAAATTTTGGTTACATGGTGTTATAATGATGAAGTGATGAGTTATCTGCTTTGATTTTTTAAGTAGTTTGGGTTTAGATTGTGGACTGGTCTGTTGACTCTGTTCTCAAAGATGAAATGGTAAAATGAGTTGTTTTCGTTTTTGACGAAATTTGGATAAAGTGTCCTGTAGTTAAAATCATGAACAGGGTCTCTTGTAATTTTAACTAGTTTTCGTGATGTAGTTTTTCTTTTTCTTTCATAAGATGTAATGTATATGAGACCATGAACTGAGGTTTCTCTATTTGAATTGACTAACTAGGTTCCATTGTTGAGATTGTGAAACTGGTCTGCTTAGGGTGTTTCATTGATGAAGTTTCTTCTTCAATGAATTTGAATTTGATGAAAAACTTGGTTATTGTGTAGATCTCTATGTTCCGGACCTTTTTTTGCTATACAGTTAAATGCTTGCCTTGTTATAGACCTTTGCAACTTCAAGTCATACCAGCATCAAACATTTGATTCAAACTTTCTGGCTCTTTTCCTTGTCCAGGTGACCCTCCAGAAGATGTTAAGGCAAGGCTAAAATATTGGGCGCAGGCTGTGGCATGTACTGTTAGATTATGCAGCTAGAACTATAAGAGATCAAGATTTTATGGATTTATCTAAAGGGGAAAATGGATGGACATTCTCTTTTGCAACTGGAAGCCGATGACCTGGAACTTGATGTGGAGCTTTTGCTTCACTTGTCTCTCCAGGACAATCTTTATGCAGGAATGAATTTTCCTGCAAACTTTTAGCTGGAGAAGGACCTGCTAAGACCCGTCAATGACGGGTCAGATTTTATGAAGAAAGAAGTGGAGGAGGAAGAAGGAGAAGGTTTCAGGTTTGAATTAACCAAAATCCACTGAGTCTGACTTAATTCTTCCAAGACTAAGATATTTTTTTTGATTATTGTATTCGGCACTTGAAAAATAATTAATGATATGAATAATTTTATCCATCTTCAGCTTGTCCATTTTGTTACTGGTTAGTGGCATGTATGTCTAAGAATTCCAATCTTAGTTGTTGGTTTTATGCAGCGGTGAGAACCTTCATTAGAGCTTCATCAGCCACTCGCAGACCTCTGCGATTGCTGAGGTAACTAACCTAACTGAGTTTAACAGTGTGCGATTCTCTCGGTGCTCGATATCCTGACTCCATAATGTAAGTTATGGCTCTATGATGCTAACAATGATGGACTTTGCTAACTTATGTTTATCCACCCTATGGATAGATGAATGCGTGTTCAGCTGGTAATGCAGGAGCAAATGGAAAGAGGGAGAAAAGGGGTGCTAAGTTGAAGTATTGTTACATTGGTGTTAAGTTTAGGTTCTAACTTGTAAATCTTCATTGATCATGTGATTTCCCTTAGCTGCATTGGGAAAATGTGCCCTGACACTTACCTATAAGGACTAAGTTTGAATTATTGTTGCATTGTTGTTGATAGTTAAAGCTTGTTTCATTCAATTCACTTAATTGTCATCTGCCCAAGTTGTTAAACACCTTAAGGTAGATGAAATCCAAAGAGCTGTGCATGTTCTGGTTATGTGTTTTTGATGGATGCTGCAAGTTTCTTCATTATTATAGTATGAGGGGTATGCTGTTCAGAGAGAGCATTTATGAGGTATAGACTGCTGTTGATGTGCAATAATAGCAAAGTTCTTTCAATGACTGCTGTTATAGGCTTGAGCCACTAGCAAAATTGTTTGGAGGGTTCTTAAGATGTCCAAACGAAACAAAATTTGAAAGCAGAAACATTCTTTATCAAACTTAAACTTTACTGATTGAGCTAACAAGAATCCTTCGCCAAGGTTAAGAGATTTAGGAACATTTGATGTGTATAATGTAGTAATCAATTTTTGTCTTAGATACCAAGTATCTAATAAAAGGTGCTCTTTTTGAGAACTGAATGTCCAGTCGTTATATTGACATATATATAAAGGTAAAAATGTTCAAGATCTGTCATCCAGCATCAATTTGAGCAATCAGGCATATAAATATAACTAGACTGATTCAGGAAGACATATTCACAAGCTTCATAAATCATTATTACTGCAAGAATGATGCCTCAACCTTTGGAAAAGTTGAATCAACCGGTCAAACTATCTTTGTCTATTCTGAATTAGAGTTTGTTATAATTGCTGAAGATTTTACATCTCTCTCTTAATTCTTGACTAGTTGACTAATAATAATGGAGTGCTAGTCTTTGGTATAATTTTCATGTACAATTGATTCACACGTCTTGTAAGTTGTAACATACGAAAGTTCTCCACACACGCAACTGAATTTCAAAGGTTGAAAAAAAGTACACGCAAGTAGTAATCTGTAGACAAACGAAAGTTCTCGAATGCTTCAGGACATAACGTTTCAATCATAATAATCTTCTTAAGCCTATGTTTGATTAGATGGAAGAGAAGCGAAGGGAAGCGAAGAGAATAGAAGAGAAAAGTATAAGGGGAGAGAATGGAAAAATAGAGGAAAGGAAAATGTGCTCGGGTGTACCGAGAGAGAAATGAAAGAGATTGAATATATTTTACACGTTTGTCTTTTTAATTTATAAATAAATAAGAATATAAATGTAATTTCATTTAACCAAACAAAGGACAAGAATTCCTTTCTATTCCCTTCTCTCATTTTCCCCCCAACCAAACATAGCTTTAAGTGTTTCTCTTTTTCTCCAAAATTTCTACAAATAGTGGGTTCACAAAGGTGAAAGTGACATGAACAGTATCTTTGTAAAATGCTTAATTGTACTGAACAAGTATCTTTGTAAAATGCTTCCAACTATCGAATTAATTATAAATATTATAAAAAACTAAAAGTTGAAGTCGGCACGCGATAGCTAGAAAAATATTGGACCTTCTTTTACCATTTAAATTACACAAAGGTCTTAACTTTTTGTCACTTTTTCTTTCTTTAATCAAAAGGGTTAATTATTGGAGAGTTGTTACTATTAGAAGGTTCTGGATTTTTAATTAACCCAGAAAAAAAACCATCTAAAACAAATTAGAAGTTGACAGAAGAGTTATAGTGGAAATTAAGTTGTTTACCATTAAGAATGCTCTGGATTTTAGATTAACCCAGAAAAACCATGTTAAACAAATTATAAGTCAGGTGGGGAAAAAGAGAGAGTCTATGTATGTGAGAAGATTAAATGAGCAAAGAGCTCCAAAACACCAGTCTTCCTCCTGAGACACTTTGGGATATGCATCAGCTTTATACATTGTAGAGTTCCAGCTTCCAAGAACACTTATGTCACATGTATAGGCTGAAGAAAACAGCATGCTGCTGATCATTTGGATGGTTCCAACGCATGTTTTACGTGACAGCACTTTTTCCCAAGAGGGCGTTTCCTTTTTTTTTTACATAAAATATATATATAATTTCTTTTGCAGTTCATGAACAAAATCGGTTTCATTTTCCAGCATTTTTTGGTTCTTTGAGGGTTTTAATAGAATAATGTCATTTGATTTTTTGAGTAATTTTGGGCTCTTTTCCCCTCATGCATGCAAAAGAAAATGGGGGGAAAATACATAATAGTGCAAAAGGTGGTCCTGCCAATGCCGATTTATATCTTTTTAATTTTTATTAAAAAAAAAAAAATAAATTGACATGATTTTTAAAATAATATAAAATCAACACTAGCATCGACAATTTAATGATTTTTTTTTATACAATATATAAATTCAATTTTATGAATTTTTCTTGTTAAAAATCCGAGGCCGAAAAGTTTTTCATACAGTCATGTTTTACTAAAAATACTTAAAAAAGAAGAAGCTGAACTACAAAATAAAGACTTTTTTGATAATTAAAAAATAAGGATTAGAACGAGTCTTCATTATTCTCCATCCACTTAAATCCTACTCTTGTATAATGTGGGATTGTCTAAGCAATAACAAGATTTGCTATTATTTGAACCTACAACTTCCAAACTCAAGTGGGATGTGTTAGAGATATATTAGCCCATTAGCATAGGTCCAAGCCTAATTCTACTTTGTGTGCAAGCCAAGTCATTTACTTGTACTAGAAGTCTATTAGTCTAGGGTTTAGTCTCTATATATACACATGTTATGATTCATTGTAACACAGGATTTGTACTACACTTTAATATATTATTGATATAGCCCTTTAGGGTTTCCTCCGTGGATGTAGGCTGTTAGGCTGAACCACGTAACTCTCGTGTGTTATTATGTTCTACATTTTATGCTTTCGCTTCCGTGTCTATACTAGCATATTCAACATGGTGTATTAATGCTAATATTTAACTTGGTATCAGAGCCACCTTCCTATGGCCGTGGTTTTCTGTCCTTACGGTGTATTTAAGAGCAATCTCTGTCTTCGTCGGTGTTTATTCGCTGCGTTCATCTTCTTTGACTTCCTATTGTTGCCGTCAAAACTCTCCAGTACAGTCATGCCACCGTTAGAAATCGCATCAACACTGTAAGACCATTGCCTTCCTCAAACTACCGTCACAGAGCCAAAATTCATTCCAGGGATCTTCTCAACCTTATCAAATCTCAAGATTTCATCAAATTTCCATCTTGAGTTTGAGAGGGGGTGTTAGAGATATATTAGCCCATTAGCATAGGTCCAAGCCTAATTCTACTTTGTGTGCAAGCCAAGTCATTTACTTGTACTAGAAGTCTATTAGTCTAGGGTTTAGTCTCTATATATACACATGTTATGATTCATTGTAACACAGGATTTGTACTACACTTTAATATATTATTGATATAGCCCTTTAGGGTTTCCTCCGTGGATGTAGGCTGTTAGGCTGAACCACGTAACTCTCGTGTGTTATTATGTTCTACATTTTATGCTTTCGCTTCCGTGTCTATACTAGCATATTCAACATGGTGTATTAATGCTAATATTACAATGAATCATAACATGTGTATATATAGAGACTAAACCCTAGACTAATAGACTTCTAGTACAAGTAAATGACTTGGCTTGCACACAAAGTAGAATTAGGCTTGGACCTATGCTAATGGGCTAATATATCTCTAACACATCCCACTTGAGTTTGGAAGTTGTAGGTTCAAATAATAGCAAATCTTGTTATTGCTTAGACAATCCCACATTATACAAGAGTAGGATTTAAGTGGATGGAGAATAATGAAGACTCGTTCTAATCCTTATTTTTTAATTATCAAAAAAGTTTCCAGCATTTTTTGGTTCTTTGAGGGTTTTAATAGAATAATGTCATTTGATTTTTTGAGTAATTTTGGGCTCTTTTCCCCTCATGCATGCAAAAGAAAATGGGGGGAAAATACATAATAGTGCAAAAGGTGGTCCTGCCAATGCCGATTTATATCTTTTTAATTTTTATTAAAAAAAAAAAATAAATTGACATGATTTTTAAAATAATATAAAATCAACACTAGCATCGACAATTTAATGATTTTTTTTTATACAATATATAAATTCAATTTTATGAATTTTTCTTGTTAAAAATCCGAGGCCGAAAAGTTTTTCATACAGTCATGTTTTACTAAAAATACTTAAAAAAGAAGAAGCTGAACTACAAAATAAAGACTTTTTTGATAATTAAAAAATAAGGATTAGAACGAGTCTTCATTATTCTCCATCCACTTAAATCCTACTCTTGTATAATGTGGGATTGTCTAAGCAATAACAAGATTTGCTATTATTTGAACCTACAACTTCCAAACTCAAGTGGGATGAGCCTCGAAAACTTCCTACCACTGATAAGTCGTGCCCTCGGGTGGTTGCAAAATAAAGACTTTTGAAAGAGAACTAAATAAAGTCATGTAACCTCTTCTATCAAATTGTCAAACTCAATTCCACTGATTTTACTGTAATTTAAAATTGCATCACATTAGCATGTGCTAGCAGGTATGGGCTTCTTGTACGTAGTTTTAGGCCCAAGATGACATGAGTTTATTATTAGTTGTTGAAAGACTTACAAGCTATAACAGCAACAGGTCACGTTAAGGCACCAAATAAGGTGCGCAATCAAGCATGTTGGTCATAAGTGCCCTATCGTCAGTTGGATTCTTTTTATATGTAGGGTTAGATTTCAATTACATTTGGTGTGTTGTCAAATTTTACACCATTAACTAAATTGCTACTTGAAAGTATTTTCTTATAAATTCATTGTTGAATTATATTTTCTCCTCTATTGGGGAATATAGAGTTAGAGGTCAGCTTTGTGGCTTAGTTGGTGATGTGCATGGAGGTGGGGTTTAATGGGAGTTGATTGTGGGAATTTTGTTTAATGGGTTTTAAAATGAATGGGTGGTGGGATAGAGCAACCACACCAGCTTATGGATAGTTTTCTAAAATACAAAAAAGTGCTCAATTTTACACATTTTAACCCAAAAACCCCTTACATCAATTTTTGTAAAAACGTCTAAATCTACACAATGGTCTTGCAAATGAATAGTAACCATGTATATATACACAGTTACTGTTCACCGTGTAAATGATTTTTTTATTCTTTTTTTTCTCTCTCCTCTCTTCACCTCACTCTCTTTTCCTTTCTCTCTCCTCTCATAGTTACTGTTCACAATGTTAAAAAAATGAATATTTTATTTGAATAAATGTGTATAATAGACAAACTGATGTGGGTGTTTTATAAAAATAGATATATAAAATAGAAAAAGTAGGTTTTAGATGTGCAAAATAGAAAATTTTTTGCACATTCTGATGTGGATGCTCTTAGACCATGGAATAACTATGAGTAGCAATGATTTAGAGGGCTTGATTATGGGGATAGGGTCTTGAAGATTGAATTTGGAGTTGAGTGTTTAGACCAAATAGGTTTGCATTGGCTTGGTTACAGTGTTGCTATTGGTTTAGAAATTTTAGGACTTAAGAAGTTTGTAGGCATGGTGATTCAGGCTTCATGGTGGCAGCAATTAGTTTTTTTTTGGAGGCATTGTGAGCTTGTGTTATTGATACTAAGTGAGGCAATGATAACATGGTGTATTAGAGGTCTTGATAGTTTTGTGTTGTATTAAATGGTACAATCTAAATATATTATATTGATCATTAAATGAAATAGAAAACTTGGCCAAATTTGGAAATTAACATTGTTTGTCAAGCAATATAATTAGTAGGCACTGTTTTCAAACTATTTTTTTTACTAACATCTCGAGTTTAAAAGACTCGATTTTGGGCTATAAATCGAGTCTCTGAGACTCAATTTTTATAGTCTGATCATGTTTGATGTAGCATTTTTTCCACGTGACGTCCACCTAAAAATCAAGTTTCTAAGACTCGATTTATAAGAGCAAAAAAATAATATTATTTTATTTAAAATATCTCCACACTCTCTCTATTATCTTTGACTCTCTTCTCACTCTCTCTCTTCTGTTTCTTTTTCTCTCTCTTTTTCTCGGTGGCATTGGGCTTTGGTCTCGGGGCTGGAGCTTGTATCGGTAGAGGGCGGCATGGTGTGGTGGCTTGGAAATCGGTGGGTTTAAATCGGGTTGCTTGGGTGTGTGGCGGCGATTTCTGTGGGTTTAAATCGGCGGCTTTCTCGGTGGTTGTGGGTTGCTGCAGGCGTGGGTTTCTTTCTTTCTCTCTCTCTCTCTCTCAGTGGCGTTAGGCTTTGGTCTCGGGGCTGGAGCTTGTATCGGTAGAAGGTGGCGTGGTGTGGTGGCTTGGAAATCGGTGGGTTTAAATTGGGTTGCTTGGGTGTGTGGCGGCGATTTTAGTGGGTTTAAATCGGTGGCTTTCTCAGTGGTTGTGGGTTGCTGCAGGCGTGGGTGTGGTGGCTTGGGTTGATCAATGTTGCTGCTGGGTTTGATCGATGCTGGCTTGAGTTGATCGGTGGTTGTGGGTTGCTGCTGTTGTAGTGTCTTCTGCGGTTTTGTGGGTTTGATTGATGTTGCCGCTGTTGTTGTTGCTGCCTCCGCCGCCACTGCTACTATCGTCGCCGCTCAACTTAGCTCTAGATTGATGGTGGTTTTTTGAATCCTTGGTGGTGGCTGGTGGTGGTTTTGATGGCTGTTTTTTTTGGGTTGGTGGTGATTTTTTTTTTTTTTTTGTTATTTCTGGGAATGGCTTGTACATTAGAGAGTTAGGCTTAAATTTTTTTTGGGTTATAAATCGAGTCTTAGAGACTAAATTTTCAGGTGGTCACCATGTGAAAAAAATGTCACATCAGATGTGATCAGACCATGAAAATCGAGTCTCAAAGACTCGAGATGCTAGTAAAAAATATAGTTTGAAAACAGTGTCTACTAATTATATTGTTTGAAAAACAGTGCTAATTTCCAATTTTGGCCTAGAAAACCCCTTTGAAACATACGATTTAAATAACGAGTAATTCAACGTATGATACTACACGTGTTTTGTGAAGGATGAAAATTGGGTGCACAATTCGTATTTCTCATTGCTACATACTCTCTCACTCAATAATCACCAACCATATTGACAGATTTTGAGTGGTGTAGTATGGAGGTCTTGGCAAGATTAGGGCCTTCAAGCTTTTACACTAAAAAAATTGTATTTTCAACGTAAGATTTTGAATCAACTCTAACTATTTAAAACATGATTTCTAAATGGAAATTTATTTCTAAAAAAAAAAAAAAATTAGACTAGCTTAAAATTATGTCTTGATGGTAAAAAAGAGTAATACTACATATCAACATTTTTATAACAAATTTACAACAAATTTTTGGTCAAAAGTTGTTATTGGTTCTCAAATAAGCTTACTATTATCATTATTTTTTTATCTGCCATTACTTGTATAATATCTAAATTTTGTTGTGAAAATATTGTGCTTGTAATTTTATTGTTAAAAAAAAAACACACATTTTATCGAATAATTTTAGTAATAGGTAGTGCTAAATTTTTTTTCTTGTTTACCTCAGTACCAAAAAGAGGAAACAAAAAGAAATTAATACAGTATAATAATTTGGTAAATAATTTATTTTAATAAAAAAGGACAATTTGGACACATGTTGATTTTTTTTTTTTTAGGAGCGATATCCATTTAAAAAAAAAAAAAAACCCTTCGAAGAGAGGTTTTATTTATTTTTGATAAACGCCTTGAAGAGAGTTGAATTCAGAAGAATGATGCATAGGACGTTATCACAAGTTCAACCAAATTCAAGGAATGATCTTTAGAACTAAACATGGAGCTCTCGCTCTTTCTTCAAACCTCTTCAAAACCCTCACATCCCTTCTCAATTCCTCTCCATTTTCTTCAATCCCCAAACCTAATTTCTCCACTCCAAGAAGACCTACTTCACTCATTGTGCCACCACCACCACCGCCAACAATAACAACAACAACCTCACGCACTGTAAGTTCTTCTGATGTCAACTCAATCTGTTCTTTACTAATTTCAAGCCAACCCCATCAAACCACAACAAATATTGATGATTTGTTAAAGGGTTTTGAAGAAAAATTGAACTCTAATCTTGTGCTTCAAATTCTGATGAACTATAGACAGTTGGGTAGGATTAAGACCTTGGAATTCTTTGCTTGGGCTGGAATGCAAATGGGTTTTCAGTTTGATGACTGTGTTGTTGAGTATATGGCTGATTTCTTAGGTAGGAGGAAGCTATTTGATGATATCAAGTGTCTTTTGGTAACTATGTTCTTTCATAAAGGTCGAGTTTCGTGTCGAACATTTTCGATTTGTATTAGGTTTTTGGGTAGGCAAGGGAGAGTTACAGAAGCCCTTTGCTTGTTTCAGGAAATGGAATCACAATTTAGGTGTAAACCCGATAATCTTGTGTACAATAATATGCTCTATGTGCTTTGCAAGAAGGAAAGATCTGAGGAGCTAATTGATTTTGCACTAATGATTTTTAGGAGAATCGAATTGCCGGATACGTATTCGTATAGTAATATTCTTGTTGGTTTATGTAAATTTGGTAGGTTTGAGACTGCACTTGATGTTTTTGGTGAAATGGGTAGGGCTGGTTTAGTTCCTACTCGGTCTGCGGTGAACTTTCTTATTGGGGAGTTGTGTTCATTGAGTGCAAAAGAGGGAGCTGTTGAGAAAGTTAGAGTGAAAGATGCTCATAGACCCTTTACAATTTTAGTTCCAAATGTGGGTGCTAACAGTGGTGCTGTACAGCCTGCAGTTGCAGTGTTTTGGGCAGTTCATGAGATGGGTTTATTACCTAGTACCTTTGTTATAAAGCAGCTGATTTCAGAGCTTTGTCGATTGGGTAAAATGGAAGAAGCTGTTAAGTTGTTGAAACTTGTTGAGGGAAGGAAGCTGAGTTGTGTGGAAGAAGGTTACTCTATTGTCATACAGGCATTGTGTGAACACCGATTGGTAGAGGAAGCCAGCCATTTGTTTGGGAGGATGCTCTCCCAGGGCATGAAGCCAAAGTTGGTTATTTACAATTCTGTTATTTCAATGCTATGCAAATTAGGGAATTTAGATGATGCTAAAAGGGTTTTTGAGATTATGAATAAGAAGAGATGTCTTCCAGATAATTTTACCTATTCGGCATTGATCCTTGCTTATGGTGAAGCTAGGAATTGGGAAGATGCTTATGGCTTATTGATTGAGATGTTAGGACTGGGCTTATCACCACATTTTCACACATATAGTTTAGTGGATAAACTTTTGAGGGATAATGCAAAGTTGGATTTGTTATTCAAATTGGAGCGGAAATTGGACTCTCAGATCTTGCAGAAGCTCTGTAAAGCAGGTGAACTAGGGGCCGCTTATGAGAAGCTAAAATCATTACTTGAAAAGGGTTTTTATCCACCAGTCTATATCAAGGATGCTTTTGAACATGCATTTAAAAAGAGTGGAAAATTGAAGATGGCTTGTGAATTGCTACAGAAGATTGACAATGACTGCAAACCTGATGAGACAGAAATCGGAAGTTCTGAATAAACCATCAGCATGAAGGGTATTTGAGCATCTGCGTGCTTGTTCATTGCATCCATGTAGATATATCTGAATTTTCCAAATTTAAGCCACCCTTAAAGAACCAAGGTAACGTGTAGGCCTTGTTATTTATTTATTTTTTTTGGTGAGGTGCCATGCTTTATGAAAGATGATGAATATAGTTAATTTGTGGAATTTGCTTTAAAAGGATGTTGACTGACAGAATCAATTTTATTCGTCAAATTCAACCTAGTAAGAGTATTGTCAATTCAAATTTTTTTTTTCACTAGCATGCTCTTTTGTATATTGGTGCGATCTTCAAAAATTGTAGTGTTGACCTTTTGGATTTACTCCATAAACAATTGGAGATTACATGGGCCAACTACCAAATTCATTACCTAATTTACTGTGGTCATTGTCTTCATCACAAAAATGAAACCATGGTTAAAGTAATTAACAATAATTGCTATTTTGACAATTTAGATTTTGTCAATGCTAAATTGTTACGTTTGTGTTTCATAGCTCGTACAGCCATTGGGGAGGATGGCACTGCCGAAAAAAAAGAGAGAATAGTCTTGTCTTTGTTCTATGTTGAAAAGAATTCTAAGCCAGAAGTATGCTTTCTGCAGCAGCATGCTTCCAAGCAGGAAATTAGCACCCAGCGTCAGGGGAAGCTGCAGGTCAGTGCAGCCCAGCGTGCATCGCAGCAGCAGGGTGCAGCCCAGCATGCACCACAGGATCAGGAAAAGATGCAAGTGAATGCAGGCCACAGTGCATCACAGTATCAGTGGAAGACCACAGATGCAATCATGAGCAATGAAGAATTAGAAGACTTGATTGAATCAATACCTTATCATGGTAAGATTATTCATTCAATTCAAGGGATGATGCCACATGGTCTGGAAGTTATTAGTTGATGTACACGTGTAATGATTAGGTAGCTTTAGTTGTAATAAACTTTTCCTCCAAAACGGGGAGTTAGTTATTTTTGCTTTCTTTGTACTTGATTGTATATAAAAGGATAGAGATAGTGAAGTATATCAGTTAGTTGGATTGTAATCTTTTCTAATCAATGAAAATCAGTTTCTATTTAGAGAGAGAGAGTCTTGAATTTTACATCCTAGAAGCTTCGCTTCTAGAACAAGTTGCTCCTCTTCTTTTCTCCTCCCACTGGAGGAGAAAGCTTGAAGAGATTATAGGTTGAGTTTACGTTTACTCTCAGCCTCTTTGATTGGTAGGCGAGCGAGCTAAGTCCCCTACTTAAGATTCCATTGATAAGGGTAATTTTCTGTTGTCATGACACTTTGGTTTGACTGAGTTCTCTTATTCTCTACTATAGAGTATGGACTACTTCTAGCTTCTCTGGTGGCCCTTCCACTTTGTAGTTGTAGTTTTGTTGGTACCGAATGATCATATCAAACAAAGGCGAGATGAATTAGCCCTTATCTGGGCATAATTATATTAATGTAAATTCTTGTTTTTGTCTGTGCTAACATTATGTCACAAAGTTTTGGGCTGATTAAGACAGTAAAGTTGAATATAGCGTTTGAGAGATTGCTAAGGACAGGTGTACATTAATGTTAAATTATGTAATTATATCTTGGGCCACACCAGGCGTGTGCATCCCTCTATCCTAAATTCCTAATGCGTCCCTGATAAGTCATGGAACTTAAAATATCAATATTTCCATTTTTATATTGTTTTTTTTTTTTTTTTGAGAAACACACACACACACACACATATAGGAGAAGGGAGATGAGATAAGAAAATACACTCACACGCCAACACCAAAACTGTATGCAGCAGTTAGTGTCGCGGAGCAAGTGATAAACCCCTTCTCAATATCACACCTTACTGATGTGGGACGACTCAACAACACTGAGTATTTTTTTTTTAATTGATACTAAAGTCTAAAACCATTAATAATTTGTTCTAAATTAAGGTAATGTTTTATGGTAAACTTTTATATTTATTATAATACACACACACACACACACACACACACACACATATATATATAAATAGCGGTAAATCCGAAACGGTACACCGGTATTGACCGGTATCGAAATATATCGTTTCACTGGTTAAACCGGTACAGCCTTCGGTACGAATTGACTCCCTTGGACTAAAGTGGTTGTAGAAAAGAGCCTAAAAGAGGTTTACTTGTGATGGCATCTGACAGTGTTTCTCTGCCTTTCTAAAATGGGTAAAACTTAGTACAGTTCTTTAGTAAATTAAGTTCTCCAATTAAATTCAAATACATTACTGCAATAAATTTGATTGTGCTTGAAAAACATAATATAGTTTGTATTTTATTGGTTATGCAGCCATGTGTTTGAATTTAATTGGGGAATTTATTATAGTGCACTTGAGGAACTCTACGTAGGTTTTACCCTTTTGAAATTGCAAGAGCAATTCTCTCTATTTGTTCAAATCTATTAATACCAGCACTACTACTACACGCTCATTTGTTCAAATCTATGAATTTTGAATACATAGTTCACTCAAAATGAAAAGGACTAAAACAACATAACCGAACAACTTTGACTTGTTCCTTTTATTAGCTTGCACAGGGATAACAGATAACCCCATCTCTTTCTGAGCACTTATATTCTATTTTTTGTTACTCCATCAATTTATTTTCTTTTACTAATATCTTTGATACCATAGTAAACTACAGATGGAAACAGGATTACTACGATTGAAATAGAAACAGAACACAAGTTAAACAAGGCTACAATTGAAGTAGATTACTATATCTTTAGGCTGCATCTCCCAGATACCTTGGGACTTTTTCCCTCTAAAACGAAGCGCCCTCACAAAAGCGCGTTTTAAGCGCGCTTTTTTGAGCTTTTTGTAATTTTTGTTAAAAAAAAATCCTGATTTGATTTTTAGCCATTAGTTATAAATATGTTTCATATAAACCATTGATTTAATATATAAAAACTAATAGTGTGGTGTGCTACCATACACTTAAGCTTATCTCTTTAGATATTTTTGAACTTTTAACCATAACCACACAAACAAACACTAAATCAGACACTCACAAAGATAACATTAGTTAACATTCTAGTACTTTTTAGCTTTTGCCTTCTTGGTTCTATACTTCTATTTTGATTCAACCATATTTTGTAATCATGGCTATAAAAAATCATGGTTATCAAAAATCATGGCTATATATATTTTGTAAAGCACAAAAGAATTATATAAATGTTATATAAATTATATAAAATGTTTTTTTGTAATTTATATGATTAATTGATTACTTGATTGTTGTATTGATCATTAATAAGTTTTGATCAGGTAGGCGCATGCTTGCGCTTTGCGTCTAGGCTCCGGAAGGCCTTTGCGCTAAGTGCGACTGTTAAGGGCTAAGGAAACTGCCGAATTTAGAAACCACCTCCACTAGTATATAAATGAACAATGAAAATCGAAAGAAAATAAAAACATTAAACAGTGAATAACCGGAAATGCAAAATGCTTTATATTTACTGACTCGTTAGTTTTCAACTTCTGAAACCAAAAAATAAAAAATCAATTACAATGAAAAAAAAAAGATTTACAAATGCAAACAAAATGTTTGCTATGTCTCAATTGGCACAAACAGTAAAAGTGACGGGAGGTTGGCAACCCATGATTGCCAAAGGATGGTTCTGTTTGTAACATGTTCTCTCCACTGCAGCAGGAATGTCCTCTTCCTCTCTAGGTGATGAAGAAGGAACAGATATAAAACTCGGCAAAGCTGAAGGACGATGCTGTGATTGAGGCTTTACTCCAAGATACTTCTGATTTGAAACTTCAGCCCATTCTTGAATGAATACTTCTTTACACTCATCTGATTCTAGTAAAAAGAAGTGACTCAATAGCTCGGTAGCCGTCAACCTCTTCGCAGAATGCCTCATAAAACAGCAACTCAAGAAGTTTTGGGCTGCTTTTGAAATATGGCGTGGAATCGTCGGTGTTTCCATGGCAATCCGAGACACAAGTTCAGATTTAGATGTACAAGCCCACGGTGGTTTTCCTGTCAACATCATTAGCACAGTACACCCAAGTGCCCAAATATCTGAAGGTGCTTCCTGAATTCCAAAAACCACCATCTCAGGAGAAAAGAACAACTGTGTGCCTCTGACACCACTACCATCTCTCACATTGTGCCTCTTTGCCAACCCAAAGTCTGCAACTTTAGGAATATACCCATCTACTGTAGGTACTAACAGGGCATTGTGAGGCTTGATATCACAGTGAACAAATCCATGGTCATGCACTCGCTTCAATCCAATCAGAATAGACCGAGTGAAATCCCTTACTAGAACCTCAGGCAACCCAGTTCCAGAACCAGTTTTCTTGATGAAATCAAACAAGCTTCCTCCCGAAGCAGGCTCAAGAAAAACGTTGTAGATGGAATCCCCAAAGCAGTCAGTTGTGAGGTCTGATCCAAAGCTTTGAAGCACATTAGGACACCCTCTTAAAGCCTGAAGAACCAGTTCTTCATTCATGAGTGAAGATGACGCAGAGCAGCGTTTTCTGATTTTACAGCCATGATTGAAGGAAATCTCCAACAGGGTTCCTTCAATTTCGCAATGAAAACAGACCCAAATCCTCCACGGCCAAGCAATTGACCTCTGCACCAAGATGGTGATCCGTACCCCGAAGAAACCTCACTACCCACACTGAAGTCCTCTCTGGTTCGCTTCATCTCTCCCACGATACAACCAAAAGATTCTGAATTTGGATTGATTGTGCAACAATGGTAGAAAGTAGTATATAATGGTAGAAAAAAAATTAGTTTTAAGAAGTGGGTTTGAGGAGAAATAGAAGTGTCTTCTTATTTTCAACGCTGAGTATATATATAAGTCGGTTTAGGGCAGGAGTTAACGGTCGGATAATTTCAAACTCGAAGTACTTCGAATATGTTTCGGAAACTTTTCTTTTGATTTTGAATTCTAAATAGCTAATAAAGAATTACTGAATTTTAGTTTCGGAAAATCGTCGAAACGCTAAAACAACCAAAGTCTGTTCCAGGATAAAAAGTTCTATCAATTTTCTATAAGGAAAGAAAAAAAAAGTCTAATAATTTCATATATATAAATGTAGATTGTTGTAAAATTTTTATATTTATTTTTTACATTAATTAATTAATTATAAAATCATGAATCCTTTTTTTTTTTTTTTTGGTTTAAAATCAGTTTTTAATTTAGGATATAAGTCGGGTTATTAAGTCACTAATTGAAGTAGTTGTCATTAATGGAATAGTAAGGACAAATAAATCTTAAAAAAAAAAGTTCTATAATTCTAAAAAATATTGTCAGTTTACTAATTTTACAATTTTTATATTTATTTTTACATTAATTAATTATAAAATTAAACCCCTCATTGTTTTTTTGGTTCTTTTAAAAAAATTATAAGTAATTTTGAAAAGCTATTTATTAATTCAGTTAAGGAGTTGGATTATTGGATCACTAGTTGAACAAATGATCACTCATCGAACAATATGGTCAAATAAGAAAAAATGAATATAAAGATAAGTATGAGAAATTTAAATAAAAAAAAATATTTTTCCAATTTAATTAATGAAAAAAGTGGATAATATTAATTTTTTTTTGAGGAACTGGATTATATTAGTTCAATTGTATAAATGATCCAATTAAATAGCCGAACCAAAATAGATATTGAATAGGATGCTATTATTCTATTAACAGATGAAAACGATAAATGCGAAGGTGACGACTTTCTTTCTTCAAAAGCCACATTTCCTTAAGCCAAATGATTTCTCATCTAATGAGTGGTTCGCGGTTGTTATAGAAGCCCGAACCGATATAAATAATAAAATGGTGAATCCCTTTGAAACATATAAATAATGGGGTGTTCAAGGCATGATACCACACACCTTGCTTAAGGATGCAAATTGGGTTCATAATTGTAGATGAAGGTTGTGTTTGAGATTAGAGTTTAAAGTCAGCTTATTTACTATTTAGTTTATTTTTGCTACTATTTATGGATCTCACTACATTATTTCAGTTAGCTTTCACCTTTATCTACAATACTTTTAGTAAAAAGTTTTCAGTTTCAGCTAAATAAGTTGTTCTCAAATGGACTCGAAGTATAGAGGCTGTCACGCCCCAAAACCCAAAAGGGTCCAAAGCATGAAAAACCGAGCATTTAAGAGAAATTGTAAGAGATTTTTTTTCTTCTTTCCATTTGATAAAATAAATAAATATATTGATTTCTCCACAATATAAGTCAGAGTTCTATCACACACTTACAAACAATACAAACTACAAATCATGTGTCTCCAAATATACATGAATATCCAAAGCTCCAAATAAATAAACACAAAGTTACGATCCTCTCTAAGATATGTAACCTCAACAAAAACATCAATAGAAAATCTAGGCCTATCACACCTAAGGCTAACAAACCTTAAGAGCCCAACCTCTAGTAGAATTAGTTATGGCCTTGAATAATTTAGTAAGTTGAGTCACCAACAATTTATAGCACAAATCTCCCACTCAGCATGGTACTCCAATCACCACCAATAAATTGAGCTCCATGTCCGACATATAGCTGTAAAACTGTTGGAGAGTGAGATGAGCTAAAACTCAGTAAGTAGCATATTAATAGAGGTGGGGGAAGTGCAAGTTTCATGATAATAAACATTTTACAAAACATGATATATAATTTGGGAATTTCCATGAAAATTCAGCAAATTCATTTTCATTGGTAAAATGACAAGAATGATTGAAACTATGTTGTACAAAGCTTTCTGAAATTATCTCAATATGAAACTATATACTAGATACTGTGAGCTATCAAAATATCATTTTAAAACCTAAAAATCAAACCCAAGGCTACATGACAAGCCATCACAAAGACATTATATTGCCATAGAGACAAGTCAGAACCCACAAACCACTAGCATGATATGTACCTCTTTTGACATGTAGTCTATTAGCCTTGCCTAGCCTCACACACAACCTTAAGGATTTACCTACCCCCCCATGGTCAGCAGGGGATAACGCGCCATGTAGTATCTCTTTTGCATGTGGTCCCTTGGCCTTGCCTAGTCTCACCCACACACTCAAGGAGTTACCTCTTCCCCCCATAGGCAGCATGGAATGATGCGTTACACAGTACCCTTTTTGCATGTGGTCTTTTGGCCCTATGGGCAGCAACTTCACCCACACACTCAAGGATTTACGTGTGTCATGCAAAGTGAAAGGCTCCAACATGACTCGTTGTCACAAAGACGGGGTAACCACTAACATCATAGCAAAAGGGCAAACCCACATGAAAAGCTCACAAATTAAATATATTAAAAATATATAGTTTACTTTTAAGTAGTTTCATAAGATATTTCGATAACCAAATATCCACAATATTCTCAAAGTCCTCAAAACCGTTTCTTGTCAAAATATTTTGCATCAATTTTCCCAAATACCACAAGTCAAGATAAAAGCAAATTTAAATTTTGCAAATAATGCAATAAATCCATAAAATCCATTACCAAGAATTTAATCAAAGATGCCTGTTCTTTCCATGCTAACAAATCATGCATTTCCCCATATGCAATAACAAATATGGTGCACTTCTCATAAATAATCATATCCGTTAAGGTTACAACACGACACTTTTTAGGAAAAATACAGTTTACATAAACAGTTTCCCAAAATGTGTTTAACCCAAAAACAATGCTTTATGCAATATGGTTATTTTTCAGAAATCCCATTAAAAAGCCATTTACCTCGGAAGACCAACCAATTTTACCTCAACCGGGCACCATGAAATCCACCAATCCCATCACCTAGGTCAATCATCAAAAATCTTGGAACCTCAAATTTTTTGCTTGGCCGAATGGGTCCCTCTCTTCCTAAAAATCTTTTCTTCACAAGTGGTGATGGCTTGAAAAGAACCTCAAGGCTAAAGTATTTTTAGTGGAAGACCATGGAGAGAGAGAGGGATTCAAGTGAGAGAAAGGGAGAGGGGTGGCAGCTCAAGAGAGAGAGAGAGATAGAGAGAGATGTGAATGTGAAAGTGAGGGGGGGGGGGGCTGACTTAAGGGGACAAAGCCTATTTCCAAGCTTGTCCCTAAAATATCTTGTAAGAAAAATTACCAATTTGCCCATCAAGATTCTTCTAAATTACAATTAACAATCGGGGTGTTATAGAGGCCTTAGCAAGATTGAGCTTTCTAGTTTCTATTTTTTTTTGAAAGAGAATAAATTGCATTAAGCCAATAAAAGAGAGTCATACAAAGAAACCTGCAAAGTAGGACAGAGAACAAATTGATTACACCATATCAGAATGTAGAAATGGCAATACAAAGGAAGGTGCAACGCCTTTCCAAATGAGATGGCTTCCAGTTCTTTGGGCATATTAGGCGAGCTCGTGAGCCACTGTATTGAAATTTTTGCTTAAGTGCTTGAAATAGCAAGACTCAAATGAATCACAAACCTGCAGAATTCCCTGAATAAGGTGCCCATAATTGTTCCCCTTGGCCTTATCATTAATTGCTTGAATGACAGCTAAAGAATCTGATTCAAAGATAACCCGAGGCAATTGAAGTTCCTGAGCATAAAGGAAACCTTGCTTTAATGCAAAGACCTCTGTAAGCTCTGCAGAATAGTAAGACTGGAGCGGCAAGCATAGAGCAGCCACAACTTGACCTTTGCTGTCTCTAATGACAACACCCACATTGGAAAAACTGTCATGCTCTGAAGATGTTCCATCAACATTGATTTTGTGAATTCCTAGGGGTGGTGGAACCCAGTTAAAAGGGATAGATCTTGTTGGGTCAAAATCCCAACTGGCAGAGCAATCATAGTCATCCACTGCATTTTTTGCCATGTACCATACCTGAAGGGGAGAAGGGCCACAGTCCTTATGCATTACTCTATTTCTGTTGGACTGTAAGGCCCAGCCATGGCAAAGAAGAGCTCCAAATTTTGAAGAGATGAGTGAGAGAGGATAAATAGTGCAGAGTCAAGGAAGGATTTTTTAATGCCTTGTATGCGAAGAGGATTTTCAAGCCAAAGGTTCCAAACCAAGGATGAGAAATCACAACTAAGAAAAGCATGATCTATATTTTCAGCATCATTACCACAAACAAGGCAAACCTTACTTTGAGATATCCCTTTGTTGAAAATGGCATCCATTGTAGGGAGACCATTGACACATGCTCTCCAAGCAAAGACTTTGATTTTTGTTGGTAGGTTGAGATGCTAAATATTTTTCCACAATGGTTTGCAAGGGTCCCCATTAGAACTTTCTTCTCAATCATTTGACTCAAGTAGATTGTGGGCTATATGGTAGGCACCTTTGATTGAGAATTCTCCGCAACTATTTCCAATCTAGATTATTGTCTTCTGGAAGGGTGTGACTTAAGGGAATCTTCACAATTGTGTCAGCTTCAAAAGAAAGGAAGGTTGCTCTTATCAAATCCACATTCCATCATTTTGTCATTGGGTCAATGAGAGATGAGACCATTAGGAATTGAGGTATATCATTTGGCAGCCATTTGTCATCCTAAATGTGGAATAGTTTCCCGTTGCCCACTCTCCTTTGAGTTCCCACTCTAATTATCTCAAGGCTGAAGTGGATGCTTCTCCAGGAGTATGGTGGGGAATTACCAAGCTTAGCATTTAGGATATCCCTAGTAGGGAAGTATCTTGATTTGAGAACCCTTACCACTAGAGAGTTTGGATTTTGTAGAATTTGCCATGACTGCTTAGCGAGCATTGCTTTATTAAAAGCTTGTAGATTCCTAAACCCCATTCCTCCGCTTGCTTTCTGCTTACACATCGTTTTCCAGCTAACCCAACACATTTTAGTTTCTTGCTGCTTTTGGCCCCACCAGAAAATTCTCATCATGCTTTCTATTTCTTCGCATAGGCTTTGGGGAAGAAGGAAGTACCCCATAGTGTATGTGGAGATTGCTTGTGCAACCGCTTTTATGAGGATTTTTTTTCCTCCTATAGAGAGAAGTTTACCCTTCCAGTTGGCTAGCTTTTGCCCAATCCTTTCCTTAAGGATAGAAAAAACTTGCTTCTTCGATCTTTCAATGAAGGATGGGAGGCTTAAGTATCGTGTGTCTAGAATCTTGCATAGGTACTAGGGTAGCAAAAATCTCATCCTTGACTTCTTGAGATGTGTTGGGACTCAAGAATATTGAGGACTTCTCAATGTTAATTTTTTGACCCGAGGCTTCCTCATATTTTTGAAGGATTTGCTTCAGTACCCGACATTCCTCAGCACTAGCTTTGCAGAAGAGAATGCTCTCATCTGTAAATAAAAGCTGGGTGACTCTTGGGCAGCCCCTACATATAGAAATGCTTGTCTAATGCTGGTTTCGGGCTGCCTCATGAATAAGAGCAGAAAGCCTTTCAGTACAAATGAGGAAGAGAGTTGGGGAGAGATGATCCCCTTGCCGAAGTCCTCGGGTATGGGTAATATTCCCACAAGCAACACCATTTATTAAAACTGAATATGATATCGAGGTGATGCACCTCAAAGCAAGATTTACCCACTTAGAGTTGAAACCAAGTTTCTCCATAACTGCCTGAATAAAGCACCACTTGACTCTGTCAAACGCCTTACTCATATCAAGTTTGGCCGCCATATAGCCCTCATTTCTTGTATTTTTGTGATTTAGAAAGTGCATCAACTCAAAAGCCACAAGTACATTGTCAATAATTAGCCTGTCAGAAGTGAAAGCACTTTGGTTTTCTGAAATAATATGAGGAAGAAGAGCCTTAAATCTATTTGCAATAGTTTTTTATATGAGCTTATAAACTACAATGCATAGGCTTATGGGCCAAAAATCAGCCATCTTTTTGGGATTATTAATCTTTGGGATGAGAGCAGTGTTGGTTCTGTTGAGATTAGCCACAGACATATTACCATTAAGGACATTTAAAACCATATTAGAAATGCTACATCCCACAATATTTCAGTACTTTCGATAAAAAATGGCAGACATACCATTAGGGCCAGGTGCTTTTGTGGGATGAATCTGCTTGAAGGCAGTGGTAACCTCCTCCCTGGTGAAATTCTTGTTTAGGCTTTCATTCATTTCTTCAGTCACCCTTGTAGGAATAGCAGCAGTTACCTCATGTACCAGTGTTGGGGAGGCTGTCTTATATATATCCTCAAAGTAATCAACGGCAACTTAAGCTATACTATCTTTTCCATCACATCATTTGCCTTGACTATCCCAAATCCCCATTATAGTGTTTTGCTTATGCCGCTCAGAGGCTTGGACGTGAAAAAACTTTGTGTTCTTATCGCCCTCCTTAAGCCAGTGTGCCTTTGCCCTTTGACCCTAGTAAATCTCCTCATCATCTAGGAGGTCATTGATTTCTCTTCTTATATAGTTGATCTTAGTACTTAATGCCCCATCCTTATCTTGAAGAGTCAGGGAATTCAGCTCATTTCTCTTTGCTTGAATCTTCTTTGGAATCTGCTCAAACACGTTAGAGCTCCACTTTGACAACTCCGCTGCACATCTACTGAGATTAGACATCACCCCCTTTAGAGTGCTGGGATCAAGATCCATACCCCAAGAATTTTCAATTATAGTT
This sequence comes from Lithocarpus polystachyus, assembly GCA_033629205.1. Classification (NCBI taxonomy): domain Eukaryota; kingdom Viridiplantae; phylum Streptophyta; class Magnoliopsida; order Fagales; family Fagaceae; genus Lithocarpus; species Lithocarpus polystachyus. The sequence goes on along the minus strand of CM066171.1, from coordinate 50,052,090 downwards.
TTACATTCTGCATTTTTTGTCCATATTGCTTCGAAGTGGAAACGCTTTGTTCGGGTTTGTCATTGGATTACAGAAGCAAATACAAGCAGGGCACTATGATCAAAAGTTGAATCAGGCAAGTGATGTACCTTCATGTCCCCAAACTTTTCAAACCACTCTAAGTTGGCAAAGGCCCTATCTAATCTTAAATATATTCTGTTATCCCCCCTTGCATATTACACCAAGTAAAGTCAGAACCACAGTAGCCTAATTCCTGGAAAGCATAGTAATCAACCACCTTTCTAAAACCATCCATTTGTTGTTGAGATCGAACAGCTCCCGCTGACTTTTCCGTGTTAGATAATATCTCATTAAAGTCTCCAAGGCTTAACCATGGGAGTTGCAATTGATTATTTAGAAAAGCAAGGAGGTGCCAGGACTCATACCTTTGGTGTGTCTTCAGATGGCCATAGAAGCCCATTAATCTCCACTTGAGACTTTTCTCCATATCATTGATTGCTGCATCTACATGATTCTGTGAATAGCTTTTAATCTCCAAGTCTACCTTTCTAGCCCATAGTAGAGCTAGTCCACCTCTCTGGACTACACAAGGAACAATGAGACCATTAGCTAGACCAAGTCTACATTTTATTCTTTCCATTTGTTGGATTTTTGCTTTTGTCTCCATCAGGAATACTACTTTGGGATTCCATCGTCGCACCATGTCATGCAACGCTTGAACTGACCGGGGGTTCCCAAGTTCTTGGTAGTTCCAACTTATGGGATTCATGGCTCCTGACGGTGCTACCTTGCAGCCATCGCCAATCCCTCTTCAGATTGATTCTGAGTTGTGGTTGTTGCTGTACATTGCCTCTTATGTGAAACATCTATCTCTTCTTCTTCAAAAACTAGTTTCTTCGCCCTCTTAGAACCAATACTAAAAGGCTGGGCATCTGACCTTGGGCTTTTATTCTTTCCTTTCTCCCTAGCAATTCTTTTCCCCTAGCATTGTACTTAATTGGGCTAAACACTTCCATTTGTTCTTTATCTGATTGGGCTTGCCGGCCCACTAGTGAAAGCGCATCTCTAATGCCTTTAATTTCTTTCAAACCGCATGGGGTGCCAGTTGGTGGGAAAATACCCATCTCATGTGATTCTGACATCCCTGTAGCACTCTGTCCCATATGAGTAGGAAAATCACGTGTTACTCCCTGTACGCTATCTCCCACTTTGATGTCATGCTTCTTAGTACTCCCTTCATTTGAATTTTTCCCGTTATTTGTATCATTGGAATGACCCCCACATTTGACAGAAACTGAACCAGCTAAGAATTTTGCTGTGGTATTTGTATTTTCTTCAATCTTATCCTCGCTACCACCATCTCGGTCTCCACTACTAATTGATTTAGATCTCTCCATTCCCAACCTTGTATTTCCATGAGCCCGAAGCCAATCACCATATTGCCTAGGATTTTGATGGTCTGGGAGTTCTAGACAATGCTTCTCATCGTGTCCCAGCTTACCACACTGAAAACAAAAGACTGGGAGCCTTTCATATCTAAAACTTACCCAGCGTTTTTCTCCTTCAACACTAGCAACCCTACCCCCTCTCCTTAGGGGTTTATCCAATTGAAGATCTACTCTGATTCTCATGAACTTTGCTTGTTCAGATTGCCTTGCTCGCCGGTCCATTTCAATGAACTTCCCAATGCTATTGCTGAGCTCTTTGCCCACCTCCTTTGACATGAGCTCAAATGGGAGTCCCCATATTTGGACCCAAAAAGGGGAATGAGTGAACTTGATATTTGTAGCGGAAAGCCCTTTTCTACATCTGCATAACAACAACAAATTATTATCAAAATTCCACAGCCCTTTTTGCTCAACCCATTTCAGTTGATACTCAGACCCAAATTTGAACTGCAAGATATTATTTCCCACATCCACAATCTGAAGATCCGAGCCCATCTTCCGCACCGATCTCATTCTGATCTTCAACGCCCTTTGATTATGGTTCCTATCTGTCAATAGACGGCCAAAAAGACTAAGGGAGCATTCTTCTAGCAAATCTGACTTACATCTTGATTTTATTGAGATTTCTTCTTCTTCCTCTTTAGTGAGACGAAGTTTGAGTAGTCCCTCCACCACCTTTTGATCCATGGCAGTGATGGGAGAAAAAGGAGAAACAAAATCTAGGAATACCCCAGACGGCATGCGAATGGGAGGGAAAGCTCGACTAGAGAAGACGAGAGAAAAATACTCCTACAGGGGAGAGATTTGTTGATCACATGTTAGTGGTATATGCAAAGTTGTTTTAGCTTTCTAGTTTCTAGGGCTTTAGATGGACTGATGTGGGATGTTATGGGGGATTTTTTTTTAAAATAACTACAAAAGCCAAACAATATTTTTAGTTAGTCAAGGTTTGAAACTATTTGAGAAAGTAACAACTCGAGTATGTGAGACTCGATTTCACTGTAGCAAATCGAGTTTAAGAGACTCGATTTCTGTGTGCTGGCAAAGGTGAGGTGGAGCAAATGACCCACGTGGAACTCGAGTCTATATGACTCGATTTTACTGTTCATCATCTTCTTCCTTCGATTTTTTTTTTTTCATCTGCCGTTCCACTGTCTTGGCTTCCTTCTTCATCTATATTTATTTCTCAATTTCTCCATCTGCCGTCCCACTGTCTTGGCTTCCTTCTTCATCTATTCTCAAAATCCCAAACCCATTTCTCCATCACGATCTCAATCAAAGAAAAATCCAAACCCAAAATCATTCCCTGTCTCACTTCCTTGTTTCACGTTGCCCCACCACCGCGCCTCCTCTATTTCCACCGCCGTCACCATTGTTGGTCTCTCACTCTCCTCGCCACCGGTCGTAGATCTCAACGCCAGCCACCACCAATGCAAGCTCCGTTTCACAATCTCCATCTCCAAAACCCCCCCTGTTCTCCTCGCCACCGGTCGTGGATCTCAACGCCAGCCACCACAAATTCAAGCTCCGTTTCACAATCTCAATCTCCAAAAACCCCCCTTGTTCTTTTTCCACCAGGTAAATTCAAAAAACACAACTCCTCACTCTGTTTCACATTTTTTGGGTTGCTGGAGGAAACTCGAGTCTTAGAGACTCGAGTTTCACGTGGATTTTCTTGCTCCACATCTGCGATGCATCTCATGAAAATCGAGTATTTTAGACTCGATTTGCTACAGTAAAATCGAGTCCCACAGACTTGAATTGTTACTTTTCTAAATAGTTTCAAACTTTGGCTAACTAATAATATTGTTTGGCTTTTATAGTTATTTTCAAAAAAAAAAAAAATCCTGTTATGGGGCTTAAATGTATAAATTTCTCATTTTTTGTATTATACAAGGTCTGGTACAGATTTAATGTTAAATGAAATTCATTTTATTTTTTGTTCTTTACTAAACTTCGATTGTTCCCCAAACCCAATATCTGCAACTCCACAAGATCTTCGCTATCAAAATTCAAAAACTACAAGCTCATGCACTACAAATAAATCAAAGACTATGACACTTCCAAAATCTATTTCTATCTCTTTTTTTTTTTTTAATAATTATGGAAGGAGATTGAGACTTGTACGTATGATATTGAGAAATTATATTGAAGTATGAAACGTGGGTGGGATTGGGATTTGGGGCTCAATCTCATTCCCTTTCATTCTCTGGGTATCATTAGGTGGGTTCATGTGTATATGGAGAAGTAGATGATTGTGAGCTTATTAAACAATTGTTTTGAAAAAGGTTCAGATATTTAAAATAGTTGATTCAAAAGTTTGATTCTCTAACTTATTGTAAATGATAATGCTGATTCATCTTCAGGTGAAGCCTATTTTTTGTAACTTCGTTGGTGTTTAATCTGCAAAGAAATCAAGGATAGTGATAGCAGTGGAGAGATTGGGGTTTGAACTCATAGTTATCCTCTCGCAGATTTTGGGTTTGGGAAGAAGAACTGAAGAACAGAGTAGAACAAAAAATAAAATGAATTTCTGAAACGTTAAAGGAATTGTTAGAAAATTAAAAGAAAAAATAACGAAAGGAAAAAAATTGGTAAAGAAAAGAAGGGCATTTTTCACAACATATTCACAACAAATCTTAGTTGGCAGGTTGTTATTTGCTGTTACAAGTGGGTAAGAAAGTAATTTCAGTGTTGGATTTAAATTTAAAACCTGTAACAACCTGTAACAACCTGCTAACTAGGATTTGTTGTAAAAATGTTGTGAAAAATGTTGTGGACGTAGTAGTTCTCTTTTTTAAAACTGGTGTGACTTATATTGCCATCTAAGCATTGATATGGTCACTATAATTTATACAACTCATCATCTCATTTAATTTATTAATATTATTCATACCAACAATGCAAACGGTTTGTTATGTATGCATTTTTTTGTTAGTGAGTTAACGGTATGGACTAAATTGAGTGCAAGTAGAAAATAACATAGACTAAATTGATTGCTCTCAAAAGGTAGGGACCAAAATATTGTTTTCGCCTATAATAAATAAGATCACTTCTTTTTCAATTTGCATGTTAAATTACCAATTGTTTCAAAAGTTTAAACTATTGTGATATGATAAATTTAATAATTTAACCACATACTTCTAACAGAGTACAAAATTAAAAGGATTTTTAGTTGATATGTCTGTACCACTTAACTTCAACTATGCCAATTATGCAATTTGTTTGCCACAAAGGTATTTTCTGTTAGTGAATTAATGGCCAGAAGCAAATTGATTGTAAATTGAAAATAATAGAGACTAAATTAACTGTTACCAAAATGTAGATATCAAATTAACTGTAACTCTAAAATATAGAGATCAAAATTGTATTTTCTCCTGCATATTTTCTATATTCTTAACATGTTTTTACACATTTTACCATATGTTTAACAAGTTTTAAAATCTATGTTTTTTTATGAAATGGTTACTTGTTTATTATCAAAGCTAACTCTAAATCGGTTTAAATCAATTAAGGGTTTGGAGGTCACATTCAAATGATTTTTTTTTTTTTGGATAAAACGGTCCAATAATTTGGAACAAATCCTAATACGTACTGGATGGCTCAACCTCATTTATTATATCAATTTATTTTATAGTATTACATAAAAATAATATTGTAATAAAAAAGTAAGCCGTCTAGCTTAGATTTTTCTCTTTTATATTAAAAAACAAACATTTTTCATTGGCCGATAGAATGCTTTATTCATTTGTCTTATGATGTAAAAATTTTAATTAAGACCCAAAAATTTGATATATAAAAATTATTCTTAAAATATTATACTCTTTTCCAATGTTTAACATTTTATTAATTGTCACCACCAACCAACAAGCTCTAATCGGCACCACCAACTAGCTCCAGGCTCCGCTGGCGCTACCTATCACCAACTCCTCATCACTCACGCTCAACTGCTTCTCCCCCTCCCCAACTCCTCATTAGCCACGGTACCCTCCCTTTCCCCAACTTCTCATCAAAAAGACCACCATGGCCGACCTTGCATCACCGCTTGACCTCTTGTCATCACCACATGGTGGTGGCTTCCTTTACCACCATGGCTAAGCACCTCCAAATCCCAAAAGTCACCACTTGCCACCGCCATTACAAGCGGTGGGCTCCTCTCATCTCACCCTTTTTCAATCTCACTGCCACCAAAGAATCTCTAGTTCTGATCTGAGTTATTGGTTCGGTGGGTTTTTGGGTTTTCCAATATGGTTTTGTGAGTTTTTATGGCTTTCTTTTGGGTGGTTATTGGAGTGATTTGGTCAGATTTGTGGTTTAATGCTCATATATTGTGGATTGCTGGTGGTTTATGGTTTAATGGTCAGATTTTTAGGTGGTGGCTAGGATGTTGTGATCTCTCTCTCTCTCTCTCTCTCTCTCTCTTCTAGATTTGGTTTTTGGGGAGGTTTAGTGGTTTATGCTCATTTGGTGGTGGTTTTGGGGTGGTTAGTGGTGGTTTTCGCTCATTTGGGGGTGGCTGGTGATTGGATGCATTTTCATGTGTTTTGTCATTCCAAATACTTGAAAATGTTTTCTGTAAAATATTTTATATTGTAAAATATTTTATATTGAAACAAACAGAGCATATATATGTGATAAGAAGATGATAATTATTGCTCATAAAATATATTATATGTATGTATGTATGTATGTACCCTTACAATCTACATTTAAGTAGGGGCAAAACTCGAGGATATCACTGTAAAAATACATTTCTAACTCTCACCTAAAAAATTTCCTACAAAATATGATCACTCTTTCACTAACCCACTTTTTCGAAGCAACTATATGTTTACTTAAAAAAAAATTGAAAAAAAAAACTAAACAAAAAAACTATATATATATATATATAGAGAGAGAGAGAGAGAGAGAGAGAGAGAGAGAGAGAGAGAGAGAGACTAGCCTCTCACGTGCTCAGAGGTTTTTTTTTATTTTATTTTTTAGGTAAAACTTAATAATTTGAATTTATTATAATTTGAAAATATATATTTTTATTTTTAAAACAAATAAAAAGGATAAACTTTAGAGATAAGGAAAAATAAGATGAACCTGAGAGGAAAGAACGCTAAATTTTAGGAATTCTCTTAGTTATTTTTTTTTTATTTTTTATTTTATTAAATTGGGGGTGTTTTACTTTTATTGGGATGAAAAAAGAATAAATAAAAGTCTAAATTTTAGGGAATTAAAAGATAAACGTGAAGTGAAAAAAAAAATCCTAAATTTTAGGATTTCTCTTTTTGAATTCAAAATAAAATTTGTTATATGACATTTATGATTCTATTTCTAAACGAAATTACCCTTCATTAATGAGGGTATTTTTGAACCATATAAGAGGCCAATTCAAAAAAGGAAATCTTTTTTATATATAGTATAGATATATTCTTTTTTTGAATAATATCCGTTCTTGTATTTGTAAATTAAGGCGACAAAGTATAATTTGAACTTAATATCGTAATACTAGCTTTAACATTCTCAACCTTTATTTTATATGAAACTAATTAAAATCTGTTTTTTTTAATAATAATAATAATTTTCAGTTTTTAAGTTTGTCATCCCTATTCCTTGCCTATTTCCTTGTTGACCACGGTAGCAATGACCATAAATTAAGAGTATTTTTAACTACCTGAGTACCAAACTCACTTTGCTTAAAAAAAAAAAAAAAACCGAACTCACTAGTTTTTTTATTTATTTATTTTTATTTTTTCAAGTTGGTCCTTCCTAACATTCAAGAGGGCATTTTTAAATCACATAAAAGGCCAATTCAAAAAATGAAATCTTCTTATATATAGTATAGATATATTCTTTTTTTTTTTTGCATAATATCCGTTCTTGTATTTGTAAATTAAGGCGACAAAGTATAATTTGAGCTTAATATTGTAATGCAAGCTTTAACATTCTCAACCTTTATTTTCTATGAATCTAATTAAAATCTGTTTTTTTTTTTTAAATAATAATAATAATTTTCAGTTTTTAAGTTTGTCATCCCTATTCCGTGTCTATTTCTATTCTAAGTTTGTCATCCCTATTCCTTGCCTGTTTCCTCGTTGACCACGGTAGCAATGACCATAAATTAACCAAAGTACCAAACTCACTTTGCTAAAAAAAAAAACCAAACTCACTAGTTTTTATTTTTTTATATATTTATTTTATTTTATTGTTTATTAATTTTATCAAGTTGGTCCTTCCTAACATTTTACTCCGCCCACCAGCCTCACCTGTCAATAACAACACTACAAAAATGTCAACATTGCATCTATCCTTTTCATCAGTTTCTTATTATAATAGCATTGTTTTTTTACTAGGGAAGTTTTTAACGACATTGATACATAATAATTGTATGAATTGCCTTGACATTGGACTAGCATGCAATTATTGACATTTACCAACTTTGTCTCTTTTTTCTTCCTTCTCATAAGTTTCTTCTTCGGATTGTACCTGTACACAAACCCATCTTCTCTTCTTTCTCACAGCATGGCTGAAAACACTTCCAAATCCATATATGATTTTACTGTCAAGGTATTGGGTTTTTCTTCTTTTCTTGTTTATTTCTTTCATTTCTCTGTTATGCTCTGTGTTTGGTGGCTGAGAAAACTGATTCAAAGAGAAAGAAAAGTTAAAGTTTGATGCTTTATGGTGTTTTGGGTACCAAAAAGTGAAAACACCAAACAATTTAGTTGGATTGTGTATTAGTGTTTGGTGGGTCATGTATGTTTTCTTTTTGGTCCTATTGGAGAACTGGGATTTGAGCTTTACTTTTGAATTGGTCAACTGTGATGTGGTATATAAGCTTTCTTTTTTGTTTCGATGGATATACTTATTATTTTTATCGTGGTTTATAAATTTGGATAGAAAAATATAGATTTGAGTGCTGTTTAATTGTTCTTAAGAAAAGAGTTGTTTGGAATTGGCCTTTTTTTTCTTTTCTTTGTTATTAATTGAATTTGATGGCAGGATATCCGTGGAAATGATGTAAGCCTGAGTGAATACAATGGCAAGGTTCTCCTGATTGTCAACGTTGCTTCAAAATGGTATTCTAATCTAATCTCTTTTCCTTTTGATTCCTTAGGCATGATAAATTTCCTAGTTCATGTTGGTGTGTGTGTGTGTGTGAGAGAGAGAGAGAGAGAGAGAGAGAGAGAGAGATGATCCAATTTCAGTGATCTCTCTGACTGGATAAAAGGAGTTAGGATCGATGCTTTGGTGATTAACAGTGGTACAATTTGATATTCTATGAGTTAATGAAGTTTTAAAATACCAGTTTGGTAATAAACACTCATATTTTTGTTTTGCTCAATCTTTGGCCATGGATCATTGAATCATTTTTCTTGTCCTCATGAATTTGTGCCAATGAGCTCATTGGCGCCTTCTCTTGTAAAAGCAAGGTGAAGGGTGTAGTCATGGGATTAAGATTGTGATTACCAATAATAATAAAAAAGTTCATAAATTTGTAATCACCTCATGGAGTTCAATTATGAAAAATTTTCGGTTTTTCTTATTTCTTGGATGGCTGGTTGTATTTATAATGGTCTGTATTGAATTCTTTCTATGCAATAGCTTATTCCTCTTATTTTAGTGGGGCACACAACTAGGCTTGCCATGTTTTAGATCTTCAATTAAAACAAGACCTGCTTATCATACTGACTTAAACATGTGTTATTTAAAATTTGGATATATTCTTATTTTATTATTAGAGTTTGATTGAGGTTGCACCGGGTAAGGTTTGATGTAATATAGATAAATTTCCGATTAAAATTATAGGACAAAGCTAATTTCCTCATCCGTGTGTGTGGAGGTTTTTCTGCATATCTTTTACCCCTTTGATGCTTGAAATTTTCAAGGTAATATAGACATTTTTGAGACTGAGACAGGTGACAATTACTTTAAAGCTTACTAGATTCTCCACACTTATTTCATGTACAATTGATTCATGGGACCCATCAACATCTGCAAAACATGTGGAAGAATCTTCTCTGCTCTTGAAAGATTTATTGACAGTGTCATTCTTTGAGGTTGCACTATTTCCATAATGTAAATGGTTGTTTCTTCACCACATCTCACTTGGTGGGACTTAATGGTAGGATCCACTATGTGAGAAAGGATGGTCTGGAAAAAGTTATTCCTTGTGTAGAAATAGTAGTTCCCTTCTCTTAAAAATCACTTGCAAAAGAGATATAGATGATAGAAGGGATAAAAAATTGTTCAATAAAATTGGCAATGCAACCACCCTCTACCCATAATAGGAGATTATTGGGTATATAATATTTATAGGAAAACATATGCATATGGTTGGATTTGTACTTGGACCCTATCGAATCCCTTATCCAAGACAATCAATTGACAACAGTATATGAAGGATATCAGGAGTCAAGGCTAAACAAAAATGTACTAATGATTCAAAACACTCCTACGTTATCCTCTTCATCGACCTGGTCTTCACTTAATTACAGGGGCAATAAATATGACATTTGGCTATTCAGAAAAAGAAAAGAAAACTATTTTACTCAATTTAATGATTTGTTACTGAGATGTTATGAACAGCAGAAAAGGAATGGAAATTAAAAAGTTTCTATCTAGTTAGATGGAATATTAAAATTTGAGAGCAATTGGTAGCCACGACTTCCTTAAATAGGGCAGTTTGAAATCAAAGTAGCATTCAAGTTTTGTTTTGTGTGCGGCATGTTAAAGAATATTGCATCTAAGTTCAGGGGTTATTTCATCAAGGGAAGCTATGTGAGGTAACTCTAATCCGTCTTTTACTTAAACTATTTAGATCATGTGGATGATACTTAGTATTAAAGAAAAATTTTGGGCTTATTTAATTTGGATCTTTGATTTACTTTAAGGTTGTAAGCCATCGTATTTCTTACCTTTATTGTTGTATATCTTACCGTTTTCCATTCATAAAATCGCGGTTATTGTTGCAGTGGTTTGACACAAACAAATTACAAGGAGTTGAATGTTCTGTATGAAAAGTACAAAAACCAAGGTCTGTCTTTCATTCTTACATAGCAATGTACAATATTTATTAATACATTTTTTTTCATTATCATGTCTGTGGTATTGATTATCTATGTATTTTTCTTTTGGCAGGGTTTGAGATCTTGGCATTTCCTTGCAACCAATTTTTAGGACAAGAACCAGGAAACAATGAAGCGATTCAGGAAGTTGCATGCACAATGTTCAAAGCTGAATTCCCAATCTTTGATAAGGTAATTCCTCACAAATGAAAGTGTAAAAAATGGATGATGTTTTTAAGCAATCCGTATATGCAGTTCTATTGTGCAAATTAATTAACAAAAAAGCTGATCAAAATGGAATTAGGATATGCATTAGTATGTAATAACACAAAAGCTGATCTTCTGTGTAAGATATAAATCTTGCAAGCATGCCTTGCTGGGGTTGGGATCTACTTTTGAGATTTCATTAACCGGGATGTAACTGATTTGGTTTTGATAATAATCCTATAATTCTTATATTCATTGTGGCATGTATTCTATCAAAAGGAAGGGGGTTTTTTTCCTTGGATTTGAGAAATGCACATGAATTTGTGTTAAATGTCTCATGTAACTATTAACTGTTGTAGGTTGAGGTGAATGGGAAGAATGCAGCACCCATTTACAAGTTCCTTAAATCACAGAAAGGAGGGATATTGGGAGATGCCCTAAAATGGAACTTCACAAAGTTTCTATTAAACAAAGAAGGAAAGGTTGTGGAGCGATATGCACCAACTACATCCCCTCTTAAATTAGAGGTTAGAACAATGTATTCCTTTCTGCGATTTCTATTTCTGCCAAAAACTGTAATTGCAGCTGATTGTTGTTTCAAATTTTTCTTGCAGAAAGACATCCAGAAACTCTTGGAGTCTTCATGAGCACCAAGGTTTGAAGATTTATATTTCATTTAGAACAGACTAAAGTCACTGTTAATTCCATTGGTATGAAAAAAAAAAAAAAGTTCTCTATAATAATCTATATGGTCCCTGGTATGATTTTTATATAGGTTAGATGTTTGTTGACATGTTATTGTGTTTTGACTTTCAGACCATGGTGGACTAGACTGTTGAACCATATCAGTTAACTGGTTTATCTTTAATCTTCTTTGTTTTTATTCAACCAAAAGTTTGATTCTTTTCATTATCTACTCTTTTCACTTCACAAGGTTTCAATTAATAAGCCATGACGTTATTATTTCATATCTGAATTTTCTCTCTTGCTTTCTCTCATACACACACATATTATTTCTATAAGAAGAGCCTTAGATTTGCAGAAGAAAGTATTAGACATATGCATTATATTCAAATTTCAAGTATATTTATGACCATCATGTTGCCAGAATTAAAACTTAATATACTCTGCATATGTAAATTGTTGGCATAGTTTTTTTTTGTGTGTGTGTGTGTGTGTGTGTGTGTGTGTGTGTGTGTGTGTGTGGAGGAGCGGGTGCTGAACTACTTATTTTATTTATTAAAAATAAAATTCCATCACCTAATATTACCTCCTTTGCTTTCTTTGTTTGCAGGATATGCATAATAATGGCTCTAGAAGTTCATTGAGTACGTAGATTTGAAGTTTGTTGCGTGCATGTGTGGAGCTGAATCATAAGTTTATAAGTGGTGCTTGATTAATCAGTTATAAGTCTTTGTTACTGTTATCTTCCTTGTCATATTATTATTATTATTAATAATGTGGTTGAATATTGTTTAGAATAATAAAGATGCCAAGAATAAATTTCATCTATGTATATCTGTGGATGTTTTTATTTTTAATGCTAGAAAAAAAAAAAATCATTGGTAAATATTAGAGGATTTTACCTATAAAATTTTTCAGGATTTCTCAATGTACATGAAATGAAATGGATAAATTTAAGTTATGAGACCAGACTATCTCTACGTCCAAAGGGATCTCTAAACTTAAATTTACTTATTAAAAAACTTGAAATAAAAAGGACCTCCAAATTTAAAGAGTCATTTGGTAAAACTTGAAACTTCCCTATTCCCGAGATTTGAAAAGATTCATGTCTGTCGTGGTTATAAGAAACCATGATTTTTTAGTAAGTTTCTAGTTAGAGGAGTTTACTTAAAAATGAATCTCCCTCAATGGGTCTCCAACTATTATGGAGGAAGCAATTAAAATTACTAATTTTTTTTTATAATTCAACAGTTAAAGAAGGGATCACCCTACATGTTTCCTATGGAAACACAAGGAGATATCAATTAAGTTATAAAACTCTTGACTAACTAACATTATGAATGGTTATTCCTGAGTTTTAACAGTTAATATTTGTTCTTAATATGAATTCTACATGGCCTTTATGGTATGTTACATTGCTTAGCAGGTTTCCAAATTTGTTTTTTCCATTGGTAACTAGCTCACCATAGAGAACGGGGGTATATAGAATAGATAACAAGTAGTTAGGTTTGAACAACTTGCAGGACAAGGCATAAGATGAGTGACATCAAAGAGAATCTGGAAGCCACTCAAAGACTTGTCATAGGCGTTGTAACATTGAAAATTCCTGTTTCTTTCTCTGATAAATGGAGAAGTAAGATGCTTACTATAATTATTTATAGATGAAAGTGGGGAAATTTACCATTATGGAATACAAGTTTCCAAAGCAACTTCTATGTTGATGTTTATTGATAAGTCATACGATCAAATTCCTTGTAATATACTTAGAATGGATTTTCAATTCAAGCAGAAATGTTTCCCACCAGGCAATTAAATAACATTGCAACCATGTAGAGCAGCCAAGACCACTGAGAAAACAGCCAAATTCAATCCAATCATGGGTAACTAGTTGGCTGGAAAAGGAGATTAAGAATCGAGACCACTGGCAACAATTCACTGTCCTATTTGCTATTACTTATCGGCCACAGGGGATACATGGGAATTAGGTAAACTATGAAGGAAACCTGATATATGCTACTGATATGCTGCAAAGTCTTAAGCATATGATTTTTTTTTTTTTTTTGGGTGCAGAGAAGCTCAACATTCTTGTTTGGATCAACCTATGGTACCACATGATTGTTGCACCTTGGTATCCCCTTTAAGGTATCTTCAGCTGGTATGTAACAAATACAAGTGAAGCAATTTGTTTGGCAATCAGACCTTTTAGGCCTCGTTTGGGAGGAGGGAATGAAATGGAATGGAAAGAAATGAAAAAAAATAATTTTAGAATATTCTTTCCTTCCCTTGTTTGGGAGTTTTAATAGAGGGAATGAAAAACTCATTCCTTTGTTTGGGAGTTTAAGGGAGAGGGAATGGAATGGGTAGGGGGGAACACTCATTCTTCTTTATTCCCCTTAAAACCTCAAATTTTCATTCTCTTCGAAATTGGGAGAAATAGGAGGGAATGAAATTAGATTTAATGATTTTTTTACTAATACTCCCAAAATACTCCTATATATTCAACCATTTATTTTAAAATAGAGGTCTAATAGTAATATTTTCATAAAATGATTCCATTCCATTCCATTCTCTTCATGTTGCTCCCCAAACAAGATTATTTACATTCCATTCATTTTCATTCTTTTCCGTTCCTTTATTTTAAAACATCCAATCAAGGTTACTTAATTCCATTCCATTCCATTTTTTTTTTTTTTCCATTCCTTTCCATTCTTTTAAAATTATTTCATTCCATTTCATTCCCTTATGAACTCCCAAACGGAGCCTTAAGGTATTTGAGAATCACGAGGCTGTGTTTGATGTTATAATACTTATTATTAGAAGGGGAAGTTTGTCAATATAGCAGTGGCCTTAGTCCTACTCCTAAGTTAATAGCAATGCCAGTAGTAGAGGTGGCAAAATAAACCCAAACTCACCCACTTAAATAAGACCTAAATCCACTTAATTATTAATTGGGCTAAATGGGTATTAACCTAATTAAATCCAATTAACATTAATGTTTATTGGATTTTAATTGTGTATCCAATTAGACTTAATTATGATTCAAGTATCATTTCTACAAATCACCCAACTCTAAAATACCCAAAACCACTAAAAATTACCAAAATATCTCCTAAACCTAAAAAATGACCAAAACACCTCATAAACCTGAAAATGACCAAAATACCCTTTGAAATCTAAAAAAGACCAAAATACCCTTTAAACTTAAAAAATGACCGAAATACTCTCGAAACTTAAAAATGACTGAAATACCCCCCCTAAACCTAAAAAAGACTAAAATACCCCCCTAAACCTAAAAATGACCAAAATATCCCCGAAACTTAAAAATGACTGAAATATCTCAAAAACCTAAAAAATGACCAAAATACCCCCTAAATATATAAAATGACCAAAATACCTCTGAAATCTAAAAATGACCAAAATACCTCCTAAACTTAAAAAATGACCAAAATTTGGGGCACAACAACCCATGGTATGTAATTTTAATTCGTTTCTAGAATCTAAACTTCTTATTTCTTTGATAGCTGGTTGTATTTAGGATGGTCTGTATTGAATTCTTTCTATATATACAATAGCTTATTCCTCTTATTTAGTTATTTTAGTGGGGTACACTAGGGTTGTTGTGGTTAGGTCTGCATCTAAAACAAGACCTGCACAAGATTTGATTATCATATTGACTTAGATTTGATATTTAAAATTTGATATATTCTTTGGATCTTATTAGAGTTTGATTGTGATTGTACCTGGAGAAGGCCAATGTAATAATGATAAAATTCCAATCTATATATATCTAAAAGAGGAAGCGTAGCATTTATTGTTGTTATAATCTAGTTGAGTCACATTAGCGTCCACGTTAATATCTTTTTTCTTTCCAATTTTCCTATAATTTTTTTAACATTTTTTTTTATATTTACACTTCTCCAACCTTTCTCTCTCCCTTACCTTTTCATCTTCTCATTACCCTCTACATTAATATTATTCTTCTTTTTTCTCTCCACCTTCCTTTATTTTTGTCTCTTCTTATTCACACCCTCTTATTATAACCTTTATTTGTAACAAAAAAAGGATGTTTCTCTCTCTCTCTCTCTCTCTCTCTCTCTCTCTCTCTCTCTCTCTCTCTCTCTCTCTCAATTTTTTGGTGGATTTTTTTTATTTTTATTTATCTTGCATCTTTGCTTTAGGTTGATAATTTTTTTATATTTTTTAAAACTCTACTTTGGGTTAATGTGATTTAGTTTTGTTTTTTAAATTGTTGTTGTTGTTTTTTTATTTATTTATTTATTGTTAAATGTTATCTTATTGCGTTATAAAGAATTAAATATAGCATATAAAAATTTATTCTATTACATAGCATGATTTGGATAATTTGGTATTTATTATAATTTGGTATTAATTTTATTAAATAGCATGATTTTTTATAGTGCTCAATTTAGATGTTAAACTATAAGACTTTACTAATTTTTGTTTATTTTTTAATCATTTATGGTGGACAAAGTATTCTTAATAGTCGTATTATAAGTACTCTATAATGCCATTTATTTAGAGAAAAACAAATGTTAGCCAAACGAATATAATCGGATGTGTGAAAATTTTTAGCTTTTGCAATTCTATTTTAATTATTATTATTATTTTATAACAATGCATATAAAGAAATTTAATTCTTAGATTTTGCTAATAATTGTTTATTTGATAATATGTTTTGGGTGAACAAAATTACAATTTACGCAAAGAAAATAACCTTAATAGATTATCAACAACAAATTGTTTTCCTAATTGGTCCAATTAATCATTGTTAAGTTTTATTAATTTTTTCAATTATTTTTTTTTGGTGTTTTGGATTATAGGTAGAAAAAATAAGGTTTGAGAAAGTTTGTTTAAAACTAAAAGAATAATTTCCAAATTTTATATTCTTTTTAATGACTCACAAAATGTTATACGTAACTTTTATTAAAAAATGAATATTTTCTTTAACTAGCCTTTTGAATTTCTGAGAAAAATTTTATTGTTTTCATTTTGGTACGACAAAATTTATATTTATGATTATGATTGTTCTTTTATTACATTTATGGTTGTTCCTATAATAAATAAACATATGATTACAAAATACATTACTCTTTATTAAATTAGTTTAAATTATTTTTATTAAAACCATGATAAAAATAATTATCATGCGTAACGAACGGGTTCGCGGCTAGTTTATAATATACAACAAAACTAATTACCTCATCTGTGTGGAGATTTTTATGGATATCTTTTACCCTCTCGATGCCTGAAATTTTCATGGCAATATAGGCATTTCAGAGACTGCCACAATTTGTTGTGGATTGTCCACCCTGGATTCAGGGTATATGACTTTCAGCTGTTCTTGGAGTTAGCACTTGACTCTCTGGAGAGTTAAATTGGGGTTCAGCTATCTTCCTTCATGCAAGGCTAAATTTCTAGCTATCTAGAGGTGATCCACAGGGACCTCAACAAGAGCTCCAAACAGAAGAAATTCCTCATCATTTTGTGGTAGAAAACCAGCAGGGGGGACAACCAGATATTCAAAGAATTGAGCTGAGTTAAATTGCATCACATCAGGTATGAACACCATCTTCCTCGAAACCACATCAATCTGGCCGCATAGTATCTTCAGCTGTTATGTAATCCAGGTTTCAGTGTCATAATATCCCCCTCCAAGATATCTTCAGCTAGTATGTAACAAATACAAGGTTAGCAATTTGCCTGGCAATCAGAGAAGCCTTAATATTGTTGAAAAACAATGGGGTTGTTATATGATGTTATAACACAAATTATTAGTAGGGGAAGTTAGTCAATATTGCAGTTGCCTTAGTTCTAAGCTAATAGCAAAGCCAAAAATAAGTGACGAGAGGACCAAACTCTCACCTATAACTCTATAAGACATTGGTATAGTGTTTTTCTTTTAAATCAAAGATTTGAATAAGAAAAACAGTGATAAGTGAGCTATTTGCGGACAAGTTCAAGTCTTGGACAATGCTCAATAGAGATAATTCAATACAAATACTGTCATGGCATAAAGATAATAACATTTTAATATCTATTGACCAAATTACTGGTTCACTGGTCTTATAGATGTCAAAAGTTAACCTAGGTACTAAGCATTATTTCTTAAAGAAGCTTAATATTTTGTGATCAATCTAATGCATGAACATCCATTTAGTGTACTAAAATCAAATTCTTAGTTAAATTGTAGCAAGGAACATAATACAAAATGTTGTAATTTGAATATTGTCTTGCTGGCTAGTATATATGTGGCAATGTTAACACACATAGTTATACATTTTACTTTTTGGAAGTTGAGGCATTTGCAGTCATGTTTGATTTGATGCAAAGATTGCCTTTTCATAACCCAAATAACCAGCATTTGGATTGATGGTGGTGTACGAACTTAGGAAGATGGGTAGCAAAAGCAATCAGTTCACTTGGTATTTGATTTTGGATTCCTTTCCTGCACCTCATAATTGTATGTAGGCTCTAGTTGGCATTGGTAAAAACTAGACTTGAGG
The DNA here is from genome assembly GCA_033629205.1 of Lithocarpus polystachyus. Lineage (NCBI taxonomy): Eukaryota > Viridiplantae > Streptophyta > Magnoliopsida > Fagales > Fagaceae > Lithocarpus > Lithocarpus polystachyus. Next base: position 50,034,171 of record CM066171.1, on the reverse strand, counting down.
ACAACCTTCATGTTCATAGCATTGATTTGATACTTGATAAAATACGTGTGTGTGAGAAATGTTTCTAGGTAATGTTTGTATGAGCAAATAAGCAATAAGACGTGCTGGTGCTGTAACATGTGCATTTTGGTCATTGTTGCTAATAAGTTAATTAGAGAAATGGAATTGATCCACCCCAATTTCTAGGTAATGTTTCTGTTGAGTTCTTGATTTTGAATAAGAAAGGCAAGGGATTTTAGGCTTCTCCCCAGAAAGGATTGCATGTTACCCGAGGATCAGGCAATTGCTGCCATTAGGAAGCAAGAGCGAGCTAGAATTGAGTTCAAAAATGCGTATCCTTCTAATGACGAAAATAGGGAGATTTGTTGCAGAGGTGGTTTCAATGCAAGTTTATTGTCATGTAGGCCAATCGATGGCCATTCTGTTTAGGTATGGAATTGTTTGTGATGTATTGTGTGACTTGTGTCTTCTGTTTTGTCAGCTTTCTCTGTACGGTGTTGCTGTTCTCACCATCTTTCAATGAAATTCACTTGATTATTAAAGAAAAAATAAAGGTTTTTATTTCTTTGGCTTAACACTACCACTACAACACATGAGCACGATGATAGAATTCAAGACTTGGAGAAGCAATGTCAAGTATGTGACTCTTGATGAAGGAATCTCGGATAACCCCTCCCTTCCTAGACCGAGATCTCCCACCTTCCAAGCTCACTCCGAGGGACACGACAAAGAAAACACAGAACCAGGGACGAAACTAGGATTCGAAATCAAATGGGGCAAATATAATTTTTCATGGGCTTTTTTTTTTTTTTGGAGAAACTCATGGGCTTATTTTCTAAAATCTCAAATATATACCTACTATTTAATATTTTAAAAAAATTTGGGGGGGAGGGGGGGGGGGGGGGGCACAACCCCCTCTGTTTGTACGTGGTTCCGTTCCTGCACAAAACCCAATAAAGCAATCACCTCCGCATTAACGAGACCCTTCACCTAATGTTAGCTACATTAAATGCTGAATGACTGGCTTAAACAATAGAAATACCTTCAAAAGTCCTCTTTCATGATGAAGAAATAGCAGTATAGAAGGATGATGGAACAAATATCTCCCAAACCCAACTAGGGGTTGGACAGCTAGAGGAGGAAGAGAAAGAATTCACCTCAGTTTTTTATTACTAGTTCTTAATCAGATATAAGTTAAGGTCCAAGATAACAAAACTCAAAGAAACGATTAATAACTTTCAAAAACATAAAATACAATAGAAATCTTTTGGGTAAGATGTTTGTTTTTGAAAATAACTTTTTTTGAAAAGATCATTTCTGAAATCAAATAAGCTTTTTTCTTTTTGATGGCCTAAATAAGTGTTTTCTACCAAAATACTCTTTCATCCACAATATTTCTTTTGGCAAATTACAACTTACTCACTTGTGATTTGACCGAAATTTAAGTTGTACACCTATGATTGAAATTTAATACTTTACCCACTTGAGATTTGACAGAAATTTTAGTTGTTTACCTATGGTCTAGAATCCCATGATATAAGTGTTCTGCTGGATTCTTTTTAATCTTTTATTTTTATGATTTTTATATTTTTGGAGGAGAGAGACATAAAAGTAGAGAAAAATTACATATTTAGCTCAGTTTTTATCAGAGGTGGGTTATAGAACTCTAATTGAGCTAATTTCAGGTGGGAAGAGTGTCAAATATCAAACCACAAGTAGGTAACTTAAATTTCGGTCAAACTACAAGTGAGTAAGTTATAATTTGCCCTATTTCTTTAAAGTATAACTAGATATCTCAAAATGAATCCAGGTAAATATTGAGAGTATGTATGCGGCATTTGAAAGGTGGAATAAAAGAGTTTGCATATTGCACGGTGTCTTTGAGGAAGACTAAAAGGGTCGGACACACGTAACTTAGAGCATTTACATCAATTGGTGTAAAAATTTTTGCATTTTACACATCAAAAACCTACTTTTTCTATTTTACCTACTCATTTTTACAAAACACCCACATCAGTTTATCTATTCTACACATTTATTTAATAAAATATTCATTCTACTCAATTTTTTTATTATTTTTCTCGACCACCCGCGCACTCCTATTTCTCTCTACCCCCCATCTGTTCTGATTTATTTCTCTCTCTCTCTCTCTCTCTCTCTCTCTCTCTCTCTCTCTCTCTCTCTCTTTTCTACCTTCTCTCATTCTTTCTCAAAAACTCCCAACCCATCTCCTTACCCGGAACTCTTCATCGGCCGATCGTTCTTCACCAGCCATGATCCAGATGTCTTCACCGGCTGATCCTTCTTCACCGGCCATGATCCTGCTTCACTGGCTTATCCTTCTTGACCTAGACCTCTTCACTAGCCGATCCTTCTTCACCGACCACGATCCAGACCTCTTCACCGGCCGATCCTTCTTCACCGGCCACGATTCTGCTTCACCGGCCGATCCTTCTCGACCTAGACCTCTTCATTGGCCGATCGTTCTTCACCGGCCACGATCTAGACCTCTTCACCAGTTGATCCACGATCCAGATCTTTTTCACCGGCCGATCCTTCTTCACCGGCCGATCCAACCTTCCGGGTCTTTGTTTGTGTTGGTTTGTGTGTGGGTGTGTTTCTGTGTTGATTTGTTTGTGTGGATGTGTTTGTATGTGAGTGTGTTTGTGTGCATCTGAGGTCATTGTGAATGGAAAAGAGAGAGAAAAAATGGTGCGAACGAAAAAATAGTAAAATAATAAATACACATGCTACAGTAACTGTGCATATATGCACGGTTACTGTAGCAATTGTGTATTTATACACAAGTTTACACCCACTGATGTGGGTGAATTTTTGCTCAAATTGTGTAAAAATAGTTAGTTTTTCCATTTTGCACAATTATTTACAAGCTGATGTAAATGCTCTTACACGTATAAAAGCAATCTTTTAAATTATTAAAAAAAAAAAACTAAGGTTTATTTATCTAAAGTAATAATGATAGTTGTTTCAATACTTTTCCTCTTTTTCACACACAAAAAACTCTTTACATTTTCATTCACCCTTCTAACTTCTACTCCTTTATATACACATGCCTATAGCCCTTGGCTTCATGCCATCTAATCTTAAATACACATTAAAACAAAAACGATATCATTTACCTTCAACCTTTCAACGACATCTACATAACTCCAACATTGCAGTACTCTTTGATCCTAACCCATATAAATAGGTTTTGACTAAGGAAATGGGCTTGGGTTTTTATTTAGTGACGGAAGCTTATGGTTTTGATGTTATAGTTGGACATTGTGGATTTTGTGAAAGTTGTGATTCGCTTTGAGTCTCTGGATGTTTGAGATTTTAGTTTGGGAAAGTTATAAATGTATTTTGTTTTAGAACTAAAGAAAAAGAAAAAGAAAAATTCTAATTGATCATTTATGAAGTTAGCTATTTATTCTGTGTTAGAACTCATAATTTGTAGGTTTCTTTGTAGGTTTTTTACTGCTATTTTGTGTAGTATGAGCCATAGTGATAAAAAATAACAATTGATGATGATTTCAAAGAATTTTTTGATTTTTTTTAAAGGATACGGAATCCCAACCAAAGACAATTAAATTTTGATAAAATCTTATTTTATGCTTTAAATTCTTATTTAAAGATTTCAAAATCATTTAATCAGTTTAAAAAATAAAATCTATTTTTAACGGTAAATATTATAATCTGTTATAGTCTTATAGTGTTATACAATTTTTTAAAAATAAAATATGAATTAAGAAAATCAAGTTAAAAGTATTCAACAATATTGTGGGCAAATATAAATATTATTATACAACAAAAAAGTATTATATGTAAATTGTAAAGTAATCCGCACATCCTGTGAGACATCATCTAGTGTATATAATATGTGTTCTCTTGAGGAATTTTCTTTCCTTTTCATGGCTTATTTAAATATTAAATTCCTACTTACTTATTCTATATATTAAAAAAAAATCCTACTTGCATATCAATTATTTATATTGTTAGAATATTTAGTTTATTTGCGAAAATTCCATGACAAGTTGAATGTAATTTCAATTTTAATTTTTACATGGGTAAACTATATATCTGATCCTTATCTTTTACACAATATTTTAATTTGGTCCATAACTTTCAATTGTATCAATTTAGTCCCTAAACTTTTAGTGTCATGTTAATTTAGTATATGCCGTTATATTTTGGATAAAAATTGCTCACATGGCAAACGACCAAAATAAAATTTTAGTTTATTGTCACATCAACGGAATCTAATTTTTATTTTGGCCATTAGGCACATAATCAATTTTCATCCAAAAAATAATGGCATAGACTAAATTAACACTATACTGAAAGGTTATGGATCAAATTGATAAAATTAAAAAATTAGGGATCAAATTAAAATATGGTGTATAGAATAGGGATCAAAACCATATTTTAACCTTCTTACATTGTATTCATGTGCTGTTGTGAATTTAAACTAGTAATGAAATAAATCAGTGGATAAAAAAATTTGGCCATCTGTAATTAAGATTACATTAGTAGGAATATAAGCCGAAACAACACCTGATTGGGTCTCAACTATTGGTAAAGAAGTCATACATCCTTCACTTAAACGCAAACTTGATTTAGAGCTGCTAACCACCCAACAGCTATTCCATCCCCATTGTCCTCTAAGCCCGCTCTGAATAATCTTCCCTTTGCTGGATTATTACTGATATAATCATAAAAAACCAATTTTTTAGGAATTTGAGGTCAGGTGCAGAAAATTGAAGTCGGTATATGCATAAGTTTGGTCGTACGAAACTTAATTTGTCAATCAAAAAGAGAGATGAAATTAAAAGTTAGAAATTCAATTTGACTGAAACTTCACCCCTCACTCACCTCTCAGTCGGTCATATGAATCTGTCAGAACTTTAGATAAATTTCTCGCCTCTCCAATTGTCCAATTACCAATTACCATGAGAGGAGACTAAAACTACTATACACACATCAAAGGCTTCTATGTTCTTGAGCGTTTGCTGGTGTTGGAAATCATTGGAGAACACTCTCAAATCTCCAAAAGGTCTTGGAGTGATCAAGGATATTTGATCATGTGGTTGGCAGCTCAACTTGTAGAATCAGAGCTATCACGAAGAAATGATAGAAGAAATTAGTTGCTGGCAAGAGTTGAAGCCTCAATAAATAGTCATTACTTAGTTTGGAGGGTTTTGTAGGTGACACATTCTGCAACTATTCTTGTTTGGTGAATCATTTGATGCTAGAGGTTCCGGAGAGTTTTTTCAGCCTAGTTCTCAGATTTTTCTCTCCTTAAACACTTTGGTGTTCTTGTGGGTGCTTTATTGTTGTTTGGGATTATTATTTTGCTTATTTATTCATGCATATGAAAATTGGTTAATTACATTAACAATTGAGCTTAATTTTTCTAAGCTATTAATGTGGCGTCTAAATTCGTATATGTTATATATATATATATTACAATAGATTTTTCTGTTTCTCCAAAAAAAGAAAAAGAAAAAGAAAAAAAGATTCTGCTTGTACATTACGGCACCTTTGTTCTACTACTCTTTCTTCGAACAAATCAACCTCTTCTCAGATAAAAATATATTGTTTCACATTTATTGACTTACCCTGATGTTATTTTCCCTCTTAATTTGGACTCTTCTGGTAACCTCGATGGGGGCTGGTTTATATTTCCTTATTCTTCACTTTAAAAAGACTCTTTCTTAACCAAAATCTTCGGAGAAAAAAAAAAATACCAACAATAGCAAAATCTACAAACAGACATTGTCGTGCAAGCGTGCAACCATTTTCATCTACTTTAAGATCTGAGTGGACTATTCATTTGGTATAACTTAAGTTTTTTTAAAAAAATTTTAAGATATCAAGAAAAAAAAAAAAGATTTAAAAAACTATACTTAATAAAAAGTATAGTTTCAAAATGGGAAATTAAACAGACACAATTGTGATATGAGTAAAAGACTAAGAGGTTGTTTTACAATTTGGGGATGAAAGATTTAAATCCAACATTGCAATTGACGCGACAAAATAAAAAATATAAGAGTAAATTACATATTTGGTCTCTATCCTATATACCATATTTTAATTTGATCCATAATTTTTTAATTGTGTCAATTTGGTACTGTGTTAATTTAGTCCCTATTGTTATCTTTTGGATGAAAAGTGGTGACGTGCCCTAATGGCCAAAATAAAAAATTTGCTTCCGTTGATGTAGCAATATTTTAAAATTTTTTGGTTGTTTGTTATGTTAGCAATTTTCATCCAAGATATAATAATAGGGACTAATGGTCCTTTTGGATTAAGGGGGAGGAGGGAGATTAGAGTAGAGTAAAATAGAATTGACCCAAAAATACCTTATTTTAAGCCAATTTTACTCTATTCTACTCTACTCTACTCTACTCCCCCTCCTTTCCCCTCAATCCAAACGGGCCTAAATTAACACGACACTGAAATGTTAGGGACCAAATTGACACAATTGAAATGTTAGAAATCAAATTAAAAAATGGTGTAAAGAATAGGGACAAAATATGTAGTTTACCCAAAATATAATGATTTTCTAATTATTAACTTCCATTACGGAGGAAGATAATTAGGAAACTAATGGCCTTGTATTTAGGGTCAAGGTCTTAGGTTTTGTGCATTATTAAAGCCATAATAATTTTGTGAAATGTATAATGGATTCCAAGATCAAGAAGATAGAGATTCCAAAAGATTAAGATTAGCATGGATATTAATTATTTGCATTAAATCATTGGTGTAAGTTAAAAACACAAAATAATGATATTGCAATTGATATAGCTTCTAAGGAATAAATATTTCATCATCTATTTAGCACGATTTGTTCACCAATTTATAATTTTGTATATTTTGAAGTTAACATAATATGGCTTGCATGTTATGTAATTTTTTATCTTCATCTAAGTAAGGTATTGCTACCACTGCACATTCTTGGCGCGATAGTCACTCTATAAGTATAAATGCTTGTGAGATGTGTGGGGCAAGGGCCGAGGTTTAAGTCTCCAAGAGGGAGTTTCATACACAAATATATTTATATTAGGCTAGAGTAAAATTTCTATTTTGTATTTAAAAAAAAAAAGAGTAAGGTATTGCTTTGGGATCCCAATATTGAGCTACTATTTTCTCGCATGCCTACTCATTAGTCAATGTAAATTATGAAGTTATTTTTTATTTCTGTTGGAGAGACAACACCTTGGGGAGTCTCTAACTAAGTAGTCTTTTTTGCTTTGATAAGACCAACTAAGTAGTTAATATAACATATATTTCCAACAATTTCCCTAAAAAATTATTAAGTTCTAAAGAAACCTTAATTTTCTCTTAATTGGATATACCCATCAAAAAGTGATAAATAGAAAAAGGGGATTTTTTTTTTAATAATAATTCGATAGTTACAATAAGAGAAGAAAGATTTGAACTATGAATGTCATGGATACACTAAGAAGTATCAACCTGTTGAGTTATAGGACTCTTGACTGGAGTGCTATAACTTGACCATAAAAAAAAATTTCAAAAATTAACTATAGGGGGCAAACAACAAATATTATATGAATGCATATTGTATATTGTGTACCAAAGGTCCAAAACTTAATTTAATCATATACTCAACACTTTTTAAGACAAGCCAAGTTAACCAACTAATGCATCTGCATACATAAAAAAATAAAAAATCCATATGACCAAAATTAATTGAGATGGTTAATAAGTAACAACATGATTACATGAAGCTTTATTCTATTTTTTTTTTCCTATAGTCTTCAAGATCAATTTATAAAGGTAGCTCATGGCAGAAGACCCTCATTTATAGAATCAAAGATCTAGTTCTATAGCCAACAAGGTCTTGGCTCAGCTGGCATGGTTCGTTCTCTTCGCCTAACTAGCCTAGGTTCGATTCCCGCTGTCAGCGGACTCTTATTGGTGGGCTACTGTGTGAGGAATTTAAGGGGAACATCGGTTCGAGCCTTGGCGGGTACCTCGGTGGGATTGGTGGGTCTCGTCCCTTATATGGTCTCTACAAACCCGAGTGGTGTAATACAACCATAAAGATCCCCATTTTTGCTTAGCCAAAAAAAAAAAAAAAAAAAGATCTAGTTCTATAATTTACAAAAGCATTTCATATAATAGTTCAAAACTTCAAATGAGTCTTTTAGAACACGAGAGTCGAGACCATGCGGTTCATTTCTTTATAAAAACATAGCTCGCTCAAAAATACGAGACCAAGAACAACAAATACCAAACAATATGGTCGCTACTATCCTATTTTGTCTTTTAATCATCACAATTATCTTGTTTAACAGTAACCACGTGATCGATCTCAAATTCTAATGGGTAAATTATGTATTTGCTCCCTATTCTGTATACTATATTTCAATTTGATCCATAACCTTTCAATTGTGTCAATTTGGTCCCTAACCTTTTAGTATTGTGTCAATTTGGTCTCTACAGCTATCTTTTAGATGAAAATTGATGATGTGTCTAATGACCAAAAAAAAGAATTAGCTTCCGTTGATGTGAAAATAAACTAAAATTTTATTTTAGCCATTTGTCATGTAAGCAATTTTCATCCAATATATAATGGCAGGGACTAAATTGACACGATACTAAAATGTTAGGGACTAAATTGACACAATTAAAAGGTTAAAGACCAAATTAAGATATATTGTAAAGGTTAGAGACTAAATATGTAATTTATTCAATTCTAATTCTATCATGTGGCACAATTTCTCGTGTTTATTAATTTTATTTTTGTTCATTCAACCTTTCTTATGTACAAAATATTACAAAATACTGTGTCTTGCCTTAAATATGAAAATAAGTTGAAATGATAAGCCTTGCTCCTCATATAAGAACATCAAATAAGAGTTGATCGAATTATCAACATACTCAAAAAAAAAAAAAATCAACATAAAAAACTTTTAAAAAAATTGATTACTTCCTCAAATGAATTCAGTTTGATAGTTTAAATGTATACACTTAGCCTGGATAAGATTCTGCCTCATGCACCTTTTCGTGAAGGTATGCTGCCATACAACAGCAATGATCATTGATGTAATTATGAAAGCAAACAATGAAGAAGTAAATTACACAGACAAAAATAAAATATATATTAAATAAATTGATACAAACCCACAGAAGAAACAACACATCGTTTTAAGTATTCATGGCTAAGATAAATAAGGAATTCATTACCCAATAAAGAACATGCAATTCAACGGTTACATATATGACAAAATCAAACAAATTTTATTTTCCTTATTTCCGTCTATTTCCTCAAACTGAACAGATATTTCAAATGAAAACCTAATAGGATTTAAAATGAAATATAAAAAAGAAAAAAGAATTCAGCCTCACTTTAATTATACATGATTGAAGACCCATATTAGTTATTACTATATTAACACGCACTTAAAACAATTTGAATTAATCTATTTGGATTGAGTGGGGAGAGAGGAGAAATAGAGTAAAGTTTAACGAAAATAAGCTAATTTTTGGTATTTTACTCTACTTTCTCTTCCTCCTCCTTAATCCAAACAAACCAAAGAAATTTGGATGGAAGAAGAACAAAGTTCTCGCCTTGGCTGTGTGGAATAGAGATTATTAAAAAGTGCTTAAAAGTCACCTTCAAAAAGGGTATGTTTGGTAATTGTTTTTTTTCCCTTATTTTCTGTTTTCAAAAACATATTTCTATTTTTGAGACTAAAAAACTTGTTTGACTACCCAAAATGAATAGAAAACAAAAACTGTTCTCAAAACTCAATTTGTAAAGAAAATTGAAAACATGCAAAAAGCTGTTTTCAGTTTTTAATTTTCAAAAGTCAATGAAAACACGCATTTGATTTAATGAATCTCTCTCATTTAATGAGTTAGCATTAGAGTTTAAATCCTAGTAATAACATATTTTAATATTTTCTATTTTTTTTCTTCAAAAATTATTTTTTTAATTTCAACTAACTAAATATGTTTTTGATTTTAAAAATACAAGAAAATTATTTTTTCTTTATATTCCCAAAAACAAATTTTTGAAAATAAAAAACAAAAACTATTACTAAACATAACCCAAGCCATTTGACAAGTAATTTCAATTAATCAGTCCAAAAGCACTGTGACCATGTGAGAGCAACAAAAGTCTACATCTTAGAGACACCAAAGCACTGTGAGATGTTACGTGTTAAGCGTTAGTGCATGAAAGGGACCAACACTGACCACTTTATAATTGATATTAATATATTTGGTTATTATGGCTGTAATTAATTATTATGGATATCATAAAAATTAAGAGATGGATATAGAAATCTATTTTCTGGAATTATTAAAAGTAGTAAACAGATACCAATCTAGAGATAAATGATGAATTACTTTAAAAAAAAAAATATTCACAAGAAGAAAATAAGTTTGACAAATTTGACATGCTCGCATAGGTCAGGAGACAACTGGATAGGAGAATAGTCCTAATACTCACTTGCAAAGTAGAAATATTGATTCCAACACTTCGGTTTTTTTCAAAGTAGATCGGACTGTGACTATAATTGGTGCTGAGTAGAACAGTAGATAGAGCAAACGAATTGAAGATGTTTTCATTAAAATGTCATATATATTTATTCTCAATTCTCAGCATAGAAAAAGATTGTCTTTGAAATTCGAATTGAACCAAACATGACAAATTGATGGACTAGTTCGGGAACGCAGAATCTGCTGGTGGGTCCTCTAATGTTTTGTTTGTTTTGGTTTTTTCTGGGTTTTAAGTTTTGACCTATGCTATACATGCAACATTCTCTCTCCTACTTATTGGGCTGTGGGTAGTTTTGTGTAATCTTGTTGGAATGATTTCCATCTCAAAGAATCATGCTTGGTGATTTTGTTGTGACTTGTGATGTGAGGCATGACATGAGTTTTTCGGTTTGCCCTTGATTGGAATTATATACTTTAAAAATTAAAAAAAAAAAAAGAAAAAAAGATTTCAAGGGTCATTTTTTAAAAGGGTGGGGTTTACATACTTTTTCAAGGTTTTGACAAAAAACAAACAAAACAGTCATGTAGAGAGTGTATGTCTTTTCCTAGTAGTTACTAAATCATTTACCTGTCGGCATCTATATACAGTCTTCATAAATTTCCTTCATAAATTGCCACGTCTTACACCCAAACTCTGTGTTAATGTGTAAACAGGCTTCAGTGTAATTGGTTTGGTTAAAAGATTGCCATCTTTTAGTAAAAATTTTCTTTATAAATAAAACCAGATTCGCTCTCACATAGATCATCAAAAATTTCAGAATCCTCTTTCTCTATGCTTCTAAATATGTTACCGTCTCTCTTTGTAGAAAGGCTTCTCCTAGCCGCAGTGGCACTTTTGCTTACTAGCTTGCCTTCTTATGAGGCAAGAAAAATCCTCCAAAATCCAATGAAGAGAAACCAAGACCAAGTCCCTCCAACATTTGTGCCAGTGCCCAGTCCTCTCAGCCAAAAGGCCTTAGCCGGTGATCAAATTAATGTCTCTTCTTTACTAGGTGGACTGGATTGGGCTCCTCGTGTTCCGGTGCCTCCATCAGCACCCAGTCCAGGCACCTACATTCCCAGTTCAGCTATGAGACAAACAAAGAATCCTCCACATCCCTCTATGCTGCATAATGCTTATCATGTTTCTCCACCCAATCCTCTCAGCCAAAAGGCCTCAGCCGGTGATCAAATTAATGTCTCTTCTTTACTAGGTGGACTGGATTGGGCTCCTCGTGTTCCGGTGCCTCCATCAGCACCCAGTCCAGGCACCTACATTCCCAGTTCAGCAATGAGACAAACAAATAATCCTCCACATCCCTCTATGCTGCATAATGCTTATCATGTTTCTCCACCCAATCCGAGCACTCGTATCATCCCACCTTCAACTACAACGAGTCAAAACACTGCTCCATTGCTAGGCACCCCACAGATGAGTCCTCTGCCTCTTTCTGTCAACACTGCTCCATTGCTGCAGAAGAGTCCTCTGCCTCCCTCTGTCAACACTGCTCCATTGCCGCAGAAGAGCCCTCTGCCTCCCTCTGTCGACACTGCTCCATTGCTAGGCACACCGCAGAAGAGTCCTCTACCTCCCTTTGTGTCTAACAGGGGTACTTCCATCCCCTAGCCTAGCCCTGATGAAAAAATGTGTGTTCACCTTTTCTTTATCTAATAACTAGCTCTAGCAGATAAGAATTTTGTTTAGTAGTTGTTGCCATTAATAGATTTGAAATCCCTTAATTTCAAATCTATAAATTTCACGTCTTTGTTTGGACGGTAAGGATTTCTAAAATTCCATGGGTTATTAATGCACCATAGGATGTTGTATGGATTACATATTTACATCTTTGATAATGTGAATTTGCGTTTATCTTGAATTCTCAGCTGATGGGTATATGTGCTTTGAAACTGTATGTGCCATATCACCGATCACAGTGTCAGTGAAAGAAACACCATAAGCTCAAGCCTGAGAGCTTTTGTTTGTCTTTCAACTTTCCAGATTGAGATGGTTCAAGAATGTTCTTTCTCTGTTTCTGAAGAGACGACGAGCTGTGACACGAGTACCAAAAGCTCCACCAACCAAAACCCAACTACCAACGCCTTGAAAACCTCTCCATCAATAAATCAATCAGAATGAAATAACCAAAGATTTTTTTTTTATTATTAAAACATGAACTGGATTCTTTCAAGAATACATGACCACAGGTCCACAACAAAACAATATAAGTAACCCATCTGCAGATGAGATTTAATTTGGCAGAGCAAGTACAATTATTAAAACTTTTAGGATGATCCTGAGTGTCTGAAAAGGACAAGGGAAAAATCTGTTGTTCCTTCTAAAGCTGATTTTCGTTGGTGTAAGTGGCACTAAAGTCGAGCATACTTTGAACTCAAAGCTCTCTAATGAGCTTGTGAAAGAGACTTGGACAACAAGCCTCAAGTAAATCCTCCTATTTCAACTTAGGGAGTCGTGTGAGTTGGTTTGTGCTTCTATATCTATCTACATTATAAAGTTGTGTTCGTGTTTTATAAAGAGAAGAACGTGTAAAAAGAGTGATGTCTGTCTGGAAACAAAAGGAAAAAGGTTGATTACAACTTATTTACTTGTGGTTTGACAAAAATTTAAGTTGTTTACTCGTGGCTAGGATTCTGTAACCTACTTCGGTTAAAAATTAGGTTAAATATGTAATTTTGCTCACATTTTATGTCTCTCTTCTTCAAAAAAAAAAAAAAAAAAAAAAAGAACAAAGGAAAACAAGATCAAAAAGTGAGAGTTTAGTAAAAATTAAGAACAAGAGCTACCTTCTGAATTCTATAAGACCTGAATGGAATTGTACCCACTCGTTTAGATAAAACTGTACAATGCATTTTGCAGAAATCTATAGTCTGTACTATTGATTATATGACTAAAACAAAAAGAAAAGAAAAGGAAAAGAATGTGAGAAAAAAAAAAAAGGTGCCTCAAATCATTGAACACCACGTTATGGAATATAACAAAAACTCTGAAATCCAAACACATAACATTAAAGAAGAGATTGAAAGGCAGCTTTCTTCAAGAGCTTCATGTGGACTCTGGGGTATCAATTCTATCACAACACATTTCCGTAATTTTGGAATGTGGTAAAAAATTCAGGAGCCCAGATTTGGAGCCTTCCAAGTTCCAAACGAGCATAATGTGTTTGGATCTTTATAGGCTCCATTATTTTACTATGGTGTCTATGCATTTAAAGTCCACTAAGAAGCAAAGGGAAATATTAAAAATGAGACTAATTTCTGTTCTTAATTTTTACTAAACCCTCACTTTTTGATCTTGTTTTATTTGTTCTTTTATGTTTTTAGAGAGACATAAAATGGAAGCAAAATTATATATATAACCTTATTTTTAATAGAAGTGGATTATGGAATCCTAATTGAACTAACTTCAGGTGGTAAAGTGTTAAATTTCAAACCATAAGAAGGTAGTTTAAATTTCGACTTAACTATAGGTCGGTAAATTGCAATTAACCCAAAAGCAAAAGACAGTGCAGTAGAGTGAGCACAGTGAGAAGAAAAATAAGGTACTAAAATTTATAATAATTTATAAAAAGAAAAAAAGTTTTTTTTTCTTCTATTTATTAAAAAATAAAACAAAAAATCAATGAAATTTCAATTTTTTTTGCGACAAACTTTTATTTGATGAGAATTAGATCAGACACTCAAAATTCAAGAATTATATATATAAATGAAGAGAACTGCTACGTCCACAACATTTTTCACAACATTTTCACAACAAATCCTAGTTGGCAGGTTGTTACAGGTTTTAAATTTAAATTCAATACTGAAATTACTTTCTTACCCACTAGTAACAGCAAATAACAACCTGCCAACTAGGATTTGTTGTGAGAATGTTGTAAAAAATGTTGTGAACATAGTATTTCTCATAAATGAAAGCAAAATCTTAACGATTCCCAAAAAAAAAAAAAAAAAAAAAAAAACTGAAATACTTTCAATAATCACACCATATCATTGCGTTGATTACAATGGAATGTCAAAATAAATAGGTGCCAAAGAATCGTTACAACTCAAATTCAATAATACCAACTTTGCTTTATCAGAGAATCAGAACCTTAAAAACAAATAAATAAAAAAGAGACAAATCTTACATGCTTGGAAGAGTGACAAATGGGAAGAAGCATAGAGATCAAGGAAAGGGCCCCAGCGATCAGAGGTTGAAGAGATGGGCCATGCCCATGATCGCTGAATGTGACCATCTTTTTTTGTTGGTTCCGATCGGTCTATTCAGTGTTCCTTTTTTTACACCGCCGTAAACATAAATTTCGGGGGGTTTTAACAAGAAGTATCTAGTGCTACGACAGAGAGTTGCTGGCTTTTGATCAGGATGAAGAAAGTTGGCAAAAATGCAAAATTGACCTTCTAAGTTTCACATTTTGTCATTTCAGTCTTCTAAATTTCAGTTTTGTCATTTTAGTCCTCTAAGTTTCAAATATAATCAATTCAGTCCTCCGTTAGTTTTTCCGTTAAGTACTGCGCTGTTTGTTATCCAAAACTTTTTTTTTTAATTTCTTAAATTAAAAAAACTAAAAAACGTTAATTACCCAAAAAAAAAACTAAGGAATCCCCACCCCCACCCACCGATACAATACCCTAGCTTAGACGAAATCGATATCTGAGAAATTTGAGGGGCTGAGTTAACTGAAATTGGGTAAAGAGAATCCTTTGATGATATGGGCCACAACCATTGACAGGCACAACATTTGTCCAAAAATTCGATTGACAGCTATTTTCCTTCCATTTACTTCACTTTGCCATAGACTCAGATGAACTTAAGGTTCGTGGGTCCTGGAAGACCCATTGAAAAGGCAAATGCCGAGGCCTGCGCTCCAACAATCAAAGTGTGTTTTGTATGCTCCATTACTAACCAAACAGCTCTGATGCCATCCTTCACATACCTCATAGCAGCGACAGCTCCAACCTTCATTGTCATCTATGTCCTCTGCATCCAACTTGGTGTGATTATACTCTAAATCTAACGAGTGTGATTACAAATCATATGCTCAGTTTTAGTAAATGAACTAATAAATTGGTTTAACATTTTTTGCCCTCAAATATCGGTTTCATTTGAGGTTAGTCGCTAGCATATCGTATTGGTGGGTAGGGGTAGGGGTGGGGATTTGTTTGGTTTTTCAGTGGGCAGGGGATCGACGTTGTCCCCCTTGGGTTCTTTCTTTTCTTTTTTTTCTTTTTTCTTTTTTTGGTAATTGACGTTTTTCAGTTTTTTTAATTTAAGAAATTAAAAAAAAAAAGTTTTGGATAACAAACGGCAAAACTTAACGGAAAAACTAACGGAGGACTGAATTGATTATATTTTGAACTTAGAGGACTGAAATGACAAAACTGAAACTTAGAGGACTGAAATAACAAAATGTGAAACTTAGAGGGCCAGTTTTGCATTTTTGCCAGTTCAAAAAAAAAAATTGATAAAGTAATTTATGTAGAAAATCTTCTTTTTATTTTATTTTTATATGAATGTGTAGAAAATCAACCTTTTGTTTCACCGTGCCTTTCACTCTCACGTACGTTATCATATCAAATGACATCTTGTTTTGAAACAGCACCTTTTTAAAATATACTCTTCTTCTTTTTCTTTTTCTTTTTTTAACTTCAGTTTTTATTTTAAGATACAATTTTCTTAAATAGTTAATAATTTAAAAAAAAAAAAAAAAAAAAAACAAACAAACGGGCACTATATAGTACGATTTATGGTTAAGTTTATCATGTTAAAAACCTTTGTTGTGAAATGTTATAAAAAGTAGGAAACACCTAAGTAGGGATAAGAGATGGGAGTGAGCCTCTGATCTAATCTTTCCTTCTTCTTTTTTGGAGAAGATTTAGCTTCTCTAATCTCTATGGAAATTTGACATAGCATAGGACTAAAGGACACAAAAATTGTAACATCCTCTTTTCTTTTTATTTTTTTATTTTTTGAGAATACTAAGTATTTTTTAACACTTATACACGGGGAGAAGAGATAAAGTTTTTTAAAAAAAATTTACAGTAATGTATATCCAAAATGACCTTACTCTTAAATACACAGTATAGACTTTAAACAATTGTAACATCCTTGATCATACCTATTTAGATAGTGACGCTTTAACTACTTAATACCTACGCATCGTAATGCGGTTCGCATGCGGCATGATCAAAGGTCGCACATTTGGAGAGAGAGAGAACTTTTTCTAATCTCAAATCCATTACTGGTAGACTATTTGGTTAATTTAATTTATGGTCACACCGTACGTATTATTTTTGGCCAAACCACAATTATTAAGGCTAAGGCTAGTTGGTCGTTTGTGTATTTTTCTTTGTGTTGAATAAGATTTGTGTTAAAGCTTTGTTAGTTTTATTTTTTTAAATATGGAAAAGCTTTGTTGGTTTGTTTTTCTACAAGGAAGAAATGAAGTGTATACGATTATTTTTTAACTCAATTTAAAAAGTAATAGATCTTTGTAATCAATAGTGATAAAAAAAATTCACTACTAATATTATACAAGTTAATAAATTATGTAATTAGTGTCTCATATATTTGTTCTTCAGCTATGTAGTGGATGTTGTGGCAGCCGATTCTGGTGAATTTTACTAGATTAAAAGTGTGGTGGGCTTTTTTTGTGCAATATTGGGCTGGACTACTTCTTGCCATGCTGGGCTCAAGGTATTCTAAATCAGGGAGTTGAGACCGGTCCAATTGCAACCCACTTTGGTTCGGCTTGTGCGCAAACCATGCCTCGTTTACCGAGATTTAGATTACATGCCCATGGTAGACAGAGTTGCTAAAGTAATTACGACAGACAGATATAATAAAGATAATAAAACAGATTCGTTTGCTATTTAGACAAAAGTAAATAATGAGTCATTACAAGGAATGCGTATTTTATGAAACAGCAACAAAAATAAATACAGAGGAGATAGTAGCAAGCTTGTTAAACCAAAATTAATATCAGTCTGCCGCGTTATGTTACTGGGTCTAAGTCAAGAAGGAAACCATTTTCTCAACGCAAGTAACCTCTTCAAGGGAGAAATTAATTGCTTTGAGGGAGCGGACCTAAATGATTTGTGCCCAGAGAAGTCCTCTTACAGTTAGCAGAGAACATGGGTTTCAAAGGGAGAGAAGGAATCAACCTATTTGATACATGCCTGCTACTCTACTCTCTCTATTTTTTTTTTCTTCCCTCTGATTCTTTCTTTCTTTGTTTTCTTTGCTTCTTTCCTTAGTTATTGTGTTTCTTTCTTTCTTTTCTTTTTAGACCACCATTTTCATCCCCCACTCTTGTGCACGGTAGGTGTCTTTATATAATGCCTACTGTAGCTGGTTTTTACTATTTTAGCCTTTAACCGTCTTTGTCTGGTGTGTGTCCTTGTCGACCATTACTGATTGGTCAGTTGCCCAGCCAGCGCCACTTGCTTGTGCTGGCCACGCCACTCCACATCATCAGGCGAAGACAGACTATTTTATTTGTTTGTTTGCTTGCTGTGGCATTCTTATCTGCCACAGCGTGGATGCTCTCTCTCTCTCTCTCCGTTCCTCATGGCATGCATCTAGTGGTTCCAACTCAGCCTTACTTCTTTTGGGTAATATGTCATTCCAGCAGGACATTTCCTCTAAAAGAGCCTGAGCAAGAGCCTCAAAATAGGTTTTTCCCCTTTCTCCACCGCCAGACCATGCCCTCTTACCTCTGACCCAGGACCCACCACTTTCTGTATTGGCTGGGTACAGGCTGGTGGTGTCTGGGCCTTGCGCGTGCCTCACTTCTATGTTTATCCAAAATCTGTCTGCTACTCATCTGTTTGCCGTAGTCTGAAGGTCCATCTGTCCATTCTGCCGTTCGTCCCTAATTTCTTATGGCATGAGCTGTTTTCCTAATTTCTCATTCTCTATGGCTTGCTCCTTGGGGACTGGGCTTTGCCCGATTGTGGGATTCCTCTTCTTTATGCCTTTCTCAATGCTTTACTCTTGCAGTCTTCGCTGTTACTTCCTGCCATACCATTCTGCTATTCCTGCCATGATGTTTATTTGACCCAGAATTGCTGGGTTTCTTTGGGCTCGTTGTCCATTTCTTTTTAGATTGCCCAATAAGCTCATCGGGCTTTTTTACACATCGCTTGCGGGCTCTCATGTCCCGTTTACTTCCTTTTGGGCGTCCTTGGCTCAATTACTTTCTTGGGGCATCCTTGGCTCCTCCTAATTTTGTGCTTCCCATGGGCTTTTACTAATTCCTTGGGCTTCCCTAGCCCAACTACTTCATACTTCATCCTTAGGGCTAATAAACTCTCTATTGCCCCTTACTTTCTTTTCTTACATTACTTTGGGCACGCTGTGGCTGCTGTGGCCCATTCTCACTTATTCTACATTTATTTTGCCCATGGGTTTGCTACTTCTTTCTTTCCGGGCCCTTTTTAGGCCCATTTACTTTCTCGAGGCCCATTTGTTTGCTTTATGGACCTACGATCCATTATTTCTGCTGCTTGGGCTTAATAGCTTTTCTATCCACTCACTAATTCTTTTCTGCCCGTGTTGTTGGGTTTCTTCTTTTTGCTGGGCTCCCAAAAATGAGCATCAACAAAAACATATACTGATGTGACTCATTAAACTATCTGTTCATTTCCAGTCATAGACCGACTATCAAACAAAACATCCAATCATCCCATATACTGTTGTCTTCCTTGTCATATTATTATCATTATTTTTAATGTGGTTGGATATTGTATAGAATAATAAAGATGCCAAGAATAAATTCATCTATGCATATGTGTGTATGCTTTTATTTTTTGCTGGAAAAGAAGAGCCATTGGTAAATATTAGAGGATTTTACCCATAAAACTTTCCAGGATTTCCCAATGTACATGAAATGAAATGGATAATTTTAAATTATGAGACTAGACAATCTCTACGTTCAAAGGGATCTCTAAACTTAAATCTACTTAGTAAAAGCTTGTAATAAAAAGGAACTCTAAATTTAGATGCTCTTTTGGTTGAACTTGAAACTTCCATATTCCTATGATTTGAAATGATTCATATCTGTCATAGTTTTAAGAAACCATGATTTTTTTGTAAATTTTAGTTAGAGAATTTTACCTAAAAATGAATCTCCTTCAAAGGGTCTCTAACTATTATGGAGAAAAATAGTCAACAGGAATGCATGATTTTTTGGTAAATTTTAGTTAGAGGATTTTACCTAAAAATGAATCTCCTTCAAAGGGTCTCTAACTATTATGGAGAAAAATAGTCAACAGGAATGCTTTGTGGGTGATTAAAATTGTGATTTTTTTTTAAATTTTTTATAATTCAATAGTTGAAGAAGGGCCTACATATCTTCAATGAAAACATTAGGATATGTCAATTGAGTTACAAAACTCTTGGCAAACTAGCATTATAAATGGTTATTCTTAAGTTTTAATAGTTAATATTTGGTCTCGTAATATGAATTCTACATGGCCTTCATGGTATGTTACCTTGCTTAGCAGGTTTCCAAATTTGTTTTTTCCCTTGGTAACTAGCTAGCTCACCGTAGAGAACGGGGGTATAGAATGGATAACAAGTGGTTAGGTTTTAACAACATGCAGGACAAGACAAAAGATGAGTAACATCAAAGCGAATCTGGACACCACTCAAGATTTTGTCATGGGAGTAGTAACTTAGAATTTTCCTTTTCCTTTCTTTGATAATTGGAGAAGTAGGATGCTTACTATCACTATTTCTATATGAAAGTGGGAAATTTACCATTTTGGAGTACTTGGTTCCCAAAGCAACTTCTATGTTGATGCTTATCGGTAAATTATACTATCAAATTCCTTGTACTATACTAGAATGGATTTTCAATTCAAGCAGGAAAGTTTCCCACCAGGCAATTAAATAACATTGCAACTATGAAGAGCAGCCAAGACCAGTCTGAGAAAACAGCCAAATTCAATCCAATCATGGGTAACTAGTTGGCTGGAAAAGGAGATTAAGAATCGAGACCACTGGCAACAATTCACTACTCGATGGGCCACAGGGGATACATGGGAATTAGGCAAACTATGAAGGAAACCTGATATATGCTACTGATATGCTGCAAAGTCTTAAGCATATAATTTTTTTTTTTTTTTTTTGGTGCAGAGAAGCTCAACATTCTTGTTTGGATCAACCTATGGTACCACATAATTGTTGCACCTTGGAGCACATTTTTTGGTTGCCATGGCTGGAAATTGCTCTAACTAGTGTAGTAATATACTAATATCCCCTACAAGGTATCTTCAGCTGGTATGTAACAAATACAAGTGTAGCAATTTGTCTGGCAATCAGACTTAATGTTGTTGAGAACCATGAGGTTGTCTGATGTTATAATACTTGTTATTAGTAGGGGGAAGTTTGTCAATATAGCAGTGGCCTTAGTCCTTAAGCTAATAGTAATAGCAAAGCCAATAGTAAGTTGCGAGAGGACCAAACTCTCACGTATAAGACATTCCTCCAGTCATTTTCTTTCAAATCAATTTGAAAAATACAACAAACTGGTTGAAATCCATAAATCAACTTAATTGCTATAACATATGAACTATTGTTGCCCTCTACTTTGTACATATTGTACTAAATGGTTCGTTCAATAATAGACCCCCAATATTACTACAGCTTCCAGTTTATCTTTGCTTTCCTAGTAGTAAAAATTTAGTATCCCCGAAAAAAATACAGAATTATGCATATGAAAACAATGATCATTGTGACAGCATAGATTGCCCAAGCGGCGTACTTGAAATGCGGTGGCAAGGGAATCGCAACAGCAAGGAAGAATACTGTGGCGGCCAAAAAGACTGCAACTTGCTCAAGTACTTTCACTGCTGCGGGAGACTTTCTGCCAATAAATTTGGCAACAAAGAGAGCAGAGAAAGTCAATGTATTTGCCAGAGAAAGCCAATGAAAAGTTGGAGGGAATTGAAATTCCTTTCCCATGGACTGGATTGCTATTCCAATGGCTGTTGTGAAACACAACGTCAGGATAGTGTTTTGCCATTCTACAGCCCAATTGATTGGGTTTGGGGGTGGTTCATGGTCCACAATGGGTTGTGATGGTGGTGGCTGCACTAAACACTCCCCTAGTGATTTTGGGTCGATAACGGTTTGTGGAGGTGGTGGCTGCACTGAAGTCTCCCTTAGTGAATCAAGGTTGATGACGGTTTTTGAAGGTGCTGGCTGCACTGAAGTCTCTCCTAGTGAATTTGGATCAATGACAGTTTGTGAAGGTTCTGGCTGCATTCAAATAAAACCATTATAATTGTTATATTGTACTATCAATATTTGTGTTAGAACAGAACAATCAATGTTTTCAACATTTAGCCTATTTTACAGATTGTTCCTCAAAAAAAAAAAAAAAAGGCCTATTTTTCAGATAGTTCAATGATACTGAGATTTATTAGGATAGTTTGCATCATACAATTATCGTATAATGTGAGACTTAAAGGTTAATTAGTTAGTTTTTATAAACATTTTTAATCTTTAATTTTTTATCCTATAAAACTTTACATCTTACATCGTTGGATAGTGTAACAACCCTAATTATTACATTGAATCCAAAGCGAGAACAATGGGGGTGGAGGTGGGGGAGGCTCTTTATTTTAAACAGCAGAAGTTTTAAATTAAGGAAAAATTTTACTTTATGGCTCCCTAGTTTTTCAAAAACATCTCCCCTCTCACTTATTTTTTCTATTGACAAAACTTTTAAAATGTGAATTTTACTTAACCGCCCCCCTTCAAACATATATATATATATATATATATATTTGAGACTTGAACCCCGGCACTTGTCCCGGCACACCCCACAAACACTTATACTTGTGAAGTAACCATCACACTAAAGATATGTGATGGTCAACATATATGTGTGTGTGTGTGTGTGTGTGTGTAAAAGCCTCATTTCCCATGTATAACTCATAAATATGTTTTCTTTTTGGCAAATATGTTCTTAAAAATATAAGTACATTATTTTAGTAATTGTTTTCTTTTCCAAAAATAACTCTTCTTAATAAAAAAGGGAGATGATTCCTTAAAAAAGAAATATATATATATATATATATTATTTTAGTAATTGTTTTCTAGAAAATAGTGAAATCATTGTTGTTTTGTGGATGTAAGTAAATTGCCAAATCACATAATTTCTTGTATCGTGTGATTGCTTTTGTGTGTGTTATTTTTTATTTTTTGTATCTCACAAATCTAAGAATTTTTATATATTCCAAAAAATATTGAACCTTTTCCTTTGCATTTGATAAACTTATTTGTGCAAAGAATAGGTCTACTTACCTTCATTTCTTTTCTCCTCAGAATTTTTTCCTCTTAACTCTTTTGTTGCTTTGCTTTTGTATCTATCTCAGCCTCTCCTTTCTTTTTTGGGAAAAATACCCTTATCACTCTCTAAACTTTTTTTTTATAATACAAAATAGAATTTCTACTCTAACCTAATCTAAGTGTATATGTGTGTAAAACTCCCTCCTGAAAACTTGAATCTGGCTCTTGCCCCCGCACCCTACTCTCTAAACTTTGGAACAGTAGTTGTCACGAGGGAACTTCTATTTTGACCAATATACCCCCCATGAACTTTACACAATTGTGAATCAACACCTCAGTTAGTCTCCCATGACACGCCTGGATCCTCGCATGGACTTTAAAATACTAGATTACCAAGGGCTGAATCGGTTGAGAGGAAGATAGAAACTAAGGTTTGAAAAAACCAAATGGATCACAACAACTCGTGGTTTTTTTGGGTAAAACAAAATTTTTGAACTTTACTAGATCAATTGCACAAGTGGCCGAGTAACCGGGTTTAATGTGCCTCTTAGCCCCTAACCAAAGCTGACTTCGTTCTATTCTCCAAAACACTGCTCCTTAAACCCAACTGGCTTTTTTGGGGCCTTCAAATGACTAGAGTTGGGCTTGTGTTTTTAATCCAAAATACTGCTCCGACGCCGAGCCCGGTCAAGTTTAATAACTATGACTCTTCAGCCTGTAAACAACCAGTTCACCAAATTCCTGTAACTATGCCGGTTGAGCCAGAGGCCTGTAAACAGCCAGAGTTGGCTTATTTTTTTCACCAAACTACTGCTCTGACGGGCAGAACCACACCGTGAGATAACAAGAACGGTAGCTGGAGAAACATATCGGATGAATGGCAGCGCCGGCTGGGCCTGCTGTGGATGCTTGCCTCTGTGGCATTGTGCTATCGCGGAGTGGGGCCACTTTTTTAATTATGGTTACTGCTGTGGACCAAGAGATTTTTGGAGGGTCAAAGATGGTGTGTGGGTTTAGGTGGTTTGATGATGGCGACTGGGATTTCGGTTTAGCTTAGAGAGCTGGGTTTTCTTCTGGGTGTTTTTCTGGTGGGTTTCAAAGTGGGTTTGGTTGTTTTCTTGCTGTATAGAAATTGGATGCAGTTTAGGCTCAGACACAGAGCGAAGATGATGCAGAAGCTGCAAGTGAAAAGTGATAAAAACAGTAAGACAAAAGAAGAAAGTCTAGGACGTGCTTGCAAACCTTAGGTAAACGCCTAGGGCTGATTGGGAAGCACCAAACAAAAGTGGAGGTCAATTTCAAATCATAACCTCCAGTTTTATAGCCGTAGGGCCGGCCCTACATCTGGCCCAATTCCGCAATTGCTTAGAACAAGTTCAGGAAATTTCTATAATTATAAAAATATTAATTAGGTTCTAAATATTAGCCAATTGATAAAATAAATAAATAAATTTTATGTTTACAACAAATTTTAAAGGGCGTGTTATTATTGGATGTGTGATGGATTTAAATTAAAACTATAACAATTTACCATCTAGGATATATTGAAAGTATTGTGGACATATTATTTCTAAAAAAATATAATAACTAATGCTATGGACACGTGGGTTTCAATTAGTTTAATTAGTAAAATTTCTAATTGTTGAATAAGAGATTTAGGTTTAAATATCTAGGTTTAAATCCTTCTTCTCCAACTATAAATTTTTTTTTAACAAAAAAAAAACATTTAGAACTTTAGGGCCATTTAGGACTTTTTAAAATGATTTATTTATTTGTTTTTAAGGCATGAATGTTATAAAAAATATAAGGGTACATTGTAATACATGTTATAATGGAATGTTTATTCATAAAGAATAACTACTATATAATACTAGATATACCCTAAATCATATACTATATAATAAAAGTTGAGTTTAGAAGGCGTGATTGTGCCAAGTGGCTTCACCAAATTGTAGAAATTTTTTTAAATTTTAAAAATATATATAATTTTTTTCTCCTATAATTTTTAAGTTGATAAAAATCTTAATTTGATTACAATCCAAATTCTTCATCTAATTTATCTACTATAATTTCTGAGTTGATAAAAATATTAATTTGATTACAATCCAAATTCTTCATCTAATCCATTTAATCCTTATTTTTTAAGTGTAGTGTATTATAGTCCAAATTCTTCATCTAATCTTTATTTGTACGGGCAGTGTATTATATAAAAAGCAGTTTTAACAAAACATGAAACTTATATTAAAAATAAGTGTTTTAACAAAATATGCTACCTACATTTAAAAAAAAGTAAAATTTAAAAAAAAGATTAAATTTAGTTGGTTTTTTTCTTTGGAAAGTAAATTTAGTTGGTTGGTGCCATACAACTACAACTTACAATTATGTCTTTCTAAATATTATCAACAAAACCTAAAATAATAGGATAGAAAGAAAGAAAAAAAAAAACCAAAGCATAAAATATTAAAATGTGTAGTACTATACATAGAAGTATAGCTAATCCCATGAATTAAAAAAAAAAAAAAAAACCACTCTCATTGGGAGGATATGCACACGGGAAGCAATTAATAATAAATTTGTTATCTATTTTTTTTTCAAATTTATTTGTTTAAATTTATTTATTTTTTGGATAAATATCAAATTTTTGGATAACAAAAAAAAAAAGGCTAATAACATTAACAACTTGATCTTTACCATATGTTAGGGAAAAATATTGTAATTAATGTTAACAACTTGATTTTTATGGTTTTTTTTTTTTTTTTGATAGGTTGATTTTTATGGTATTTGATTTTAAATAAATTCCTTCTTCTTCTTCTTCTTCTTCTTCTTGCTTTTTTTTTTTTTTTTTTTTTTGCTAATAACAACTTCTTCACAATTTAAAATTATTGTTTTAAATAGAAGCAACTTCTTATCAACTCTTTTTTTTTTTTTTTTTTGGTTGAAGTTTACCATGGTTGAAATTTTGTTTGTTTAAAAATAGGAATGATTACGGATAACATTTTACCTACAATTGTGGCTATCTAAATAATATCAACAAAGCCTAAAATAATAGAATAGAAAGAAAAAAAAAACCAAAGCATAAAATATTAAAATGTGTAGTTGTGTACGTAGAAGTATAGCTAATCCCATAAATTAAAAATAAATAAATAAATATATATATATATATATATATATATGACACTTTCATTGGGAGGATATACACATGGGAGGAATTAATAATAAATTTGTTATCTACTTTTTTCAAATATGTTTTGTTTTAATTAATTTATTTTTTGGATAAATATCAAATTTTTGGATAACAAAAAAAAAAAAAGCTAATAACATTAACAACTTGATATTTACCGTATATTAGTGGAAAAAAAATTGTTATTAATGTTAACAACTTGATTTTTATGGTTTTTGATTTTAAATAAATTCCCTTTTTTTTTTGTGTGTGTGCTTATAACAACTTCTTCACAATTCAAAATTATTATTTTAAATAAAAAAAATTATTATCAACTTTTTTTTTTGGGTTAAAGTTAACCATGGTTGAAATTTTGTTTGTTGGATAAATATAAGAACCATTATGGATAATAGTTTTTTTATGTCGTGACTCTCATCTTTAAATTTTCAGGTCACTATAAATAATAAAGTCAGATTCATGATTTTTTTCATTAATATTTGTCTAAGTTTCTATCATTTTTTAGGGTTATTTGTTATTTGTTTTTCTCTCAAATTCAGTCCCTTTTTGCTTCAAAAAATGAATTCCCAATTTTGTTTGTTTGTTTTATTTATTTATTATTATTCATGTTGTTTTTTATTATATTTTTCCAAGGAGTTTCCTTGAGGTTTCAAAGCACTCGATCAAAACTTTTTCTCAAAAAAATTTCTTGAAGTTTATATTTACACATTTTGTTTTAATAGGGTGAAATTTGGTGCCTCCTTCCTCACTTTCAAAGACAAAAATTCAATTCTTACACAAGTTTATCTACTTTTATTTTTTAATATTTAGTAATTCGGGTTGTTCATAATTCTTAACTATTACATTGAGGTTACCACTTAAATATGCTTTCAAATTTTTTTTTTAAATTATTAAATTCAGGGTTTTTCATTGAAATATGCACTTGAGTTGTAATTATGCAAACTCCCTTTATATTTTCCAAACATCTCCTTTTATATTAGTTGCATAGTTATTTACCATATTCCATTCAATTAATTTTGGACTTATATATGATTTTTTATTTATTTATAAAAACTCAATCTTACACAATATGCATTCATCCATAAAGTAAAAGATTACTTATTTTTAAAAAAAATAGAGCAAAAGTTTACTTTATTTTTATTATCTATTTAATTTTAATTAATTAATATAAAAATTATTATTCTTTATTTTCATTAATTTACATACGATTCTTAATAAAGCTGTGCATCACATGGGCCTAATACTAGTCTTTTTAGTAATTTTTTTCCCCTCTCCCAAAAGGGTACTCTTCTTGACATTGTATTTAAAGAGTTGAGTAATGCTATGTCCATAACTTTTTCATAACAATTTTACGATAAATCTTAAATTGTAAGTTAATTTGAGTCTACGACTAAAATTTATTTTTTAGTTTTTATTCACAAGTAACAACTTGTCACTTATAATTTGTTGTAAAAATGTTGTAATACGTAGCATTTATCTTAAAGAGTTAGGGATATTAAGGAATAAGGAAAGCAATTTTTTTTTTTCTGTTAAAAGAAGAGATGCTATGACTTTTATCTTTAAAAGCTTGAGGCATGTTCTATTTGTATCAACTCAACAAACAAAATAAAAGTTCATCTAAAAAAAATCATTTGATATTGGTATTGTTATATTTTTCACTTGATATTGATAAAATTTTGACATATATTGGAAAACATAACAATATGCATTTGTCTTAAAGTGTTTCATGGGAAATAATTCATTTTCCAAAAATACATTTTTAGGAAATCTTTTTTTTTTTTTTTTTTCCCTGAGAATTTGGAAGAAGTCTGGCTTCTCACGGAAGAAAAAGGCACTTTGATTGTTGGAAGAAGGTACTCGGGAAATACCCAGCGAGCTTCTGAGCTTCGTAGAGGATTACAGGCTGATAAAGTTAACATTCCAAAGATCCAAACGCGTTTTTGTGTTTGGGGAGGGGACGCGGAAATTTTCTACAACTCTTAATCATGTTTGGTATCTGAATCTCCAAACAGAATAATGCTTTGCTGTCGGTTCAAAATTTTCTTTTTATCTCTACTTTACAATTATTTTTTTTTTCATGTCAAAATCCAGAATTTAATTTACCACATGATCTCATAGATTATTATAATTAGCTTGTAATCTCATGCATATATATAGATACACTTAAAGATAAACAATAAGATGCATAATATAATTCGTATATATATAATTTAAATAATACTAATAGTTATTTTTATACTTTGTTAACTCTTTAAAAATTTTGTAAGGATATTATTAGGTATAAAACGTAAATTGTCCATGTTTTTTTTTTAATTATTATTGTGAAGCTTTTTTTTTTACGATTCATTTATTTTAGACTCTTTGGTTTTTGTACTTAATAACTCACTTGGATGAATATTTATGATGTGGTCTCACATTTAATTTTAAAATTAAGAAAAAAAAACTTTTTAAGAATAAATAATTTAGGACATATGACACAAAATTGGAATTCTAATTTAGAATTCTAATCTGAGTTTCTTTCAGTTTCACCTATTATTACTACTAGTGTATAATCCCGTGCATTTGCACGGTTACATTTAAAAATAATTACAATTACATATTATATATATGATTATGTTTTTTATGGTTTATTATATTGGACTCCTCGTTTTCTACATTAAATTAACTAATTTGGCACAAAAATTTAAATTCTAATTGAAATTCAATTTTTACCTAAATTAACTCACTTGGCACAAAATTCTAAAATTTAGATTAGATGAGACACGTGGCGTAAACTTAGACACTAATTGAATTCCAATTGAAAATTTAATTGGATTTTCTCTCTGCTTTACCTATTATTATATATATAGATTATTATTATACATAGATGAATTATAAATTTAATTTTTTTTTAGTTATATAATTATGTTTTTTATCGTTTATTATATTAGATTCTTCGTTTTCTACATTAAATTAACTAATTTGGCACAAAAATTTAAAAATTTAGATTAGATAGGACATGTGGCGCAAAATTAAATTCTAATTGAAATTCAATTTTTACACTAAATGAACTCACTTGGCACAAAATTATACTCTAATTTAATTTTAATTTGAAATTTAGTTGAATTTTCTCTCTGCTTTACCTATTATTATATATATATATATATATAGATTATATATATTTTATATGTATATATATAACTAGAAATCAAGTATTGAATTGTATAATAACACAACTTTTGACAATAATTTCAGATTCTTCACCTTCAAAAATATTATTATAGCTATAGTGCATAAACATTTTTTTTTTTTTTGGTTACTGGATAATATATTAGCAAGAAAGAAATTGCAAAAATTTAGCTATTTGGCACCACAAAAAGTTACTTTATCTATTTTACTTACACATATGCTACAGCAGTGAATCTATTTTAACTTTCAATACAATAAAATAATATAAACATTACAATAAAATAAGATATCTACTACAAAAGTTACTTTATCTATTTTACCTACACATATGTTACAACAGTGGATCTATTTTAGCTTTCAATACAATAAAATGATATAAACATTACAATAAAATAAGATATCTACTATAATAAAATAATATATTTATTATAATAAAATTCTAACCATAGTGTAAACACAAATATATATATATATATATATTTTTTACCTTTGAGCTACAGTGCACATCTATATTTAGATGTGCACTATAGCAATGAAGCTAAAAAAAATAACTTTAACTCTACTACTATATGGTTGAATTTTGTGTTTTGGTGGAGCTAAAATAGCTATTAGCTCCACTGTTACAAGTGCTCTGAACAATTTTTTTTTCTATTTTTTTTATGACCATCTCTCAATTAAAACCCATTTGTAAATTAAATTTAAAATCATAGCAGAACATGGAAACGGAAAGAAGAAAAATATATCATATACTTATTTACACTTACAAAGACTGGAATTGATGAGGTCATTTAATTCGTTATCTAAAACTAAACACAAATTGACAATAAAATCATCATAACTAAACCAACATATTGAATTTTTACTTTTTATTTCAATTAATAAAAGGTAAATGTTAAAGTATGCCTTAAAGGCATTGGTTTAGGAACTTTTTTTAGATATATTTTATAAGAAAATGTTAAAACATTTAATTTTATTGACAACTTTTTATATTTTTCATAAAAGTAATGTCAAAACTTTCCTAATATAGTTTATTAACAATTGCCTTAAGATCACTTGTTATTATGACCCTTAATAAAATATTACACTAAAACTTATTAAAGCTCGTTAGAAACAGATGAAATGAATTAGCTTAATCCAATTAATACATCACAGTTACATGATTATGCACTCATCAATAGGATGCAAGCAACATAATTGGGCTATTAACTTGAGTTTGTGGGTTAGGGACTTCAATGGGTTTTGTGAGACCCCGTTGGAGAGTTTTTATTATTATTTATTTTTAATTTATTTATCTATATATAATAATAGGTAAAGTAGAGAGAAAATCCAATTAAATTTTCAATTAGAATTCAATTAGTGTCTAATTTTACACCACGTGTCTCACCTAATCTAAATTTTAGAATTTTGTGCCAAATTAGTTAATTTAATGTAAAAAACGAGGAGTCCAATATAATAAACCATAAAAAACATAATCATATATATAATATGTAATTGTGATTGTTTTTAAATGTACTCGTGCATATGCACGGGGTTACACGCTAGTTTATTTATAATTGATACGATCCAAGGCAGAGCTTGCCCCCAACTCCTCAAAAAAAATCTCATAGATATTAGAGGGAGGAGGCATTACTGGTAATTGTTAAGGTGCTTTCTAAAGTATTAACTATTGGCCAGCGCTAAACCTTATTCCCAAAAAAAAAAAAAAAAGTATGAATCTTCTTTAAATGTTTTGGCCCTCCTAATGGGAAAGAAAAACACGGCAGAAAGGCAGAAGGAAGCTGCCATGAAACCAAAAGAAGGGAAAAGCTTCTCACGCACGGTAACACACTTTTTATTGTGTTTTGTCTTGCATCATAAGAATCATGGTGTGATACAAAATAATAGAATATACAAACTTACTATTCACATGCAAATTTATTTTTAATACATCTTTAGAGAGAGAGAGAGAGATATTTGATTTGGGAAAGTAATAAAAAATTGATAAATAAATAGTATAAATAAAATAATCAGATGTGGGTGTTTTTAAAAAATAATTGTGTAAAATTGAAAATGTAGGTTCTTATAGTTTTACAACACCAGTTTGGTAAAATAAAAAAATAAAAAAACATTTGTAAAATTCATCCCATATTTTGTTTTGCTCGACCTTTGGCCAAGGAGCATTGAATCGTTCTTCGTCCCCAAAGCTCATCTCATAAGAGCAAGGTGAAGGGTGTAGATGTGGGATCAAATATCAAGACCCACTAAATGTAATTCTCGACAAATAAAAAAACTGGTAATCATTTTTTTGTGATAATCATTTGAAATTACTTGTGGAGGTCAATTAAGAAAAATTTTCAATTTCTTTCTAGAATCTAAAGTTCTTATTTCTTTGATAGCTGGTTGTATTAAGGATGGTCCGTATTGAATTCTTTCTATGCAATAGGTTATTCCTCTTATATATTTAGTTATTTTAGTAGGGCACACTAGGGTTGTCGTGGATTAGTTCTGCATCTAAATCACAAATTTGATTATCATATTGACTTAGATTTGATCTTTAAAATTTGATATATTCTTAAGATCTTATTAGAGTTTGATTGTGATTACACCTGGAGAGGACCAATGTAATAATGATAAAAATTCCAATTTATAATATAGGACAAAGCTAATTACCTCATCTGTGTGTGTGGAGATTTTTATGCATGTCTTTTACCCTTTTGATGCCTGAAATTTTCATGGCAATATAAGTACTTTAGAGACTGTCACAGATAACATTTACTTCAAACACTACAAGAAAAAATACTTGTTACAACAAGTACTATTACAACAACAAAAATAATTGGGTAACATATATACTATTGCATGGATCGTTTTTTGTTGTAATAATAACTTAAATTTATTACATTAATTTAAGATTGTTGCAAGAATTATCTTGTTACATCTGAATGTGTTGTTGTAATAGTTAAACATTATTTTATATTGAAATATGCTGTTGCAATAAATAACTACTTATTTCACATCAAAATATATTGTTGTAATAAGTGAAAAAAGACTTGTTACAAAAAGTACTATTGCAACAAAACAAAAAAATTTTGGGGTAATATATATACTATTGCGTCTATGGGTTTTTTTTGGTTGTTGTTGTAATAGTAACTTAAATGTATTACATCAATTTAAGATTGTTGTAAGGATTACCTTGTTACATCTAAATGTGTTGTTGTAATAGCTAAACCTTATTTTATGCTGAAATATGCTGTTGTAATAAGTAACTACTTATTTCACATCAAAATATTTTAGTTTAGGGTAAATTTCACTAACTACCCCTGAGGTTTGGGGTAATGCCAAGCAGGTCCACAACTTCTCAAAACTAACCAATTTGGTCCAAAGTACCACTTAATCTCTAATTAGACTTAACAGACGTTATTTTTTAACTCTCCCTTCTCTCTCTTCTCCTCTCTAACCCAAACTTCTCTTCTCTCTTCTCACTCTATCTCAAACCACCACCGTGACCACCGCCATCAACACTCAAACGGCAAGATGCCCAATCACTAAAAACCGATTGGTGTATAGACCCAACCACCACTAGTTGAGACCAAAACCACCGCCTCACCACCATCGTCACAAAGCCCATCACCACAAACCAAAACCATAAATAGGAGCCCAACCACCACAGATTTACAATCACAGGTAGCCAAATCAAACCAATTCAAGAACCCAAACCCAGATACAAAAAACAACTGAAAACCAAAAATTGAAACAAGAAAATGAATGCAAATAAAGGGAGGAAAGAGACAAACGGTGTGGCCATCGATGGTGTGCCTATCATTGAGGAAACAGTCAAGAACAAAAGGGTCAGAGAAGACAACAAAGCCAAAACCATGAGGGCGACCAGTGGGTTTCTCGCGCATGATAACAGCTTGGGTGACTTGAGCGTACTGGATGAAGTACTTAGTCAAGGTTTCTTTACTGGTGCCCTATGCTATGCCTCCTATGAATAGCTTTCCTTCGTCTGAATCCATATCTCTCTTTTTTGCCTCTCTTTTTTGTGTGTTCTCTCTTAGAGAGGCTCAAAATGGAAAAGCTCTCTGTTTTTGGTTTTCTGTGTGTTTTTGTTAATATAAGAGAGAGAGAGAGAGAGAGAGAGAGAGAGAGAGAGAGAGAGAGAGAGAGAGAGAGAGAGAGAGAGAGAGAGAGAGAGAGAGAGAGTGGACTCGAGGAGGGAAGAGAAGCGATTACTGGGTTAGGGTTTTGTTTTGAAACAACGTCGACTTGGACTCAGCCTAGACACCATGGAAGAGAGAAGAGAGGTTTGGGTCAGAGAGGAGAAGAGAGAAAAGGGAGAGTTAAAAAAATAACGGCTGTTAAGTCTAATTAGAGATTGAGTGGTACTTTGGACCAAATTGGGTAGTTTTGAGAAGTTGTGGACCTGTTTAGTATTACCCCAAACCTCAAGGGTAGTTTGTGAAATTTACCCTTTAGTTTATTATGATGGCTCACAACAACTTTTTCGTCATTGCAATAAGGTATTGCAATGACTTTGTAGTTATTGAAACAATTTTTCCTGTTATAATAGACATTTTTTCTTATAGTGAAAACTAACTAGATTGTCTACACTTAGAAGAGATAAGGTTGCATTATTTCCATAAGAGAAATGGTTGTTTCCACATCACCTCCCAGTTGGACTTCATGGTAGGATCCATTACGTGAGAAAGGATGGTGTGGAAAAAGTTATTCCTTGTTTGCAAATAGTAGTTTCCTTCTCTTATAAGTCAAGTTGTCTTACAAAAGATATAGATGATAGAAAAGAAGTTGTCCAATAAAATTAGCTAAGCTACCACCTTCTACCCATAATAGAAGATTATTGGGTATATTTACACTCTGTTTATTTCGATGGAAAATGTTGTGTAAAGATAGTTTTCTATGTTTTTCAGTGTTTAATAACATTAAAAAAAACTGAGTTAAGGGAAAACTATCTTTGCTCAACAAAAAAAGTATGATTTTTAGAGATTGTTTTTCACTAAATTTTTTTGGAAAACAAATTTATCTCATAGTAAGTTAAATAGGAGAAGTTAGAAGATTGTTTTTCAACTCATTTAAGGTTGCTACCAAACATAGGAAAATGAGATAATTTTATAAAAAATATTTTTTGAAAAATGATTCATTTTAATATTTATATGAAAACATATGCATATGGTTTATCTTTAATCTTCTTCGTTTCAATTGAACCAAAAGTTTGTTGCTTGCTTTTCATTTATCTATGGACAAAATTTAGCTACAAAATCAGTTGTACCCTTAGGTTACAAACTAACTCAATATCTTTTTATTGGAGGTGAATTTTGATAAATTCATCATTGAATTACATCTTATTCTTATATTCTTCATGTTTGCAAAATTTCAAGAAAATTAAAGATCAATAGGTATGCCATCAATAAATTTTTAAATTGCTAGTTTTTGTAATTTAAAATTATGCATAAAATATAAGTTATAGATTATATAGTAAATAATATCCGATTGACACAAAATTTGACATGTATCTTAAGAGCATAAAAAACATGCAATTTAATTAACAATTAGATTTTCAAAATATGTAGTAATATTTATTTTATTGAGTGCGTTTATAGTCTAAGGTTACAACCAATTTTGTAGTTAAACTTTGTCTTTTATCTATTCCTTTCACTTCACAAGCCAGAGGAGTAGGTTTCAATAAATAAGCCAAACTACATCTCAGAATGGCCTCTCTTGCTTAAAAAGAGCCTTGAGTGGTCAATTAATTCATTATTTCTGTCATAATAGGCTTAAGAGTTGTAGAAGAAAGTATTCGGCCTATACATTACATTCAATTTTATTTGTATTTTTTACCGTCATACTGAAAGAATTAAGACTGATACTTTCTATAAGTTATTGTTAGGTACATAACAG
Source organism: Lithocarpus polystachyus (assembly GCA_033629205.1). Lineage (NCBI taxonomy): Eukaryota > Viridiplantae > Streptophyta > Magnoliopsida > Fagales > Fagaceae > Lithocarpus > Lithocarpus polystachyus. The sequence continues at coordinate 49,999,102 of CM066171.1, read as the reverse complement.
CCTAGTTTTTTTTTTTTTTTTTTTTTTTTTTTTTTTTGGGGGGGTGGTCGGGGGTTGGGGTGCTTTTCTTTACTTTCTTTGCTTTCTTTCTTTGCAGGACATACATAATGGCTATAGAAGTTCATTGAAGTACGTAGGTTTGAAGTTTGTTGTGTGCTTGTGGAGTTGTATCATGTATTTATAATTGGTGCATAATCAGTTATAAGAATGAGTTACTGTTATCTTCCTTTGTCATATTGTTATTATTATTATTATTATTATTATTATTATTTTGGTGTAGATGGATATTGTTTAGAATAATAAAGATGCCAAGAATAATTCTTCCTCTATCGGTGGATACATTTTATTTTTTGTGGGGGAAAAACAATCGTTCTTAAATATTAGAGGATTTTAGTTTCAAAAAGAAATACAAAGCAAAGAAAGAGAAAGTGAGAAGCAGAAGCCACATACATAACAGTGAGAAGCCAAAAAAAGAGAGAGAGTGTATTAAGTCATTTACAGAGCAGTGGAGACTGGAGACGGAGACAGACAGAGAAGAAGAGTGTTCAACAAAAAAAAAAAAAAAAAAAAAAAAAAAGAGGTTATAATTCATTACAGAGTAGTGGAGATGGACAGAGAAGAAGCTGCTTCGTGGTGCCACCCCTGCTTCATCGTCTTCTTCTTCCTTTTCTCCTTCTTCTCTGTTTTCTTTCCTTACAAATGAGACTCTTTGTGTTTCAGCTCGGTATCCATTTACCGGCCAAAATAGCCGGATTTCGCCGGTACGGCAGGTATTTTTTTTGGGTACAAAACAAGGGTGTACCTATACCGGTGCACTGGCTGACACGGTATATACCGGCCGTATCGGCCAGTTCGGTACGGTATCACCCACACTGAGTAAAAAGGACCTCCAAATTTAGATAATACTTTGGTAAAACCATTGAACTTTCCCCCGCGATTTGAAATGATTCATGCCTGTCATAATTTTAAGAAACCATGATTTTTTTTTAATGTTAATTTTAATTTTTAGTGAATTGCTAGTTAGAGGAATTAACCTAAAAGTTGAATCTCCCTCAATGATTCTCTCCCAATTATAGAGGAAAATAATTAGTAGGAATACTTTGGGGGCAATTAATATTATTGGGTTATATGAAGCTTAGTTTGTGTTTGATTTGAATTATGACCCAACCTGATATAAAAATGTTATTGTTTTTAATAGAAAATTTTCTGAGGCTTAGTCCATAAAGCGGAGGCTTAGGCCGATTACGATTTTTTATGTGTTTTTAGCCCATTGTAAATCCTATATATGGGATATAAATACTGTTGTTTCATATTAGAGTTTGTGCTATTTTGAGAAAGAAACATTGTACTACTGCATCTTGTATTTTTCTCTAAAAATAGTGAAATCACTAAAACTCTGTGAATGTAGGCACATTATCGAACTACAAAATTTATTGTGTTGTGTGATTGTATTGTATGGGTTTTTTTTCTATTTATTTTTTTCATCTCTCACAAATTTGGGAATTCGTGTATATTCCCAACAATTAACATTATGAATTTTTGATAAATCAATATGTGGGGGAGGGATGTCTTAGTTGGAAAGTGGAAACACTAGAGGTGCTATGATGAATGGTTCCAAAGTTTTGACAGTGAATATTTGGTCTTAAAATGAATTCTACATGGCCTTTATGATGATAACTTGCTTAGCAGCATTTTTGTTTGTTTGTTTTTTTTTTTTTTTTCTTGGCTACTAGCTCACCATGGAGAACATGGGTATAGAATAGATATCAAGTGGATAGGTTTAGACAACTTACAGGAAAAAACATAAGGATAAGGGAAAGTGGGCAACTAAAATAAGTGGCATCAAAAAATCTGGATACCACTCAAGACTTGTCATGGGCGTTGTAACTTTAAAAAGTTCCTGTTTCTTTCTCCGATAAACGAAGAAGTAGGATGCTTACTATCATTATTTCTATGTTAATGCTTATTGATAAATTCTACCATCAAATTCCTTGTACTATGCTTAGAATGGATTTTCAACTCAATCAGAGATGTTTCCAATCAGGCAACTAATTATTACATTGCAACTATGAAGAGCAGCCAAGACCATTGAGAAAAACAACCAAATCCAATCCAATCAGGGGAAACTATTTTCTATTACTCTATAGAGCACATAGATACATGGGAATAAGGCAAACTATGAAGGAAACTTGATCCATGCTACTGATGTGTGTTAGGACATATGTGATTCATTGCTAGGGAACATATGTCACTATTTTATGTAATTGGCTAATCCTTTGACAAAACGCATTTTACTTGTAATTGGGTAGATCTAGGATGTGTTTAATACTTCAAGAAACCTTGTTTCAAGTTCAAGTATTAAAGCCATGCAAGTCTGCCCAAGAATCAAGGAAGAAAGTGCAGGATTTTAAATCTTGACAGCTAGCATCTATCGAGGTTTAAAAGATACTGAAGCCCATGGCTCGATAGCTAGCTCGATAGAAAGGGTATCTGTCGAGGTTTATGAAGTTCAGTTTTTCAAGACTGTTTTTCATCCAATCTGTGAATGTATATTTAGGCTTTTTTTTCTCATAACTCTAAACATATATAAGGATTATTTTAAAGGCCATCAAAGGTTGTGCGAGGGTGAAGCAAAGTCTTGTTCATGTGTTCATGCAAATTGTGATCGAAGACAGAATTTGCCCTAGTTTATCTTTCTCTTGAAGAAGTTGCTATGTTTGTACAACGTAGGGTTTTGTGACCAAGTAACTTCTTGATCTTCATCGTCTGAATGAACTAAAGAACTTTGCAGCCAACATCCTTCTCAAATTGGTGATAAAGTTGCGTATTGGGATCCGCGCAATTAGTTAGTCACGTACTGGGAGCCTTGCATTGAAAATGAGAGATTGTCACTACAGAACAAGTCCAATTGGGTATTGGGTAAGGGTTCAACTGTAGGTTGGTATAAGGTATTGAGATTCCTTTACTTGTAACCGTTTGTTTTGATAATAGTAGATTATCAGGAGTGGTGACCTTAAAATCACTCGATGGGGTTTTTGCCGTGTTGGTTTTCTCCATTCGTAAACAAATCACCGTGTCAATTTATTTTCTACTGCATACTTTAGATAATTGGTGATTTTTTTGTGCTACCACGCTATTACATGTTAATCTAGTTAATTAATTAATTTAGCTAATTAATTGGTTAATTCATCACAAGGGGGTCAATACATTCTTAGCCTATCAAGTGATATCAGAGCGGGCACACTCTGATTAGGTTTTAATATTTGCTGTGTGATCCATTGACCCCTGTTTGTCATGGATAAAGAACAGTATCTTATTATACCTTCTTTATTTTATGGCACTAACTATGCATACTAGAAAGCACACATGAGAGCTTTTTTGCAGTCTCTAGATAAGAAAGTGTGGCAAGCTGTGGAGATAGGCTGGACCAAGCCTACAGAAGCGCCGGCCGATTGGGATGATGCAAAGATCAAGATGGCAACTTCAACAGTAGAGCATTGAATGCTTTATTCAGTGCAGTCACAAATAAGGAGTTCAAGAAGATATCCTTCACTGAAACTGCTAAGTAAGCATGGACCATCCTCCAAACAACCTATGAGGGAACCAAGGCTGTTAAGGACTCAAAGCTTCAAAGGCTCACTACCAGCTTTGAGGAGATTAAGATGGAGGAGGATGAGTCGTTCGATGAGTTCTATGCCAAGCTTAAGGACATAGTAAACTCAGCTTTTAATCTTGGAGAAACCATTCCTGAACCTAAGATTGTGAGAAAGGTACTCAGATCTTTACTCGAGAGATTCCATGCCAAGATCACTGCCATTGAGGAATCAAAGGACATTGACAAAATTTCTTTGACAGAGTTGGTTGGCAATCTGCAGACCTATGAGTTGGGTTTGACAAGGATCGAGAAATCGAGCAAGAGCAAGGGCTTGGAATTGAAGGCCAAAAGCAATGATACTGATGAGTTTTCTGATGATGAAGATTCTAAGATGAAGTCCTACATCACAAGGCAATTCAAGAAGTTTATGAAGAATGTCAATGCAAAGGGCTTCGACAAGGACCCTAAGCAATCGAGTTTTTCTCAGTCTAAGAGTCAAGACAAAGGGAAGAAGGATTATAGGGATGGCGGTTAGTACACTGTTCCCGCAGGACCCAAATGTTTCTGGTGTCAAGGTTTCGGTCACAGGAAACAAAAGTGTCCTACCTATCTTAAGTCAATTGGGAAAAGCAAGGTACTTGCTACTACATTGAGCGACACCGAGCCTAAGGATGACCCCAACAATGAGGATGATGGGATCCTAAATGTCTTCACTACCACTGTCAATCCTACTGAGGGGATTGTCGAAGATGTGGATGAAGAAGAAGAATTGGTGGAATCTAAGTTTGAGAAAATGGATGATTAAGATGATATCCATACAGCCTACGAGAAATTGTACAAGGTTTTTTAGAAGCATGAGAAACTATATAGGTTAGCCACCAAGAAGCTCAGTGATCTGAAGCTTGATCGAGAAGAGCTTTCCACAAAGTTTGATGAAGCCAATCAAACTATTAGAGCACCGAGGTTTGAGAACAACTTCTTGGCCGAGAAGACTAAGAAACTTGAGGCAGAACTGTTCAAAGTCAAAGCTCAGTTGGAAAGAACTTCAAGCGCTAAGCTCAATGAGATGCTCAGTCTTCACTACTTCTGACAGAACTGGTTTATGGTATGATTTCTCTTCCTCTAATATTGCTTCTTCCAGTACAACTGTTTTTGCTCCTTCTGCTAATAATGTTGAAACTGAGAACATTAATGTTAAAACTATTTTAGCTAGTGAGAACACAGACAAGAGTAAGTCTATCTTAGGAGCACCCTCTAAACTTGCTAAGAATGAGATTAAAATTCTAGGGCTAAGAAGGGAAATAAACAAAAGCCTAAAAAGAAGAAGCAGCATCTCTATTATCACTGTGGCGCAGTTAGACATACTCGACCCAATTGCTATAAGTGGTTTGCCACTCAACAGAGCAACAGCATGATGGCATCGAGAAACCAGAATCAGTTTTCATCCTCCTTTGCTCCTCTTGGAGATCTTCTCAAAGCCTTCATGTTCCTTGCAAAACATGAACGGTTTCAATTCTACTCCCTCACCTCTGGTTCAAAGGTTCACGCAAAGGAAAGGTTCCTTGAAAGTGTGGAAGGAAAAAGGATCCAAGTGACTTTGTTATTTTTTTTCTCTCCCCCTCCTATTTTTAGTTTTGCATTACTTGTGTGTTTTGCTTTTGTGTTTTGAGTCAGTCTAGTTTTATGCATTGCTTTGCTTTGTTTAACATGTTTTTGTTGTTTATTTTTTCGGTTTTGTTTTATTTTGTTTTTCATAAAAATAAAAAAATTTTGAAAAATTGAAAAAAATATAAAAACAGTGTGTTTGTGTACGTTGGTACTTGTGTACCTTAGATGGCCACTGAAACAAAGTTTTCTAAATTTTGTATCTTTTGTAGCTTAGATGAGCATCTCTATGCACAACTAAGTAAGTGAGTTTTGTGGCTCGTGTTTGTGATGAGTAAGGTTAAGTGATCTCTTGTACTTAACACTCGTATCACTCTTTTTGACGGGAAGGATTAGAAAATCCTAAAAGAAAGGCATAAATAACCATCTCAACACTGTTGCCTGCTAATCATGAAATGACATTTGTATGCTTCAGCATAATAAAAGTGCAATGTCAAAAAACTTAACATAATTAGGTATTTCTTTTCTATCTCTTATGCCCATGCATGGTTTGCTCAAAAGAAAATATGCAAAGAAAAATAAAAAGTAAAAAGACCAAAATACTTTATATATGATTGCAAACGTGTTTCTAGGAGATGTAGGATTTATAGGATGTACCTTGAAGGTGATAGTCCCCATCAAACAGCTTATATCTCAAATCATCATAACATGTAGACACATATGCAATCTTGCGATGTTTTCACACACAACATGCAATATTCTTTGCTACTTTTGATACATGTGCAAGTACAATGTGATTTGGCCATCACAAGGAATACTTGTGTTTATGTATGCTCACTAAACTGTCTTAACTTGTTTTTGAAATATAAAATTGGTTAGACTTGTATAGTGTGTGTGTGTGTGTTTTGGGATATTTGTGCTTATCATTTTTCTTGTTGAGAGATGTTTTTGAGAGATTAAAGTGTTGATTTGATCCTTGGTTGAGTTGCATATTTGATTGCATTCATGTTTATGTTTTTCTCTTCTTGAAAAACTATTTTTAAGCAATCTTGACAACTCTTCGACACTTCTCGACACCTGGCTTATCTATCGAGCTCTTTAGCTTCTTTTTATTGCAATCTCGACAGCTTCTCAATAGCTCCTTGATTCATCAAGAAAGTTTCTATCTCCTCGATAGCTCCTCAATCCATTGAGCTTGTTTTGCTGTGGACACCTCTGGACATCTGCTTGATAGCTGCATCTATCCATGCTTTTAAATCTCGACACCTCTCAATCTGTCGAGAATTATGAGATTCTTATAAATAGGATCCTCGCAATACCAAGTTCATTTCTCCCCAATCTCTCTCGATAGAACCTTACGTTTCACCTCCCAAAACCTTTCTCACTCTCTCCAAACCTCATTCCCACTTAGTTTTCAGTCTCAAGATCTTCTTTCTTCTCTAGTATGATGCTTTCTCACCCATTAATCATGCATTTCATGTTTTCTGACCTAACTTTTTGGGATTTTTTTTTAATTTTGGGGTTTTTCAAAATTGATAAAGTTTTTGCAAAATTTTTAGGGTGGATTTTGCTTAAATGGTTTTAAATCATCATGCGTTGCATCTCACTTGCATTATAACAATATTTTCATGCATTATAGATGTGTGTTATATTTGTTGCAATGATTGTGTGCTGGTAGGATTGGATTGGGTTGAGCCCATGATGTTTTTAGTATTGCATATCACATGCTCATGCATTTTCATGCATACATACTTTACATTCTCTATATTCTCATATATTGACTGTATTGGTACTTTTCTGCGTGTCTCTTTCTCCCCCTCTCTCTAGTTTACGTCAGTTGCGTCATGGCACCTAAGCGTAAATCTACTCTGTCCCGGAACCCTCTTCGTTTTAGGGCATCCACTTCATCTGATCCTACTCCTTCTTCTATTCGGTTCCATGATGAGCAAGCCCGAAAGGACTTCTCAGAGAACTTCTCTCGACGAGGTGTTCATTAAGAACGCCAAGTCATTTTGTCGGACTTCTCCGACACTGACCTACCCACTGCCATTCATAGTAGGGGCTGGGAGTCATTGTGTGATTTCTTGGTCACTTGTCCATCCGTGCTGATCCAAGAGTTCTACTCCAACATGCATGGATTTGATTATTCAGTACCTCTTTTTGTTACTCGCGTTAGAGGTACGCACATTGTGGTCACATCGGATATTGTATCCGATGTGTTCCGTGTCCCGAGGGTGAGTGTCTGAGGATTGTGTCCAAAGACGAGCTTATGTCCGCTTTTTGTGAAAGTCCCTCCGATTGGGGCGAGCATCAGTTTATTTCGTGTTCGACCTTTGCTAAAGGTTCCAGGTTCATGAACATGATTATGACTTTTGTTTTGCATCCTTTTTCTCATTATAACTCTATTACTGAGCCTCGTGCTCGATTTTTGCTTTCCCTTTTAGAGCATCTCACTATAGATTTTCCCTCTCATTTTATTCTTTCCATCATAGATGTATATAGGGATACGACAACTCGTGATAAGCTCATCTTCCCTTAAGCTATCACTAGGATTTTATGCCATTTTTCTGTTCCCTTTCCCATTTTCGACCACTTCTCTGTTATGTGTGCCATAGACGCCGCTACCGTTAAACAGAGCGAGGCGCAGCTACGCTCGAGGCAGTCCGGTACGGCAGCTCCTCTCATTCCTTCAGCTCCATCCACCTCCACTCCTTCTTCTTCTGTGGGTGGTGTGACTCTTAATGCGATCATGGTGCAGCTTTAGCGCATGAATGCTTGCCTTGACACTTTCACTGAAAAGTTGTGTTAGGTGAACACTTGTGTCGGCCGTATTGCCAGACAGCAGGCTCGCCTTGGTGTCTTTGTAAAGTCTCCCTCTCCTCCTCTTGAGGCATCCGACTATGACGACTCCGACAACGATGATGATAAGGATGAGGATGCTAGCTCACCCAACGATGACGAGATGTCTACTTGATACTCTTACCCTTTGTCACTTGTGATAAAAAGTGGGAAGTAGTTTTGGATATGAGAGTAGTCATTCTCATAGGGGGAGGGTTAGCATAGGAGATTTTTGTTAGGAGGAGTGTGTATATTGAGGGATGTAGTGAGAATTTTATGTATCTTTTTCTTTTCTATTTTAGATACATTGTTCATGTACTTTAGATCTTGTGATCATATTGTAATAACAAACCTTGTACTTGTTTATATATATACTTTTAAGGTTGTTATTATAGTTCTTTCACCTATCTCTCCATGTGTTGTTTCTTTTCTTTCTTTATACACATGTTTCTTATAAAGTGTATGCAATCTATTATTTTTGTTTCACACTAAGATGCCTTGATGAGTTTTGTTTAAAGTGTTTCAGAAATACAGGTTGTCAAAGTCTACTTGCCATAAATTCTCTTCTTGCAAAGTCTTTCAAGAGTTTGTGTTAAGATAGATTTTATTGTATTCAACAAGTAAATATGAGTTGAGTGATTTATGACTTCTCTCATATCTCATTTGTTTGTTGTGGTTTTGTCACAGATTGTCAAAGGGAGAAATTGTTAGGACATATGTGATTCATTGTTAGAAACATATGTCACTATTTTATGTAATTGGCTAATCATTTGACAAAATGCACTTTACTTGTAATTTGGTAAATCTAGGATGTGTTTAATGCTTCAAGAAACTTTGTTTCAAATCCAAGTGTTAAAACCATGCAAGTCTGTCCAAGAATCAAGGAAGAAAGTGCATGATTTTAAATCTCAACAACTAGCTCGATAGTTAGCATCTATCGAGGTTTAAAAACTATTAAAGCCCGTGGCTCAACAGCTAGCTCGGTAGATAGGGTATCTGTCGAGGTTTATGAAGTTCAGTTTTCAGGACTATTTTTCATCTAATCTGTGAATGTATATTTGGACTTTCTTTTTTCACAACCCTAAACATATATAAGGATTATTTTAAGGGCCGTCAAAGGTTGCGCATGGGTGAAGCAAACTCTTTTTCATGCAAATTATAACCGGAGACAGAATTTGTCCTAATTCTTCTTTCTCTTGAAGAAGCTGCTGTGTTTGTATACCGTAGGGTTTTGTGACTAAGCAACTTCATGATCTTCTTCGTCTGGATGAACTAAAAAACTTTACAGCCAACATCCTTCTCAAGTTGGTGATAAAGTCACGTATTAGGATCCGCGCAATTGGTTAGTCATGTACTGGGAGCCGTGCATTGAAAAAGAAAGATTGTCACTACAGAATAAGTCCAATTGGGTATTGGGATAAGGGTTCAACTGTAGGTTGGTATAAGATACTGGGATTCCTTTACTTGTAACAGCTTGTTTTGATAATCGTGGATTCTTGGGAGTGGTGACTTTAAAATCACCCGATGGAGTTTTTGCCGCATGGGTTTTCTCTATTCGTAAACAAATCATCATGTTAATTTATTTTCTGCTGCATACTTTAGATAATTGGTGATTTGTTTGTACTACCACGCTATTGCATGTTAGTCGGGTTAATTAATTAACTTAGCTAATTAATTGGTTAATTCATCATAAGGGGTCAATACATTCATGGCCTATCAATGTGCTGCAAAGTCAAAAGCATATAAATTTTTTTGTGAAGAGAAGCTCAACATTCTTGGTAGGATCAACCATAGGACCAAACTCTCACCTGTAAGACATTCGTCTAGTCTTTTTCTTTAAAATCAATTTGAAAACTTGAATAAGGAAAACAATGAACACTTGCAGACAAGTTAGAGTATATGCTTAATAGAACTGATTCAATGCTAATACTGTCGTAGTCTAAATATAATAATATCTTAAAATCTATTGAGTTCAGTGAATTTCTATTGTTGGTTCTTGATAATGACCAAAGTAATGGTTCATTGTTTTTTAGATTCCAAAGCTAACCTAGGTACTAAGCATGATTTCTTATACAAGCTTAATATTTTGAGATCAATCTAATACGTGCACATCCATTTGGTGGGCTAAAAGATTTTGCTAAAACAAAATGATTAGCTATATTGTAGCTTGGAATAAAAGAAAATGTAGCAATTTGAAGACTGGCTTGGAGGCCGGTACTTGGCAATGTTAACAATCATAGTTACACATTTGACATTTTAGATGTTATGGAATTTGCAGTCATGTTTGATTTGCTTAGAGGTTGCACAGGAATGATGCTTAGATACAAGAATAGCCTTTTCATCAACCCAAATATCCAGCATTTAGATTAATGGTATATGAACTTAGGAAGGTGGGTAGCAAAAGCAATCAGTTCAGTTGGTATTTGATTTGGGATTCCTTTCCTAAACCTCATAATTGCATCTAGGCTCAACCCTCATGTTCTGATGTTCATACGATTAGTATGAAAAAAATTAGAAATGTTTATAGGTAATGTTAGTATGAGGAATGAGATGATGTGGGGTGGTAACATGCGCATTTTGGTCATTGTTGCTAATGAGTTTGTTTGACAAATGGAATTGATCTATCCCTTTAGAGAAGTCTGGGTGTACCTTAAACTTCATTGAGTGCATGATTTGATTTGGAATGGGAAAGGTAAGGAATTTACTTAACTATTGCTTTCCTGTATATACTTGTTTTAGAAACACGTATGATTTTAGATTCAAGGGTTTGAGGTTTCTCCAAGAAAAAGATTGGTCAAAATTCACATACTTGCCCGAGTATATCCTCTACAACAGCCCGCGCTTCACAACTGGACTCCCTGACTACGGCCACATCCTAGCCTGTACCATCATGTATGCCTGCTAGATATGAAGATCTTTGTAAGCATACAGAGCAAGCTGCCTGGGGTTGCTTTTGGTGAATTTGATCAGGTGGTTTGGGTGCATAAAAAGTCAGGTTGTTTAACTAGTGCATCAGCTTGGGAACTCAAATAGTCAGATACAACTCCTATGGTGAATCGATGGAAATTGATTTGGTTTCCGCAATCAGCTCCTAGGCATGCATTAATTTGTTGGCTAGACAGAGATAATACAGAATTGATGAATTGGTGGAAATTGATTGTGCGAAGGGAAATACTTGTTCTTTGAGTGCCTTGTTCCTTTGGAATGATCATGTGTTTCAGATGAAAAGATAACCCAAAAATTGATTGGGGAAGGATAATTGAGTGGGCTGGTAACATTTGGAAAGGTACATTTTAACATTAAAGATCGTAAAACTTCATTTATCTTTGCGGAGATACCCGATGTACTATTGATAATAGAATAGACACTGATTAAATCCATCATCTTTTTTATTCATACTAGTTTGCAGAGATACATTGGTTTGCCACATCCATTCTCGATCCATTCTCTTTGCTTTGTAGGTAATGATTCATCCATAGCTCAATAATAGACCCCATTATTACTATGACTACAAGTATTTTTTTTTTTTTGAGAAGATAGCTAGTATATAACTTCAATTTTATTACAAAGAAAATGGAAAAAAATTATTACAAATTTTAAAACAAAAAACTTACAACTAATGTGGCAATAATATAATTGGTACCACATGATGATAAATGAATTATTGAATACATTTTTTTGTGATCACGTCATTTAGTAAAACTTTTTACCAGTCATATTTGTTTTCAAAATGCTACGTCCATAATATTTTCACTGCAAATCTTATATAGTAAAAATAATAAAAAAAGAAGAAAGAAAAAAAAAATTTCTCTAGTGGGCCCAAATTAAAACATGTAGCAAGTTGCCAATAGGATTTAAAAATTGATATCACAACCTTACTTACATAATTTTATGCATATGAGAACAACGATCATTGTGACAACATATGAGAACAACGATCATTGTGACAACATATGAAAACGATCATTGTGACAACATAGATAGCCCAAGTGACGTACTTGAAATGCTGTGTCATGGAAATCGTAGTCGCAAGGAAGAATATTGTGGCAGCCAAGAGGATTGCACCTTGTTCTAGTACTTTCACGGCGGTGGGAGAAACTTTGCCAACAAATTTGGCAACAAAGAGAGCAGAGAAAGTGAGGACGTTTGTTAGAGAAAGCCACTGAAAAGATGGAGGATATTTGGAGTTCGTATCCGTGGACTGGATTGCTATTCCAATGGCTGTTGTGAAGCAAAACGTCAGGACTATGTTTTGCCATTTTATTTTCTTTTTATCAGTATCTGATTTAATTGGGGGTGATTTTGGGTCCACAATGGGTTGTGAAGGTGGTGGCTGTATTGAAGTCCCTCCAACTCCAAGTGAATCTGGGGCGATCTCCACTGAAGCCTCTCCAAGTGTATCCGGGTTGACAACAGTTTGTGAACGTGGCGGTTGCACTGAAGTCTCTCCTAGTGAATCTGAGCCAATATGTAGCGAAGTCTCTCCTAGTGAATTTGAGTTGATTTGCACTGAAGTCTCTCTTAGTGAATTTGGGTCGATGATTGTTCGCGAAGGTGTTGGTTGCCCTGCAGTCTCTTTTAGTGATTCTGAGTTGATGACGGTTAGTGAAGTCGCTGGCTGCTTTCAAATAAAACCATTATAATTATTATATTGTATCAATTTCAACAAATAACTTTGTCACATTTGTTAGAATGAAACAATTAATTTATTCAACATAGCCTATTGACAACTGTTATCAACATGAAAAAAAAAATTTCACAACTCAAACACTGGTAGAATTTATATTAAAATAACACATGTGGCTCTGTGAATTTAAGAGAATAAAAAAATGTGGCTCTGTCAATGCGACTTCAGAAAGGCAATCCTTAGCAACACCTCAAGGTATGCCAGCGCTACATGAATAATTTTGTCAATGAACCCAAAGACAGACAGATTTACTAAGCCTCAAAAAGAAACCCTTTTGTACCAAAAGCTAGCAAGCTTAAGAAAAATCCTAGCATACCCTAAGATGTATCGAAGCTTGGAAGGAAGCCCAACATACAAATGATTGGTCAATGAATTAGTAAGTGATCCAGCCTTTCTAAATGCTTTTCCACATCAAATAAATGCTTTTCCGGATCAAATGTCTATGATTTAGGGTCCATATCATAAAGATACTTTTTAACCATCAGGACTACATCTAATCCGAAGAAGAGAAAACTGCATTCAGAAAATCCCAAATGGACCAGTTTAGATGATCAAATTAATCAAGTGTGAACCAACCAAAATCCCTAAAGTCACCGCTCCTAAAAAATTGTTTACATCTGCAACACAAGGCAAGCCATGCTACAAGCACATGATACTGAATCTACATCACAGTCCCTGCTAGAATTGTTGAGGCTGCTGCCAAGAGCCTTGTAGCTCAATTGGCACCTCATGGTGTATCCAACGAAGAAATCCAGGGGTTAAATCCACCCACCCCCAACTATTGATGTATCAAAAAAAAAAATGTAGAGGCAGCCGGGCTTCATGGGAAAGGAACAAAAGGATTAACTCGACATGTTTAAATTTTTGAGTGCCTATTGCACATTATTCAGAAGCCCTTCATGGGAAAGGAACAAAAGGTTTAACTCGACATGTTTAAATTTTTTAAGAACAATAGGAAACTTTTAAATTTCAAGGACTAAAATAGAAAGAAAATGAATATTCTATTTGAATTAATTACTTTTTTTTTTTTTGATTCCAACACATCTAATAAACCCGCCCCGTTTATTAAACGGTTTTTTTTCAACCCCAAACCCGCCCGTCATGCCCAGCCCTAAATCACAGCACAAACACAAACACAGAGATCCAAAACACAAATACAAACACAGATTTCAGAAACACAAAAATTTCAAATTTCCCTTTCAAAATCACAAACACAAACATAGAAATCACAAACACAAAAATTTCAGATTTATGATTTTCCTTTTCAAAATCAAAAACACAGATTTCACAAACACAAACAAAGAAAAAACAATGAAAGACGAAATGAACCAAAAAAGAAAAAGGAAAAATCACAGCCGTGAGGCTGAACGAATAGAGCCGTGAGGTTGAACAAGGCCATGGGGTTGTGAGGTTGAGCGAGGCCATGAGGCCGTGAGAGTAGTTGAGCGAGGCCGTGAAGGGGGGCCGGCGGCAGTGCGTGAGAGCTTGAGAAAGAGAGAGAGAGAGAGAGAGAGAGAGAGAGAGAGGCGCTGCAGAGATTGAGATTTGAGAGCTTAGGAGGGGGAGAGAGAGAGAGAGAGAGGGGCGGCTGAGTCCTAGTGATAGGAGAGTTATAGCATGTTTGGGATTTAAAAAAAGGAGGGGAAGTAGAGTAGAGGGAGAGAGAGTAATTCAATTACCTTGTTTGGAAGTTTTTTAAGGAAGGAGGGAGAGGGATTTGGAGGGGTTTGGAGGGGTTTCAACTACCTCTAACCCCTCATTTTTAATTCCTTCAAATTGGAGAGATTTGGAGGGAGAGTAGAGTAGATAAGTTATTGGTCAAATGAATTCCCTAATTTACCATTTCTAAATTAACAAAATTACCCTTTCTAAAGGGCTAATTTCTCCTTTCCTCCTCCCTAATTTTAAAAACATCCCAACAATGTAGAGGGGATTCATTCCCCACTACTCTCCTCCCCACTACTCTCCTTCCTTCTACTCCCCTCTACTCTCCTCCCTCTCTAAACTTCCAAACAAGCCATTAGAGATTTGTCGTTAGGGTTTTCTAAGGTTTTATATACATATATATTCAGGGTTTTTGGCAATTTTGCTCTTTAATGGGTCGGGTACGGGTTCGGATTCGGGGGCAGGTTTCACTCAAACTCATATCCGACCCAAACTTGCTTCGGGTTTTATTTTTTAAATTCAAACCCGACACTATTGTTTCACGGGTTAAGTAAAACCCACCCATTAGAATCAGGTCGAATCGAAGCAGGTACTCGGGTACTTTTTGCCATCCTAGCCGCGTGTCTAGCTCACATGTACCTTCTCTTCTAACCCTTAGAAAACTCCATATTTGGACAATTCTCTAGATCACACTTAACCTTGAACATTTATCTACCTTTCTAAATAACTAGATAGTACCATTTTCTACAACTACCAAGTGCTAAGCTAAAAAGTACATTGCTAAATGCATATATAGATAGACAAGTAGATAAATAAATATTTTTTTGGTAAATAAATAGACAGGTAGATAAATAAATATAAAACGATAAAAAGGCAACAATGGCATTATTATGTAATGTAATTACCCTCCATTGCTTGAGAGTCTCGAGAGAGGCATTCTTGGTTTGCGGAATGTTGAAGGGATTGTCTGACGACAGTTCATAGTCACCAAACTTGGCAGAGCCAGGATCGTCGTCAGCCTTCTCGTCCTGATAGTGATGATGGTGGTTGTTGGGAGAATGATTGTTGGTATTTTCCGATGGTTGTTGTTGTTGAAACATGCTATTGTTTGAATCACTTGAGGCCATAATAGTAAATAAAAAGTGATGGCACACTGGCACGGAAAATCTCGTAGAAGCGCCAAAGAAGAAAAAATAATAATAATAATAATAATAATAGGTCTTTGGAAACGGGGCCCCACTGCCCCGCCCGAAGAGAAAGGGCTTCAGTTGAGAGATTTGAATACAGTGGAAGCTATGGCGAGGACGAGCATAAAAAAATTTAAAAAAAAAGAACGGAAAGTGGTACGGGAAAGTGGTACGGGAAGTCTAGACCAAAACACAATCGGATACAATGCTCTCCCAGAGGTAAGGGCAATGAAGTGGCGTGATCTCAGCCCTTGATGATGATGATGGCGGTGAAGTTGACTCGTAATCCGACGCGGACGGTGAGGATGGGTCTGAGTTTGTGACAGTGGCGGTGGAGTCACCGAAGCGCGTGACGGTGAGGGAAGTGTTGAAATACTCCCTGATTTGGGTGATTACCCCCATGCGTGAAGGTCTACGCGTGAACCCAAGCAATGGAGCGCGCGTGGTCACAGCCCTCGGCGAGTACGGTGGCCCGAATGAAACAATGGTCTGCGGAACAAATCGGAAGCTGCTGTCTTGTCTTTTGTTTTTGAGTTGTTTCGGCCTCCTGATGACGTGTCAGAAGAAGCACCAGGGAGAAGGCGCATCAAGTACTGGTGGGTCGGCGGACCATGGAACCACCACTCTAGGTCTGGAGCAACCAGTTTGTGAACCGTTGCCACGTCACGTGAGCTTAAGGCCTCATATAGGACTTGCACCACCCTTTGATTACTAGAATCACTTTCCTCCAGAATTTCCTGAGAGTTAGTCAGTTCGAGTCTAGGCTTATTAGCCTGAGCTTTACAAACCAAGAAATGAATATTTAGCTTTTGCTTTTGCTTAGATAGAGAAAAAGATGAAGCATAAAAAAGCTGGGGAGAGAACAATGGGGATTTTATCCCTTATATAGGGAAATGATGTATGATGTGGGTGTGAAATCAGAAATCCACTACAGCAGTTTCTTGACAATGTCGTGCTTTAATACTGTTCATTCATGTTATTGCACTGTAGTAGTACTGTAGCGGATACAGTAACTTGGTTTCGTGAGTCGTTTTTTTTTGTTGTTTTTTTTTTTTTTTTTCAGTATTCGGTTTGTGTGTATTTTTTTTAAATTATGTTATACTGACATAATAAATTTCACAATATTTTCACAATTATGATTTCGTTAGTCACATTTTTTTTCAGTAATCGGTTTGTGTTTTTTTTTTTTTTTTTAATGTTGATGTAAACTAGCATTTATATTGTAATACTGATACAACAAATTTTTATATAACAGTGTTTTTGTATTGTTCATGTAGTGTTATTCACTGTTCATCTACAGTGCTGTTTTCGTGAGTCACTTTTTTTTTTCCAGTAATTGTTTTATGTTTTTTTTTCTTTTAAATATTGATGTAAGCTGACATTTATATTATTTTACTGACACAATAAATTTCACAATATTTTTACAATTATGATTTAGTTAGTCACTTTTTTTTCCAGTAATCGGTTTGTATTTTTTATTTAACATATTGATGTAAGCTGACATTTATATTGTTGTACTAATACAACAAATTTTTTATATATAAAAGCGGCTATGCCGCTGCAGTGCTTTGGCACTGTACATTCAGTGCTTTTGCACTGTTCATCTACAGTGCTATTTTGGTAAGTCATTTTTTTTTTCTTTTCATTAATCGGGTTTGTGTTATTTTTTTTATTTTAAATATTGATATAAGCTGACATTTATATGGTTATACTGATACAATAAATTTCACAATATTTTCACAATTATGGTTTACTTAGTCTTTTTTTTCTTTCCAGTAATCGGTTTGTGTTTTTTTTTTCTTTCAAATATTGATGTAAACTGACATTTATATTGATATACTGACACAATAAATTTCACAATATTTTCAAAATTATTGACGTATCAATTTCTTACCAGTCGAAATAAAATAATAAAATATGAGCATGTAGCCAACCACAACTGAAAATAAATGTTTTGACAATGCCGTTATAGTGCTTTCGCACTGTAAATCCAGTGTTTTGGCACTGTTCATCTACGGTGCCATTTTCGTGAGTCACTTTTTTTTTTTTTCCAGTAATCGGTTTGTGTTTTTTTTTTTCTTTTAAATATTGATATAAGCTAACATTTATATTGTTATACTGACACAATAAATTTCACAATATTTTCACAATTATGGTTTGTGAGTCACTTTTTTTTTCAGTAATCGGTTGTGTTTTTTTTTTCTTTTAAATATTGATTTAAGCTGACATTTATATTATTATACCGACACAACAAATTTCACAATATTTTCACAATTATAGATATATCAATTTCTTACCAATCGAAATAAAATAATAAAATATGAGACTGTAGCCAACTACAACTGAAAATAAATGTTTTGAAAAAATGTTATAACACTTATTGTTATCACAATATTTTCATAATTATTGAGATCTCAGTTTTTTATAAATCAAATAAAAAAAATATTAAGTCCACAAAATTTTAACATTAATTTCTACGGTGCCTAAAGTTTTTTTTTTTTCCAGTAATCGGTTTGTGTTTTTTTTTCCCTATTAAATATTTATATAAGCTTATATATTGTTATACTGACACAACAAATTTCACAATATTTTCACAATTATTGAGATATCAATTTCTTACAACTCAAAATAAAAAAATAAAATATGAGACTGTGACCAACCACAAATGAAAATAAATGTTTTGGGAAAATGTTACAACACTTATTGTTATCACAATATTTTCACAATTGTTGAGATCATAGTTTCTTATATATCAAATAAAAAAAAATGCTAATTCCACAACATTTTAACATTAATTTCATAACAAATCATAGGTAAGCTATTATTGATGAATAGCATTGGAGCTACAGTACTTTTGATTTATTCAATTGGCACTATAGCTACAATGCCTAAAGATTTTTTTTTTTTCCAGTAATCGGTTTGTGTTTTTTTTTCTTTGAAATGTTTATGTAAGCTAACATATATATTGTTATACTGACATAACAAATTTCACAATTATTGACGAGTCAATTTCTTACAAGTCGAAATAAAACAATAAAATATGAGACTATAACCAACTACAACTGAAAATAAATGTTTTGAGAAAATGTTATAACACTTATTATTATCACAATATTTTTACAATTGTTGAGATCTCAGTTTTTTATAGATTAAATAAAAAAAATGCTAAGTCCACAACATTTTAACATTAATTTCTACATTGCCTAAACTTTTTTTTTCCCAGTAATTGGTTTGTGTTTTTTTTTTTCTTTTAAATATTTATGTAAGTTGACATATATATTGTTATACTGACATAACAAATTTTATAATATTTTTACAAATATTAAAGTATCTATTTTTTACAAGTTGAAATAAAATAGTAAATATGAGATTGTAACTAAACACAACTGAAAATAATGTTTTGAGAATAACAATAACAGTGTTATCAGTTTAAAACCAATAACAACTTGTCATTTAGAATTTGTTTTAAAAATGTTATGAATGTAGCATTTTTCTCAAATAAAATAAAAATATCTATTCGGATCCTAAAAATGAAGATATTGTGAAAATATTGTGATATTTTGTTGTATTCTTAGACTTTTTTTTTAATATAGTCAAATTAGGTGAGCCAAAATTCACGATTTCACACACAAAATCTATTAATTTTTTCACTACTGAGACAGCACGTGCCTTGCCCATGCAGCCAACGCTAGTATATTTTAGACGTCTTTTGACTTTAATCGTATGACGACAGAGCGTGATGGTAACGAGTCAACCCTCACTTTTATTATATGTTATACGTCACTCAAAATCGCACATGACGATAAGGGTGTAAAAATGGTGTGATTTGTGTCTTGACTTTTTTGGGTTTCACAATACTTGCTATTCTTAGATGTTATTCGTCACTCATAATCGAATATAAGGAAGATTCATTGTTGCCACAACAATTTTAGTGAACCCTCGCTTTTATTATATGTTATTCGTCACTCATAATCGCATATAAGAAAGATTCATTGTTGCCACAACAATTTTGGCAACAATGAACCTTCCCCTGCCACGTCAAAACGTATATGAAACTTCCTTTCAGAACCTCAGGTGTAAATTTTTCATCCATATTACACACAAAAAAACTTCCTTCGTTTGGATAGCACGTCTGGCGTTCACATTTGCGTCTTCCACTTTTTTTTTTTTTTTTTACACACGCATTTTAGTCACAAATTGCTACTGTGCAGTTACTGTTTATGTACTGTTTATAAACAGTAGCCGCAACATTTGATTTTTTTTTAACTCTTTTTTCACTATTCACGAACCCACAAATACCACTTTTCAACAACTTTTTCATTAAAAATGGGTCTCACTGTACTATATACACATTTAAAAATTATTTTGCTACAGTTTTTTTCAGTTTTTAGTTTCAGCGGTATCCAAACGGATAAAAATTAATTTTTCAATTTTATATTATCACTTTGGCGAAAACACCATTTTGGTCCTTACATTTTGGGGTCACAGTCAATTTGGTCCCTACATTTTGAGAGCAATCAATTTAGTCCCTGCTATTTTCAAGTCACAATTAATTTGGTCCCTACCGTTAAATGACTAACAGAATCAGCTTAGGTGGCAAACGGAATGTACACGTGGCATAAATTAAATTAAAATATATATATTCCTTCCACATCAGCCTTCCACGTCAGCTCCACAACTATTAAAAACCCACGTGAGTCTCACATGACTCATTTCTCATCAACTTCATCCTCACCAGCCAAAACACTCAGACACGATTGAAACCTTTAATCCCCAAAATGAAATTTTGAACCCTAACCCAAGATGAAATTCTTCTTGACAGCCGCATCTCTTCTTGCCTAATCTCCACAATCAAAGCTTAATCTCTTCTCACCGGTTCCACTCTCTTCCCGCAGACTTCGGTGATTGTAGACTGAAACCATTGATGAACAAAGCTCCTCAATGAACATGAACTCCTCCTTCTTCATAGCCGCACCTCTTCTCACCTAATCCCCAAGATCAAAGCTCCTCTCATCACGCCGATTCCACTCTCTCCTCGCCGACTCCACTCTCATCTCGCCGACTCCATTGTCGATTCCCAATTGAGCTCTCGACCCTCAAAGAGACGAAGAAACAGAGAACCCAAACAGAAGGTGAGTTGTTATGTGTAATTTCTTTGTGAATTTTAAGAAAAAGTATTTCATAATATTATTCCACTTATAATGGGTTTGTGTTTGACACCTTTTTAAGGACCACAAAATCTCAACATTGACACCTTTTTTTGTCGTGTCTTTGGTTCTGCTTTTACACTTTTTGCTATTTTTATAACTATTGTTTGACTGTTATTACCTTTGTCATTGACTGTTTGTTGGTGCTTTTCTATTTTATCTTCATGGGTCAAGGTAGTCAATGTGTAAGCTTGTTAGCATGTGAAAGTGTCAGTCATTAAAAAATTTCTTGCATCCTTATCCCAAAAAAAAAAATTCATTGCATAATTCCATTATTTTTTTTCGTTTGTGAAAAAATATGGAATTAATAGTATTTGTTTTCTCCACTAATTGGCAATAGCAACATGACAAATAAGGAAGCCACATGAGGTGACATTGAATAAATTTGCACTCACTTGAAAACTAGATTGTGGCAGGTTTTGTCACATGGGTAGGCTGCACAGTCAATGGCTTTTACATGTACTCTATCAAGATACCAGTCTCTAAATGACTTTGCAATCAACTGCATAAAGAATTATGTAATCATTCTAGAGTTGGCTGCTATTTAATCTTAAGATTGAAAATTAAATGGAGAATGAAATTATTGTTTGTTTTTTATTATTGTTTTTTGTAACAGTGTAGAGTTTATACTGTTTGGTTTTTTTTATTGTTTAATCTTGTAAGTGTGTATTTTGCATGCAGAATGGACGCCCAATATTTTACTATGAATGTGCATCATGGTGGTTATTTCACTCTTAATCCTCGTCAGTACATAGGAGGTACAGTGGGAATAGTGGATAATTGTAGTGCTGAGATGTGTTCGAAATGTGAGATTGAGTCTATATGTAAGAAGTTTGGGTATACTTCTGTTAGCAAGTTGTGGTATAGGATGCCTGGTGTGAACCTTGAGAATGCATCGTTCCACATGATTGTGAATAATAATGATGCAATGTTCATGGTAGACTTGGTTTCAGGTTATGGAGAGATTGATTTATTTGTAGAGCATCCAATTGATGAGCCTATTGAGGTAGAAGTTGAAGAGATCCATTCTAGGAGTTTAGAGCTAGGTAAAGAACCTGTTATTGTCACCGATAGTGGTGATAGTGACCTGGAAGAGGAAGATGCAGCATTAATGCACCTCAATCAAAATTCTGATGGTGGTGATAGTTGGGATAGTGATAATGATGTGGTTGAACAAGCGGAGCAAATGGGTGCTGAGGTAATGAACTCCGATTATGAGACTGAGGATTTATTAAGTCTTGATGAATCGTCTTCATCAGATGATGATGATGATGATTGTGTTGATAATTCTATTAGGTTGAGCAATTATCCAGTTTTTAAGCCAGTTTTGAAAGCTGAAAATATTAGGTTTGAGAAGGATATGCTTTTTATATCACCTAAGCAATTCAAGGATGCTATCACTGAGTATGCAGTTCATGGAGGATGGGGGATCAGGTTTAAAAAAAATGATAAGAAAAGGGTTAGAGCTGTTTGCCAAGAAGGGTGCAAGTTTGTAGCTTACCTGGCAAAGATTTCAAGGGAGATGAGCTACCAACTCAAAACACTAAACTTGGAACATACATGTAGTAGGAGTTATAAAAACCCTAGGTGTACTGCTAAATTCCTTGCCAAAAAGCTAGTGAAAAAAGTGAGGCGCCATCCTGAGCTTAAGGTTGCAGAAATTCAAGATGCTGTGCATGAAAAATATGTGGTCCAGATAAGTGCCAGCAAAGCAAGTAGGGCTAGGGGTCAAGCTCATGAATTTGTTGATGGCTCTTACACAGAACAATATAACAAGCTATGGGATTATTGTGCAGAGTTAAGGAGGTCTAGTCCCGGTAGTACAATACTTATGAAGGTACAAACCTTCAATGAAGGTGATTTAGCAGCTGAGATGGATTTGCTGCCTGGGATGCCTTATTTCCAAAGGTTGTATATGTGTCTAGAAGCTTGTAAGAGGGGATTCTTGGCTGCATGCAGGCCAATTATTGGTTTGGATGCTTGCCATTTGAAGACCAAGTTAGGTGGACACTTGATTGCTGCAGTTGCTAGAGATCCCAATGAAGAATATTTCCCTTTAGCAATTGCAGTTGTAGAAGCCGAAACCAAGGATTCATGGACTTGGTTTCTAAATTTGTTGCTTGCAGACATAGGTGAAGCTAGGAGGTGGACATTCATATCAGACCAGCAGAAGGTATGTATTACAACTTTATTTTTTATGGTTAATGTATGAGAATTTTCAAGCAAGCAACATTATTCTATTAGAGTTACTGACTTTACCCCTGTCTTGGTAGGGCTTGGTGCAAACATTTGCTGACAATTGGCCACAATATGAACATAGGATTTGTTGTAGACATTTGTACAATAACTTGAGGAAGAATCACCCTGGTGTTCTTATTAGGGAGTTTTTGTGGAAAGCTGCTAAAGCAACATATCTCCAAGAATATGAAAGGGTCATGAATGAACTAAAAGAAATTGATGAAGGGGCATACAACTGGTTGCAAGACCATTCAACAACAATTTGGTCTAGACATATGTTTCGTGGGGATGCAATGAGTGATACGATACTGAACAATATGTGTGAGAGTTTCAATAGCAGGATCTTGAAATTTAGAGGGAAGCCCATAATCAGCATGGTAACTTATCTACATTCTTTTGTAAATTCTCATTTTAATTGTAATTTTATACTGTGATAATTCATTTCTCCATTTGTTTGTGTATTCAGCTTGAGGACATTAGATTGTATTTAATGGGACGATTTCAACTAAACAAGGAAACAATCTTGAAATTTGAGTCGAAGTTGTGTACTAAGATTAAGAAGAGGTTGTACAAGGAGAAGCTTGGAAGTGGCAAGTGGCTAGCTTGTTGGGCTGGTCATACCAAGTTTGAGGTCAAAAATGGGGTTAATAGCTTCATTGTGGACTTGGCTGAATACAAGTGTAGTTGCAGGAAATGGGAGATCACTAGTATACCTTGCTGCCATGCCATTTCATGTATTTTTTTTAATAGAGAAGATGCTGAAAAATATGTAAATGACTGCTACAAAGTCAATGCGTATAAGGCATGCTATGAGCCAATGATAGAGCCAATCAATGGGCAAAACATGTGGCAATCAACTGGACTTCCTTCTGTGCAACCTCCCATTAAACGTAGATCACCTGGCAGGCCTAAAAAAAGTAAAGGAACCTGATGAACCAACCCGCCATACCAAGCTTAGAAGAGTAGGAGTCCCTAAGAAGTGTAAGGCATGTGGGAGGTTAGGCCATAACAAAAGAAGTTGCAAAGGGGAGGTTGGAGGAAATTCTTCACTTCCAGGAGCTGCCAAAAAACCAAAAAGGAAAAGAACCAACACCAAGAATGTAAATACCTGATCTAAGGCTTTATGACTATCTTGTATTGTTTTTTTTTTCCTCCATTTTTAATATATCTAGTATTTTTTTTTCTAAATTTTTATTATTGTTTAATGTTGTAGTTTTGATTATCTTGTATTTGCTGTCTGTAGGGGCGTGATAGTGGTCCAAGTGCTGGACCTCCGACTATTGAACCAAATCAGACAAGTGCACCACCTACCACCAATGGAGTAGAATTCCCTTGTGCACCACCCAACTCCAATGCTACAACTTCCACTCCAAGTGGAAACAACTGTAGGGGTTCAACAAAGTCAAAAAAAAGAACAATCACTGATGAGACTTTAAGAGCCACTACAAATGCATCTAGGTATATGGAATTGAGGTTTAGTGAGAACCAATCCTTTATGCGTGGTCTTGGATTGTGAGCAGGATGTGCTAGAGTTATTTTGTAGAAGAGGGCAGCTTAATATTAGAGGGTAGCTTAATATTTTGTTACTAGCTGGAACTTATATTAGGATGATTTTAATTGATGTTAATGGCCTCCTTGATTTTTGTAAGGCCTTCTTCACATTTGTTTTATAATTGTATTGACCATTGGAATGTCCTTAACTGTTTACAAGCTGGACAGTGACTTTTATTAGCTAAACAATGGTTTTCATTGTCAATGGAATCAGAATATATTTTGTTATATGTTTGTGAATGTGATTCTGATTTGTGGTTAAACACACAACAGGTTATTTATTGTTGATAATTATGGGATTGATTTTTTTTTTTAATGGTAGTTAAACCCAACAGGTTCATTAATGTTATGCAGTGGAATTAATGGAATCATTGTCAATTTTGTTGAGCCATCACAGGGCAGTTAGTGTAGATGATGCAATTGCATTTGGCAATAAGTGCATTGCACAATTTCAGCTATTGCACAACCTGCACATTACTTGATTTTCAAACCCCTTAAAGCTCAACTGCAGATTACACAACAGCAAAAAAATACACCATTTGGGGAATAAGATTGCCATTTCATTAAAGTGAAAAGTACAACAAATACACTCTCAAAACCTTAAAAATATTTGACAAAAAACACTCCACTACATCAAAAACTTCTCTCTTAGTTTAAGTACAATAAACCCAGCCCTTTAACCCACCAAAACTACAATCACACAAATTCAGATCCCATATATTACCAATGACACTGCCAAACACATTGTCAAAACCTTTTCTCTCTAACAATTTGCAACTTTAGCTTGAAGTGTGATAATCTCTCTGCCTCTGCTATATAAGCACCTTGTCTTGCTTGCCGTGCTCATATATCTCTTCATTAAGTCATTGAACAATTTGTCATTAGCAAACAACCTGCAATTGACTTTACAGTGTTAGTTGGCCTATTAAAATAACATAACTTTGATTAAAGCACTACCCCTACCCTGGTTGTAAGGACAAAGAATTCACAGCAGTTTATTTTCTTTGCTTCCTCATCAACTTAAGAAGCATAATTATTGGTCCACTTCAATTAGGATTTCACAAAATTGAACTCACTTGCTTATACGAAAGCCTCCTAATAAAAGCTTATTTAGCTACAAAGTATGACTCTGTAATTGAGTGATTAAAAATTTTTAAATTTTCATGTAGATTTGTCTCATGAACCTTTAGTTTTAGCCTAGAGATAGAACAGCATCAGTAGGAAGTCGTTCATTCTTTTGTTTGTTTGCTTGCCTCAAACTGTTTTTGTGCCAATTTGTGGGGCATACCTTTGGCACCTTAAATGTCAGCACCTAAAACGGTCCTAACAATTGCCTCCACTATTCTTATTGCTGTCCAATGTATACATTGATTTTGAAACGTGAATTGTGATCATTTTCCTTTCTGTTATAGTTTGACACGTGGTATGAACAACAAACATTTGGACTGTTTACTTGGCTGTATTAAACAGTCTGATATTCACATTTATTTCTTTTTAACTGCACCCTAATTCAACCTCTAACATTATTGTTATTTCAGTATGAGGATTGTATCAAAGACTGTGACAAGGCTGTTGAAAGGGGAAGAGAGCTTAGATCAGACTTTAAAATGATAGCGAAAGCTTTGACTAGGAAAGGAAGTGCCCTGGTGAAAATGGCAAAAACCTCAAAGGATTATGAACAAACATGGTGACCCACACATCATTCTAATTAACCGTATGTCACAAACCCATTATAAGTGGAATAATATTATGAAATACTTTTTCTTAAAATTCACAAAGAAATTACACATAACAACTCACCTTCTGTTTGGGTTCTCTGTTTCTTCATTTCTTTGAGGGTCGAGAGCTCAATTGGGAATCGGCAATGGAGTCGGCGGGATGAGAGTGGAGTCGGCGAGGAGAGAGTGGAATCGGCATGATGAGAGGAGCTTTGATCTTGGGGATTAGGTGAGAAGAGGTGCGGCTATGAAGAAGGAGGAGTTCATGTTCATTGAGGAGCTTTGTTCATTAATGGTTTCAGTCTACAATCGCCGAAGTCTGCGGGAAGAGAGTGGAACCGGTGAGAAGAGATTAAGCTTTGATTGTGGAGATTAGGCAAGAAGAGATGCGGCTGTCAAGAAGGATTTCATCTTGGGTTAGGGTTCAAAATTTCATTTTGGGGATTAAAGGTTTCAATCGTGTCTGAGTGTTTTGGCTGGTGAGGATGAAGTTGATGAGAAATGAGTCATGTGAGACTCACGTGGGTTTTTAACAGTTGTGGAGCTGACGTGGAAGGCTGATGTGGAAGGAATATATATATTTTAATTTAATTTATGCCACGTGTATATTCCGTTTGCCAACTAAGCTGATTCTGTTAGTCATTTAACAGTAGGGACCATATTGATTGTGACTTGAAAATAGCAGGGACCAAATTGATTGCTCTCAAAATGTAGGGACCAAATTGACTGTGACCCTAAAATGTAGGGACCAAAATGGTGTTTTCGCCTATCACTTTTATAAAACACCTACGTCAGTTTATCTATTATACACACTTTTTTATTAAAATAATATTTTCTCTCACTTTTTTTTATTATTTCCCACCTACCCCCACTAACCCTTCTTTTTCTTCTGAATACCACCCTTTCTTCTTCACTTCATCTTATTCTCTTTCTCCGCCTCTCTTTCTTCTCCTTCTTCTTCTTCTTCTTCTTCTTCTTTTTTGTTTTTGAGAATCTTTTTCTTTCCTCTTCTCCATCAACCCATCACAAGCATTCCATCAACACCCTTCTTTTTCACACCGATCCACACCCACAATCAACCAAAAAACCAGAAAAAAAAAATAGCAACCTACAGATCGGAGCGAGATCGAGGCCTTCGGCCTGAGCAAGATCGACGCCTTGCAGCACCGCCACCTCCTCGCGACAGCCACCGGCCTCAAGCTTAACCAAAAATGGATCAAACCCACGAGATTCTAGGCTTGCTCGATCGCGTTCTCATCGGCAGCGATGGCGATCGGCTGAGCTAGAGATAGCTGTGCTATGCGAGATGAGAGAAAGAAGACTTTACACAAGTACTTAAAGAGAGGGAGGTGGAAGTCAGGTAGAGAGGTGAGAGAAAAAACTATTACTTTATTAAATACACATGCTACAGTACTCGTGTAAATTTACACGGGTACTGTAGCTCATGGAAATTTTTAGAAGAATTTACACAGTTTTAAACAAGCTGATGTGGGAGGTTTTTTGGCCAAAATGTGTAAAATAGACGAACTTTTGCATTATAGAAGAGTATCCACCAACTGATGTGGATGCTCTTACCGTCCTAAAACACAATACCATGTTCTTAAATGGATACTACATAAGACTACACATATTCTTTTCTTTTCATATTCATTTTTAGTAGTAAGACTAGTGCGAGTTGCACGTGCAAGGCACATGCTAGCCTTTTAGTGAGAAAATTAATATAAATTTTTTTTGTTGAAGAAGTATGAAGTCATATACTTAAATTTAAAATAGCTATTTGAATATCTATGTACTATGATAATTTCTTAGAACTTATTTACTAAATGTAATATCTACTCACCAAAAAATGCTACAAAGGATGATAATGAATGTCATTATCTTTCTACAATATTTAAATTTTCACAGTGAATGATAATATATGCTACATTTTTTTTGAAGATTTTCATTAAATTAAATATTTACAATCATCTACAATGAAGATTTTGTTATTCATATTTCATTATTTATTATCTTATTTTATGAGTCTAACTACGGTATTTAGCTTACTTATTTTTAATGAATACCCTTTTAAGTAGGAAAATGAATTAAAATAAGAATAAAATAACAAAAGATATATGTCATCAAAGTTTTTATTAGATAAAATTATAAGTGTAGAAGATTTAAACCTAATAAATTATTGTTCTCTAGGTAACAAATAGAATACCATATATTATCATTCTAACTTTCCAAGCATGACTACCAGTCTACTACATAAAATTCAAAATACATAAAGAAATTTTTTGGGACATTAAAATTTACTAGGAGTATATTAGACATTACACAATGGAATATTTTAGAAATTATAAGATTTTGTTAGGGTTTAACTAAGAGAGAAACAATAGGGGTATATGCTCGTTTATAAAATACAAATGATGAAATTATTCAACTTTACTTTAGAGGGGAATGCAACTACCCCGAACATAAAGGAGAAAAGTGTTACTTCGTCAATTTGTGTGCGTGTGATGTGTGTGTTTTTATTATTATTTTTATTTTAAAAAAAACTTGAAACAATGTGTAAAAACAAAAATCAACCCAAAAAAATTATGCATTGAACATTGAATTTTAGTTCAACAAATTGAATAAACCAAAAAATAAGTCTAGAAACACAACAACAAGTCACAATATTTTTACAAGACCTTTATTTTTAGCTATGGTAGGTCCTAGTCTGATATTTTATTATTTTATTTAGAGTAATGTTATGTCCACAATATTTTCATAATAAGTCTTAGGTGGTAAATTGTTACTAGTTTTAAATTAGGCTAACCACTTTTAACCGCATATTTAAAAATAAAATAAAAAGCCAATTGAAAAAAATTGTGCCTAAAACAATGAGTTTTGACTTATTAAATTTGACTAAACAAAAAAAGAAGTTTAGGAACACAACAAAATGTCACACAAAAAAGAAGTTTAGGAATATAACAATACGTCACAACATTTTCATAATATTTTTTATTTCCAGTTGTGGTAGGTCCTAGTTTAATATTTTATTATTCAATTTTTACGTCCACAGCAATTTCACAACGAATCTTAGGCTGCGTTTGTTTTGACTTCAAAGCATTTTCGGAAATACTTTTACACTTGCATGTGTGTTTGGTTGATGCTGAAAATTTGGTCAAATGTAATTGCTTTTCCATGTTGACTGTAAAATGAGGCGTTTTTGGCGTAAATCCATTTCTGGACCTGTTTTACCTTCAAATGATTTACACCTCACAGTCACACTCAACTCTCTCTTCTCACACACGCTCCTCAGACATAGCCTTCCTCTCCAAGCTCTCTAGTCCGAGCTCCACCTTCTCCTACACGCGCAGCCGATCGTCTCCCTCATGCTAGTCCGATGCCACCCACAGTCCGACAAGAGAGTAGAGAGAGAGAGAGAGAGAGAGAGCAAGAAGAGAGAGTAGAGAAAGTAAGATTGCGCCCCAACCCCAGATCGCGCCGTCAATGTCGCCGTGAAGATCGCCGTGGAGTTCGCGCTGTCAAGATCGCTGTGAAGATCGCGTCTCTTCCTCCTCCCTCTCAGTTTTGATTTTTGTTTTGAATGTTGAAGATCGCCGTGGGTCTGATCGTCACCGCCGTCGCCGCCCTCTGGGTCAGATCGTCCCGCCGATCTCACCGTCCGCGCCGATCTCTCCGTCCGCACCGATCTCACCGTCCCCGATCTGCTTTCTCTCTTTGATCTCTGATATTTTTTGTTGTTGTGGTGGTGTGAGTAGTGGTGTTTTCTGTGGGTGCTGCTGTGTGATTGAGAAAATGTGAAAATTTTGTGGTGACTTGTGGATTTTTTGATATAAAATTTGTTTGGAAGTTTAGAAAATTAACTGAGAAAATGTGAAAAATTTGTAAGAAATAACATTTTCAGAATATTACCAAACACTAAAAATTATTTTTCAGACTATTTTCCATTGCACACCCAAACGCCTAGAATTTAATTTCTTTACGAGAATTTATTTTCCCCTGCATTCATTTTACACTCGGAATTCAATTTACATCGAACCAAACGCAGCCTTAGGTAAAAAATTATTGCTGGCTTTAAAATTATGCATTAAAAAAAAAACAAGCAAAAAGACAATACAAGAAAATTGAGAGTGAAACGTACAGTGAATTTTGACTCACCCAATTTGACTATATATACTAAAAAAGAAGTCTAAGAATATAACAAAATATTAAAACATTTTCACAATACTTTTATTTTTAGGATCAGAATAGATATATTTTTATTTTATTTGAGAGAAATGTTATATCCATAACATTTTTAGAACAAATTATAAATGACAAGTTGTTATTGGTTTTAAATTGAACCCACTATTGATATCACTTTTTTATCCTTCAAAAATACCTTGCCACATCAATTTTGTTACAAAATTATTGTGAAAATGTTGTGGACATAGCATTTTTTTTAATCTATAGGAACTGAGATCTTGCAATTATGAAAATATTGTGACAAGAAGAAGATGTTATAACATTTTCATTATACATTTATTTTTAGTTGTGATTGTTCTCAGTCTCTTATTTTATTATTATATTTTGACCTTTAAAAAATTGACACCTCAATAATTATGAAAATATTTTAAAAATTTGTTGCGTCAGTGTAATTGTGTATGCACATATAATATTTAAAAGCACAAGCAAAACCAGCACCAGCGTATTGTGAAAAAAAGGGGGGGCTAATGAACAGTGCAAATCGTCAATAATTATTAAAATATTGTAAGAATTTATCAAGTCAATGTAACTGTACATACACATATAAATATTTAAAAGAAAAGACAAAAATAGCACTACCAAAACTAGCGTACTGTGGTTTGTGGGAAAAAAAAAAACCCAAATAAACAATGTTGTGAAAGTGTTGTGAAAAATGTTGTGAATGTAGCACTTCTTTATTCATAATACCTTTAGTTTTAGTTGTAAATGATTCTAGTATGCTATTTTGTTTTAACCTATAAGGAATTAACATATCAATAGTTGCAAAAATATTGTGACAATTTATTGTGTTAACTAACAGTTTTATATATAAAAAATAAAAAATAAAAAAGAGTGGACATGATATTACTTCCAAAAAAAAAATAGCATAGAAAAAAAACAGAAAGCAGTGGGGGAAAAAAAAAAGCAGCAACCGTTCAAAACTAGGGGAAAAAAAAGAAAAGAAAGGGACTAACTAAACCAAAGCACTGAAGCTACAGTGCATAAAAAAAAAGAGTGGACAGGATATTACCCAAAAAAAAAACAAAAAGAAAAAAGAAAAGAAAAGAAAGCATTGGATAAAAAATAAAAACAACCGTTCAAAACTAAAAAAAAGAAAAGAAAAGAAGACTCACGAAACCAAAGCACTGTAGAATGAACAGTGCCAATACACTGAATGCACAGTGCCAAATCACTGTAGAAAAAAAAAAAAAAAAGTGGACATGATATTACCCCAAAAAAAAAAAGCAGAGAAAAAAAAAAGAAAGCAGTGGGGAAAAAAAACAGCAACCATTCAAAACTTGGGGGGGGGGGGGGAACAAACGAAAGGGACTCACTAAACCAAAGCACTGAAGCTACAGTACATTAAAAAAAAAAAAAACTCACGAAACCAAAGCACTGTAAATACACTGAATGCAAAGTGTCAAATCACTGTAGCGGCATAGCCGCTTATACAAGATGTTATAAGCTTTATTTTTTTTTAAATATTATTATATTAATTTAATAGAGAACAATTATAGGTTGTTTTGTTGGTACTTAACGATTTGATCTATTACAGATAATGGATGGAATGATCATTCTGATAATAGAATTAAATTGGATGGATTAAAATGAAAACAATCCCAAAAATAACTCTTCTTAATAAAAAAAGGGAAGATTGTATCTTCCCACTAGGGACGGACCCATGATTTTAAGCTAGCGGGGGCTGGAGTATAAAGAAAAAAAAACACTCCAAATAGGCATCCATATAGCATTAAAAAATTATAAATACACAAAATTGTTGTTTCTAAATACATTAAGATGCAAAAATTTACCAACAAAGACAAAAACAAAAACAAAATAATATATATTTTTTAATACTAGGCTGACTATGATTTTTTTTTTTTTAAAGTTAGAGCATTTATAGTGATGGTGCTAAAAATTTAAGCTTTTAGCACCTCAAAAAACTAATTTATCTATTTTACCACCTCACTTCACAATACACCTAATATCAAATGTTCAAATTTTTTTATTACTTCACTTAAAATAATATAAACAACTCATTAAAACAATAAAGAAAGAGAGAGAATTTGAGTTTTTTAATTGAAGGAAAAGATAATCTTGATAAAATATTGTATTTTATTTTTAACAACTTGTTACAGTCAACTGGTATTTATACCAGTTTACTGTAACTGCAAAAAATTTAGTTTTATATTCTTCAATAACACATGATTTTTTGGTTCTTTAGTGATATATTTTTTTTTTTTTGCTAAAAATAAAATCACCACTGTGAATGTTTTTATTGTTTTTGATAAGTTTTTTGGGTTTGGATGGTTGCTATTTGGGTGAGGTTAGATAGGCTTATTGAGGAGAAGGGGGTTATTAAGGATTCGAAGATTCAGAAGCTCACTACAAGCTTTGAAGAGATCAAGATAAAGGAGGATGAATTGTTCGATGAGTTCTATGCCAAGCTCAGGGACATAGTGAACTCAGCTTTTAATTTTGGGGAAACCATTCCTGAATCCAAAATTGTTAGAAAAGGTATTTAGATCTTTACTCGAGAGATTTCATGCCAAGATTACCGTAATTGAAGAATCGAAGGATATCAACAAAATTCCTTTGACAGAGTTGGTTGGCAATTTGCAGACCTATGAGTTGGGTTTGTCCAGGATCAAGAAATCGAGCAAAAGGAAGAGTATGACGCTGAAGGCCAAGGGTAGTGACACAGATGAGTTTTCCAACGATGAAGATTCTAAAATGAAATCCTACATCACTAGGCAATTTAAGAAGTTCATGAAGAATGCTAAAGCAAAGGGCTTCAACAAGGACCGTAGACAATCGAGTTCTTCTCAATCTAAGAGCCTAAACAAAGGGAAGAAGGATGCTAGAGATGGCGGTCAATACACTGTTCCTTCAAGACCCAAGTGTTTTGGGTGTCAAGGTTTCGGTCACATGAAACAAGAGTGACCTACCTATCTTAAGTCCATTAGGAAAAGCAAAGCACTTGCTGCAACACTGAGTGACACCGAACCTAAGGATAATTCCGAAAATAAAGATGACGGAATCCTAAATGCCCTCACCGCCACTATCAATCCTACTGAGTGGATTGTAGAAGACATGGATGAAGAAGAAGACTTGGTGGAGTCAAAGTTTGAGAAGATGGACAAATAAGATGACATCCATACTACCTAAGCAAAGTTATACAAGGTCTTGAAAAAGCATGAGAAGTTGTGTAGGGTGGCCACTAAGAAACTCAGTGATGTGGAGCTTGAACGATAAGAACTCTCTACAAAGTTTGATGAAGCCAATCAGACTATTGGAGCACTGAGGTTTGAGAATAATTTCTTGGCTGAGAGGACCAAGAAGCTTGAGGCAGAGCTGTTTCAAGTCAAAGCTCAGCTAGAAGGGACTTCAAGTGCAAAGCTTGATGAGATGCTCAGTCTACAAAAATCTACTTCCGACAGAACTAGTTTAGGGTGTGATTTCTCTTTTCCTAGTGTTGCTTCTACTAGTATTACTGTTTTGTTCCTCCTAGTAATAATGTTGAATCTGAGAACATTGATGTGAAAACTGTTTTAGCTACTGAAAACACAAATAATGGTAAATCTATCTTAGGAGCACCTCCTAAATTTGTTTAGAAAGTGAATAAAAATCCTAAGGCTAAAAAGGGTAATGCTTAAAAGCCTAAACAGAAGAAGCAGCATCTCTGTCATCATTGTGGAGTAGCTGGACATACTCGACCTAATTGCTATATGTGGTTAGCCACTCAACAGAGCAACAGTATGATCTCGTCGGGAAATTAGAATCAGTTCCCATCCTCCCTTGCTACTCTTGGAGATCTACTCAAAATCCTCATGTTCCTTTCGAATTTGAACGGTTTCAATTCTTCCCCTTCGCCACCAGTTCAAGGGTTTGCTCAAAGAAAAAGTTCATCCAAAGTGTAGAAGGAAAAATGCTTAAAGTGATTTTGTCACTATTTCTCTCTCCCTCTATTTTTTGTTTGCATTATGTGAGTGTTTTGCTTTATTGCTTTGAGTTAGTCTAATTTTATGCATTGCTTTGTTTTGTTTAACATGTTTTTGTTTGCTTATTTTTAGTTTTGCTTTATTTTGTTTTCATAAAATAAAATAAAATTTTAAAATTTTAAAAATACAAAAACAGTGTGTGTTTGTGTACATTAGTACTTGTGTACCTTGGATGGCTATTGAAACAAAATTTTATAAACTTTGTATCTTTTGTAATTTAAATGAGCATTTCTATGCACAACTAAGCAAGTGAGCTTTTTGGCTCGTGTTTGTGATCAGTAAGGTTGAGTTATCTTTTGTACTTAACACTCGTATCACTCTTTTTGACGGGAAGGACTAAAAAGTCCTAAGAGAAAAGCATAAATAACTATCTCACCACTATTGCCCGCCAATCATGAAATGATATGTTTCAGCATAGCAAAAGTGCAATGTCATAAGCTTAACATAATTTAGTATTTCTTTTCTCTCTTTTATATGCTCATGTCTGATATGCTTAATAAAAGAAAGATATGCAAAGAAACTAAAGCAAAAAGAATCAAAATGCTTTAAATATGATTGTAAGCGTGTCTTTTAGGAGATGTGATGTACCTCGAAGGTGATAGTAGCAGTTATGATTGTATGTGAGTTAAAGTGATTTTCTCATATTTTAAATCGTCATAACATGTAGACACTTATGCAAACTTGTGATGTTTTCACACACAACACGCAATATTCCTTATTACTCTTGATACATGTGCAGATACAATGTGATTTGGCCATCACAAGAAATACATGTGTTAATGTATGCTCACTAAATTGTCTTGACTTATTTTTGAAATATAAAATTGGTTAGACTTGTTTAGTGTGTGTGTGTGTGTGTGTGTATGTGTTTTGAATCTAAATGCTTGATATTTTTCTTGTTGAGAGATGATTTTGAGAGCTTAAAACGTTGAATCTTTGGTTGAGTAGCACGCTTGATTGCATTCATATCTGTGTTTTTCTCTTCTTTGAAAAACAGTTTTTAAGCAATCTTGACAGCTTCTCGATACCTCTCGACGGCTAGGCTATCTATCGAGCCCTTTCAGTTTCTTTTTATCACATTCTCGATAGCTTTTCAATAGCTACTCTATCCATCAAGAAACTTTCTGGATGCTCGATAAATGCTTGATAGCTCCTTGATCTATCGAGACTCTTGTGCTATAGACACCTCTCAACAGATCCTCGATAGCTCTTTGATAGCTGTTTTTTGCGTTTTAATTCTTGATACCTCTCGATTCCTCTTGATCTGTCGAGAATTATGATTTCCTATATATTGGGTCAGCGCGATTTCTCCCTCACTTTTCTTGATCTCTCTCGACTGATCTTGCCTTTTCACCTCCTAAAACACCTCTCTCTCTCTCACTCTAAACTTTATTCCCAGTTGATTTTTGGCCTAGATCAAGTGTTTCTTCACTGGTAAGGGTCCTAAATCTTTTATTCTTCATGCATTTCATGCATTAGACCTAGGTTTTTGGGTTTTTTAAAATTTTTTGGGGTTTTTCAAAATTGATGAAGTTTTTGCAAAATTTTGGGATGGGTCTTGTATAATTGATTCTATATGATTATGCATTGCATCATATTAGCATTATAACAATGTTTCATGCATTTTAGATGTGTGTTTACTTTGTTGTAATGTTGTGTGTTGGTAGGTTTGGATTGGGCTGAGCCCATGATATTTTTAAATTTGCATATCACATGTTCATGTATACGTATCTTCATTTCTTTATATTCCTATATATTAATGTTGTTGATGCTTTTTAGCGTGTCTCTCTTTCTCCCTCTCTCTCTTTCTTTCGGTTAGTTGCATCATGGCACTTAAAAAAAATCCACTCCTTCCTAGAACCTTCTTCGTTTTGGGGCATCTTCTTCTTCTTATCCTACTCTTTCTCACGTACAGTTCTTTGATGATAAAGGCCGAAAGAGTTTTTCAGAAAATTTTTCTAGACGAGGCATTCATTCGGAACGCCAAGTCATCTTATCAGATTTTTCTGATACTGACCTATCCGTTGTCATCCACAGTCGAGGTTGGGAGTCACTGTGTGGCGCCCCGATCACTTGTCCCTCCATGATCATACAAGAGTTTTACTCCAATATGCATGAATTCGACACTTCTGTATCTCATTTCTTCTCCCGCATTCGAGGTACACGCATTGTAGTTACTTCGGAGATCATATTCGAGGTACTACACGTTTCTAGGGTAGCGCATCCTGACTAATCTGGCTGCGATCGACTAAGGACTGTGTTCAAAGATGAACTCATGTCTCTATTTTGTGAGACACCATCTTCATGGGGGTGATCTCAAAACACCCGATGCTCGACCTTTGCTAAAGGTCTAAGGTTTCTAAACATGGTGATGTCATTTATTCTTCATCCTTTATCTCATTATAACACTATCACAGAGCCACGTGCTCGGTTTTTATTATCCTTCCTAGAGGACGTTTCCATTGACTTCCCTTCTCACTTTATTCTATCTCTTATAAATGTCTATCGGGATACAACGACCCGTGATGAGCTCATTTTTCCTTCAGCTATCACGAGAATCCTTTGCCATTTTTCTGTCTCCTTTCCTTCGTCCGATCACTTCTTCATCATGGGTGCCATTGATGCTGCTACCGTGAAATGGAGTGATGCACAGCTTTGCTTGAGGCGGACTCATACCGAGACGGCAGCTCCTCCAGCTTTTACTGCTTCTTCCACCTCCGTTTCTTCCACCTCCAGTGTATACAACATATTGAATTAGACCACTATGAGATTTATTATTCTATCAATAACTGTCAAACGAATAATAAATCTCACGACTTCTCAATTACATAAACTCTCAATCCTGAGGGAATAGTGAACCCGATCATGAAATGTAGGTTGCTTTAATATATCAGAAGTGAGATCTAAACAAACGGTTAAAATCTCAGTATGTTGGGCAATTACACGTAATGTTGAAGGAACACATATTTTTAAGATGAAATTCATAGTCTCTTTATAGAAATATAAAATATTCCCTTGAGATAAGTTTAATGAGATTGGTTATTCAAAGTGTTAGGCTTAAACACTTTAGTAAAGAGTTACTAAAATTTATATTTTATGAAATCTAACTTAAAGAATTAAATTGGGTACTCAAGGATTAAGATGTAGTAATTTAAAAAGTGACAGTTACACATTATGACTTTGTATTGCTACGAATATTTTTATGAAGGGGTTAAATGTTTAACAAAGTCTTGGGATATAATTTATTAATAAGGCCTAGAGTGCAATTATATTTATATAGTGGTATTAAATATAATTAATGGTAACTTTGAGCTTGTAAAGAGTTGACAAAGAAGTCCAAAACCTATTGGAACTAGAACTTTATTTGTCCCCTTTGGTCTCATTCCAAGCCACACACTAAAGTCCAATTGGGCTAGCTCAAATAGCTAATTCAATTAGATAATCAATTATTTATTTAATAATAGTTATTAAATAAATGTAACTGCCTAAGTGCAGTAATATGTGTATGTGATTAAAAAGAGAAACAATAAGAGTTCTTATCAAGGGAGACACTTGATTATTCTCTTGAAAGAATACATATAGAATTGAATAAGAGATCACACATCTTGGTCACATTTTGAAATTGGAGTGAAATTTGAGAGGCATCTCAAGTCCAATCTTCATTTGTTTTGAATTTCACTGCTCTCTCATTCTTTATTTCCAAAACTTAAATGTTACATGCTATCTCACATGAATGAAGTATATCCATTTATATTCAGCTGTGTGTTTTTGTATGAGATACAAAACTGTATTTTTTATGTGTTTTTCCAACAATTAGTACTAGGAAAGGAAAAAGGTGTTATCACTACTCCCCATGCACTGATCAAGTGAGTGGAATTGTTTTTGCCTCTCTTCTAATTCACATTGTTTAGGAAAGTGAAAAATTCTAAATAGTGATATTAGACAAAATTAAGCTAAATGTCTATTTTTTTTAATAAAAAAACAAAAGGACTAAATTAAAATTTTTAAACCATATTAAAATTAAAGAACTAAAAATAAAGTAAAATTGAAAATACAAATTTTGGAAACATGTTATAATTAAAAAAGTTGCGATTTTTAATTGAGAAACGCTATTTCCACAACTTAACCACAATAAATTCTTGATTCTCAAAATAAAACTAAATGACTGTTTTTTTTTTATTAAGAAACAAAAAGGACTAAATTAAAATTTTAAAGCCATATTAAAATTAAAGAACAAAAAATAAAATAGAATTTAAAATACAAATTTGGAAACCTATTATAATTAAAAAGGTTGTGATTTTTAATTGAGAAATGCTATTTTCACAACATAACTACAATAAATGTTGGATATAAATATAAGCAATAACATAAAAGGATGTGATAGCAAAAGCAAGAAATAAATATTGTACATATATATAAATAGAAATCTGCAAATAATTAATAACTCACAGACCAAATGCGTGAAGGATGAATGATTCATATCAAATCTTGTCATTGATACAATCGCCTTAAAGCAGATTTCGCTCCTCACACAATCTGTGATGCTTTGAGACTCACGGACGTCTGCCTCCCAAGATAAAATGATCTACAACATGAAGAAGAATCACACAAGGTCCGTGCTCTACGAACTACTTTATGTCTCTTTCTCTCTCTTTGACTCAAAATAAATGTACAAAATATTTTCTCTCTAGGAGAGTTTTTCCAGAATAGTTAGTTTTCATAAATGAGGGACTATGAATTTATATATATTAGTGAACAGACACACTGTTCAAATAATAACTGTTGTGTACAGACAGATTGACTCAAAAATAAAAAAATAAAAAATTATTATTTGGACAAGAGAGTCCAATCCACATATGCCAGAGCCCAACCCAATGTTCGGTCCATGAGCATATAAACTCATATATTATCTCTTCTATTTCCTATGTGGGACTTAGGATTTTCATCAATTTTAATAACATCTTCAAGTAAACAAATTAAACGTGAATTTCTTATTCACTTAATACTATTTTTCCAACAATAAATTTTTTGATTCTAAAAAAAACACCACAATAAATTATAAGTAGCAAATTATTACAAGTAACAATCTAATCTAAAATAAATATTGTGGAAAATTCATTGGAAAAGTTGGGACAAGCTGTCAATCTCAAAGAAAGATGGTGGAGTGGGCTTTCATGATCTTAGAACATTTAATCTAGCCATGATAGCCAAGCAAGGGTGGAGAATGATCCAAGAATCTGATTCATTGCTCTATCGGTGTTTTAAGCGAGATACTTCCCATAGACTTCTTTTCTTGAGGCAGTTGAATCACCAAATAGTTCCTATGTACAGAAAAGCATGCTGGTAGCCCTACCAATCCTCAAGTCCGGTCATTGTTGGAGAGTGGGGAATGGTTGCTCAATTCGGATTCAAGGTGACAAGTGGATTCCAAATTTTCCTTCACATAGACTAATTCATTCACCTAATGATGATGTTAAAGGTTGGGTTGTGGCAGACCTCATTCATCATGAATTGCATGAATAGAGGATTGATGTAGTGATGACATTATTTCACGAGGAGGAAGCTAATGCAATATGTAAAGTTCCTCTTAGTCGAAGGAGTGTGTCTGATTTCATTATATGGCTGCATAATAAGAATGGAAAATTCACTGTTAAATCAACATATAGGGTTGCGCAATAGGTTTTGAAGATTGGAAGAGGGGCTAAAAGTTCTAATGGAAGTTATGGGAAGCGAGTTTGGGCTGCCTTGTGGAAGCTTAAAATTCCAAACAAGAAAGTGTTTGGATGGAGAGCGTGTCATGATATTCTACCGACAAGATTGAACCTAACCAAGCGAAGGATTATATCAGACAATATGTGCCCAATTTGTTGTAGATGTTCAGAATCAACAATTCATGCGCTTTGGGAGTGTGCCGCTGCACAGAATATGTGGGCTAGTGGTGTTAAAATTTTGCAGAAGGGATGCATAGATTAGAATGATTTGCTACATTTATTGGAGTGCCTACTAGACCGATTGTCTTTGGAGGAAGTGGAAGTCTTCTTGATTCAAGCTTGGTTCATTTGGAGTAGGCGCAACAGTGTTCTTCATGGTGGCAATTTTATTGATCCAAGGACTTTTAATTAGAGGGCATTAGAATATTTAGAGGAGTACAAACATGTTCAATAGCAACTTGATGCAGAACCGGCTATGTAGAATAGTAATATAGACTGGGAGCCACCTCCAGAATTGGCTTTTAAGTTGAATTTTAATGCAACAATTTTTTCTAGGGTGAACAGAACCAGCGTTGGGGCTATAATCCGTAACTACAAAGGACAAGTCATCACAGCCATGTCTACAAGAGGGTTAGCAGTACATAGTAGTGAGGAAGGTGAGCTGTTAGCATGTAGAAAGGTTGTTGAATTTGCTATTGATGCGGGTTTTTCTAGGTTGGTTATTGAGGGAGACAATGTTAATGTAATAAAAGCTATTTCATCGCAAGAAGCCAACATATCCCTGCTGGGGAATGTCGTGGAAGATATTAAACTTCTCATTAGGGGTTTGCATTGGATATCTATTTCTCACATAAGGTGTAGTGGCAATAAAGTGGCTCATGTGTTAGCGCAACATGCTAGAACTATTATTGAGGATTTGTATTGGATAGAGGATTCCCCTCCTCCACTTTATAAATGAATGAAAGTTTCCCTTTCAAAAAAAAAAATTTGTGGACTTAGCATTACATTCTTTAATTTAACCAAAATTCCTAATCAAATTTTAACACAAAATCTCTTTTTCAAAAAAGAAAAAAAAAGAAAAAGAAAAAAAAGACAAGAACTCAACAACGGGAAAGCGTCCAAAGTAACGGAACTGGAGTGGTCAACAGTACATGACTGCTTCAAAAGGAAAACCCATACCCGAATAAAAAGAATCAAACCCGACCCGACCCGACCCGACCCCTAATTTTCGTCCAACTATTAAAAAAAAAAAAAAAAAAACCAAAACAAAACCCACACTACATCCACCAGTCATTTTAGCGTCGAAACTCCAAAACCCTGATTCCTCTCACATAGCGCCATCCGCCTCCGCCACAATGGAAGAAGTATGCGAAGGCAAAGACTTCTCCTTCCCTAAACGCGAGGAGGAAATCCTCCGCCTCTGGACGGAGATCAAGGCCTTCGAGACTCAGCTCGAACGGACCAAAGGCTCGCCGGAGTACGTTTTCTACGACGGTCCGCCGTTCGCCACCGGACTCCCTCACTATGGCCACATCCTCGCCGGCACCATCAAGGACATCGTCACTCGGTACCAGTCCATGAACGGCTTCCACGTCACTCGCCGCTTCGGCTGGGACTGCCATGGCTTGCCGGTCGAGAACGAGATCGATCGCCGGCTCAATCTCAAGAAACGCGACGACGTTTTGAAGCTAGGGATTGATAAGTACAACGAGGAGTGCCGAAGCATTGTCACCAGGTTTTTCAATTAAATTCAAATTTTTGTTCATGCGTTTCTGATTAGCATATGAAGGCATTTAAATTTTTTTTATTTTTGAAATAATAATCTGAATGTTTTTTTGTTCATAATGAATTAAAGATTCACTTCAATTATCAAATTAGGTCATCACGATTAAATTTTCGTGAATTTAGCAACTCACTTTGTTAGCATATGAAGGCATTTAAACAATTTTTTTTTAATAAAAATTTTAATTTTTTGTTAAAATAGTACTCAGAATTAATAAGACATTTTAAATAATGTACTTATTAAAAAAAGGATATTTTAAATGACGTATTTTGTGAATTTTTTAGCTTTAAAAAAATGTTTAAACTTTGTTAACAGATTTGGATAGATAGATCAAATTGGCTCATTTTAAGGACTGGATTGACAAAAAAGTGAAAAAAGTTTTACTTTAATTATCAAATTAGTTCATAAAGTTGAAATTTTGTTCATTTAGCAACTCAATTTGTTAGCAAATAAAGGCATTGAATCATTCTTATTTTAATTTTCAAAAAAATACTAACAAATAATAAGATGTTTTATAAATGTTGTTGGTTAATTTTTAGTTAAAAAGAATGTCTAAAATCGGCTCATTTTTAGGACTAAATTGACAAACATTGAATTTTGAAGGTATTGATGATGTATTTTGGTTTTGGTAGGTATGTGGAGGAGTGGGAGAAGATAGTGTGGAGGACAGGGCGGTGGATCGACTTCAAAAACGGGTACAAGACCATGGACTTGAGCTTCATGGAGAGTGTGTGGTGGGTCTTTGCCCAACTTTATAAAAAAGATCTTGTTTATAAGGGTTTCAAGGTCTGTATATTTCTCGATCCGTTGATCTTAGAAGTTTCTTGTTTTTTGTAATTATCAGTTTCTCTTTTAAAGAATTTGGTAGTTTCTTTTTTAAAGAATTTGGGAAATGGATTTCTTATTGAGTTGATGCGTAATGAATTTTTAATGAAATTTTTGGATTTCATTCTGAGTTCCTTTGGATGTGATATGATGGTTTCAATTATTGTTGTTGATGGTTCACTTTAATGGAGCTGGATAGTTATAGCACTAGGAAGAAGTTGATATATATATATATATATATTTTTAAAGTTTTGAAGTAGTTATTTAATTTTTGCTGGTAGTCAGTGATACTAGAAAGTTATAATGTCTGTGTTGTAATTTCTCATATGCAAATGAGCTGTAGTTCAAATTGGCATCTTCTCTCCTTGAAAGAGAGGTTGCAATTTTCAACTCAAGACCCATTACCCGCTTGTGGAAATTACCAACAACTAAGCCTCTGCCACATGTATGTTTTTCTCCATTCTATTTTATTTTATTTTCCACTACACGGATCCTCATCAGCCAAGTCTTAGGGCACGTTTGGTAGACTGTAATAGACACTGTAATGCAATAGATATTCCTATAGCATAACTATTCGGTTGTTTGGTTATGTTTTTATTACAATGAATAGTTATTTCTTATGAATAGCTATTCTTCAAAATGAGGAATAACTATCACTTATGAAAAGTACTGAATATCTATTCTTTCACCTTATTTAATAACTTTTTAAAAAAATTTCCTAAAAAACCATTAGTTACCACATCTTCAAAAGGAAAGAAAATAAATTTTCCTTCTTATTAATTATTAGCTCTATTTTGAACACCATAAAATAAGTGTATTTTAAGAAATTTGACTTAAAAATGATTTAATTACACATTCTTTTTATACTCTACTAAATTGTGGATGCATATTTAGGATTTTATTTCTAAATGGTAACCAAACTAATGAATAATGATACTTATTACATTCCATTTTAATATATTCCTTGTAATATTTATTCCTATTCCTATGTAGTAGTAATCATTACAGTGTACCAAACATGCCCTTACTTAAATGACATTTTATTTTTTCTCTCTACTTTTTTTTTGTGCCCTCAACTTGAGTCAAAATTATTTCTTACTTGTGTTTTAATTTAGTCCTTTGAACATGTCCAACTCTTCTCAAGCAACTCTCTCTCATCTTTTATTGCTACGTTCACAAAATTTTCACTACAATTTACAACAAATCCTAAATGGGAAGTTGTTATTGGAGGGTAACAAAGTGATATCAGTGGTGGGCCAAGATTAGAACCAGTAACAACTTGTCACCTAGGATTTCTTGTGAAATGGTTGTGAAAATGTTTTGAATGAAGCATTACTCTTTCATCAATAGGGGCTTAACCTGTCTTTAAGTGATTTTCCTCATTCTAAATCCTATCTTTCAATGTATTTTCACTTATCCATCTTAGCATTCTCATTTCAGCTGCACTTATTTTTTGAATATTTCTTTCTATCGGCTCAACATTCAGTACCATAGAGTATAGCTGGTCTTATAGCAATATTCTAAAATTTTCCCTTTAACTTAATATGTGTTTTATTTTACGATCACACAGTATTTTTAATGCTCTTCTCCATTGCATATACGCTACTCTAATCCTATGATTTATATTATCTACAATCTCTCAATCTCTCAATCTTTATGAATCATTGATTCTTTATGATCACACAACTATGATTCACTTTATCTACAATCTCTCAATATTTAGGATTATTGATCCAAGATATCGAATGTTCTCCCTCATTCCTAATGTGCTTCTCGACTTCTT
Organism: Lithocarpus polystachyus; assembly: GCA_033629205.1. Taxonomy (NCBI): domain Eukaryota; kingdom Viridiplantae; phylum Streptophyta; class Magnoliopsida; order Fagales; family Fagaceae; genus Lithocarpus; species Lithocarpus polystachyus. Next base: position 49,954,490 of record CM066171.1, on the reverse strand, counting down.
ATATTGAATCTTTATGAATTGCATTTTCTAGGACTAAAAGAGATTTGAATTGAATTTTTATATTATTTTTACATATAAAAAAAGCTTATTATTATTATTATTGATAAATTATTGATTATACCAAAATCTTAAGTTATCTGAAAATGGTGAATTTAATCATAATAAAAATTCTAACATTTTTCCTCAAGTGTGGGCTCAACCCCCACCCCCCTAATATAGGGGGACCCAACACATGGAATTAGCATTTTATATGGGAGGTAGAGTGGAGACAAGTTGAAGCTCGTGACAACTTGTTTTGATATCATGATAAATTACATATTATCTTTAAAGTTCAAGCTTATTAGGAATTTGTGAATTTAATTATTAAACCATAATTCTTACAATTATTATGGTTTTGGGTGATGGTGAGGTTTTAAAATTTTAAAGTGGGTTCAATTTAATTGCTTGGATGTTGTGTTTTTCAGGTCATGCCATACAGCACTGGTTGCAAGACACCTCTATCTAATTTTGAAGCCGGTCAAGAATATAGGGTTTGTGATCTGAAACTTCTGTTTACCATTCATATGTGAGGGTTGGTTGCCGAACTGATAGTCTTTAGCGTTTATTTATAACTTGTTCTTGGTATAATGTAATTTTATTTATACCTTGTTCTGTGATTGCTTAGCCCCTTAGGAGTGAATGTCCTTGGATTATCTGGCAATTGGTTCGTGGGTGGGTTTAGTTGTCCGTAGGTTTTACTGACTAGAGGTGATTCCAAAGGACTCTTCTTTAGAAAGGTTCCCTACTTTCTAAAAAAAAAAACTTATTCATGATTGGTGGCTGTGCCCAACCAGTCAAATTGGGGGAACTAGGTTCTGGCCACTCTTGTGGTAAACTATCATTTCGGTTTTAAAGCAATTGAATGACTGATTTTTATACAAATTCTTGAAACTTGATTTTATAGATTCAATCATGTAACATTCTAGGAGTGATACAGGATGTCCCTGACCCTGAAATAATGGTGACGTTTCCAGTAATTGGTGATCCATACAAGGCAGCTTTTGTGGCTTGGACGACAACTCCATGGACCCTTCCTAGTAATCTTGCCCTTTGTGTCAATGCCAATTTTGTCTATGTGAAGGTATGTTTAATATGTTTAGTCAACTTATATGTGAGCTTCTGTGGTAGACTGTTAACACAGCTAGACGGAGTATTATGATATAAAATTTCCAAATTTACCCTTTAAATAAGATGATTATATTGGTTGTTGTTGGATTGGGTTGAAGGACTTATATTCGAAGGATTCTCCATTTTTAACATTTATCCCAGCATAAAAATAAAATATTCTTGGGTTTTTAAAATTGCAGGATTGAAGGGTGGCTGTTTGAAGCTCTTCCTGTCTTTAACTTTTATTTAAATTTTTTCAATTTTTATTTTAATTATGTTTTCATATAGAAGTTGGGGTCCTTGGAGGCTCATGCCTTAAAGTGTCAGGCTTATGTGACTGCATTTGCATTAGATCTTGTTATATCTAAGATATTTGTGTATTTTAACGTAGATATCTGCTATCAAGTAGCAGAACACAGGTTTGAGTCTCCCTACTTTGCAAATTTGGAATTTTATTTACCCAAAAAAAGAAAGAAAAGATATATAGGGTTTATCAAGTTGATTGATAGTTCCTAAATAAATAGATTGCCGAGCAGTATGTTTACTGATTATGTTTAAAGATTGTAAAGATTGCCACTCATTTTCTTGGCACATATTTGCCGGTTTTTGTTTGTGGCTGTATTTAACATTGTTGCTGTATAACTGTATAATGGTATCCATTTATGTCATATATACATATATATATATATATATATATATAGCCTACAATATATGGGAGTGTTCTGTTATATGTTATTTTGGTATCTAATTTGAGGTGGAAAAGAATACCAGGTTCGCAACAAGTACTCTGGAAAAGTATATGTGGTTGCTGAATCTCGTTTGTCTGCACTTCCTAGTGAGAAACCCAAACCAAATGTTGCTAATGGATCTATTGATGACTCCAAAAAACCCAATCCGAAGACCAAGGGATCTTCAACTGGTAAAACTGGAGATGCTTTGGATCATTTTGAAGTGTTGGAGAAAGTCTCAGGGGCTTCATTGGTGGGATTGAAGTGAGCACTACTGTTACTCTTTTTACTTAATTACTATTTGTTATCAGATTACTTCCAGATGATTACTACTGTTTTTGTGAATTCCTTTTTAGTAAAATATGATTATGGGGTTTTGGGGGTACTGAAACTGGAAGGTTGTGTACTGCAGGTATGAACCACTTTTTGATTATTTTAAGGAGTACTCTGACTCTGCATTTAAAGTTATTGCGGACAATTATGTCACCGATGACAGCGGTACTGGAATTGTGCATTGTGCGCCTGCATTTGGTGAAGATGATTATCGTGTGTGCATTGAAAATCAAGTGATAATCAAGGTCTTTTTTATTTATTTTTTAATTAAAGATGCACATAATGCTACACTTGAGGTTTTGAAGATTTTGATTTAGTACCTTTAGATGAGCTTGTTTGTATGTTCTGTGTGGTCATACTTCTGACATTGTAGAAAATATGGTCTTAATGTTTGGAGTTCTTACATTTTGGGTTTGACCTTTCTGTTGAAATTATTATGTTCTTTAACATTAGTTCCTGTATTTTTGGTGGTTTTTGTTATGTAATTCTATTCCACTTTTATATTATTTTGTTTGAACATTTTTGTTTCACATTTTATTCCACTACATCTTTTGTTCCCTCTCCTTTTCCTTCCTAAACCCCTCCACTTTAGAATTGTCTAGTCATTGGACGTTTTCCATACATGGTGGTTGTCTTTATTATCCTTTTTTTTTTTTTATAAAAAACAATGTGCGTATCTAAAGTACATTATATCGTGTATGTTAAATGGGAGTCCATGGACCATCTTCTCTTACACTGTTTAATTGCTTGGGAGATGTGGAATCTTTCCATACATGGTGGTTGTCTTTATTATCCTTTTTGTTTTAAAAAATAATATAAAAATGTGTCTTTAATCACATTATATTGTGTAAATCCAATGGGAGTCCATGGACCATCTTCTCCTATACTATTTAATTGCTTAGGAGACGTGGAATCTACTGTTATGTCTATTCAGAGTTGGTTGGGTAATGCCTAATTCAGTGACTGGTATGTTGGGTTCTCAGAGTGTGGGAGTTTAGGAAAACTCAACAATGGGAAAACTTGGATGGACGGTTTTAATGCCTTGTGTGGTGTCTTTGGAAAGTGGAATATTCATACATTTGAGTAAAGGGAGTTGCTGGTGCCACATATCAAGTTTTCTTTTCTCAAGACTTTAGACAAGTAGACCTCAAATTCCATTGGTTTCTCCATGCTTTGCTTCATAGACGTTTAGGTGATTTATATTTTTGATGTTAATTTCTTCGTTTGATTTTTTTGTTTTGTATTTTTTGGGGTGGTCTCTCTCTTTGTATACCCCTTTGTACCAAGACAATGTCTCTTTTTGTGCTTTTTTATGTGGCTGATCTAATGAAGTTCTCCAATGGGGTTCTATTTTGGGATTTGAAATTATTGAGAGCTATATAGGATTGGGAAATGGAGTCCCTATCTAGTTTCATGGATATTATCTATGGGGTCTCATTGAGGGGTTGAGGGAAGACAAGATGTGTTGGTTGCCAACTAGGAGAAGGGGTTTTGAGGTTAGTAGCTATTACCAGGTTTTTGCTTGTGTCAGTGATTTTTCCTTTCCTTGGAGGAGTATTTGGAAGCCAAAAGTCCCCTGCATAGTGGTTTTCTTTTTTTGGACTGTAGCTTTGGGGAATATTTTGACAATTGATAACTTGCAGAAAGAAAAGTTTTGATATTGGATTGGTTGTGTGTAAAAGTAATGGGCAATCAGTAGACCACCTCTTATGTCATTGTCATATTGCTGTTGAGTTGTAGACTTTGGTGTTCGCTTTGTTTGGTGTTCATTCTATAATGCCGAAGACTCTGGTTGAGCTATTAGCTTGTTGGCAAGGAAAGTTTGGGCTTCATCACAATAGTTTTACTAGGAAGGCTGTCCCTCATTGCTTAATGTGGTCTATTTGGCAGGAGAGAAACAACCTGAGCTTTGAGGACACTGAAAGGAGAGGATGAGACCTGAAACTTTTCTTCCATAAACTTTTAGATTGGATGACAGTTTTAGGTAGTCATTCTATTGTTTTGGTTAATGCTTTGATGGATGCTTGTAATTTGTGTGTGTGTGACTGTATTTGTTCCCAGTTTTACACATCTTGTATAATTAGGTCTCTTTTTTGGTTTCGATAAAATTTCATTATTTATAAAAAAATAGAGCACATTATACTCATACAAAAATCATCTTGAAAATCACCTGGTTCCTGTAAGTGATGTTGCTTTGGTGAAGTTTGATGCTCTGTTGCTCTGATTTCATGATGGGAATCTGCCATTATCTATGCACTTCAGTTTTTTACGTCCCAAAATGTAGTCCTCTTTGAAAAGTCAAATAAATAAAATTTCCCTCTTACCCTTTATTTTATTTAAAAAGTTAATATCATTCTTCTCGTGTATAAATCAATGAGGGTAGTTTTGGAAACTTGTATCTTTTAACTGATATACAGCTCATTAAATGATGTTTCCTTAAAAAGTTGGATTTTCTAAACAGGTCCAACAATTTGGGACGGAGGTAGTATTACTTATGTTGTTTAATGGGCAATTTGAAATACTCACCCCCTCCCCCCAAATACGTTGTAACTGAAATTTTATTACTTTTGCTTGTCTGTTTGTTCTGGTGCACTCTATGTTTTGCATTATTTTTGGAAGGTTTCATTAATGTTTAAATTCTTCAAGAAATTTGTTCACACATGCTTGAATTTTCTGTCCTGTCTTGGAGATGCTTCATCCTTTGCTTTGTTTTGTTCTATTGTAGGGTGAGAACTTAATTGTGGCAGTTGATGATGATGGCTGCTTTACTACAAAAATTTCTGAGTTCAGTGGGCAGTACGTGAAAGATGCAGATAAGGATATTATTGAAGCAATTAAGGTAAGGTTTAGACGTATTTGATTACGAGAGTGCTTAGAGGATAACAACAATAATATTTGTGCGGGTGAAAACTCTGAAAATATTGTTGACAGTTGTGTCATTATACAATTCAATACTTATCTTGTAACTGTACGAATCCCTTTATTTCTGAGTTCATGTCCTAAATCTTGTATTTGGATGTCAATGAATGAAAGATTAAAGTATCATTGTCAACTAAAGTTAAAAAGAAAAGTTTGAACCTGAAAACAAAGTTATGTTTTGGGTGGAATGCTGTAAATTTTATACCCACTGTGTCATTTACTTGTTTTCCATCATTTTCTTTTTTATATTGTAATTTTTTGTATTTGCTCAGGGAAAAGGTCGGCTTGTTAAGTTAGGAAGCTTTATGCATTCATATCCCTTTTGCCCAAGATCAAAAACTCCTCTGATTTATCGAGCTGTTCCAAGCTGGTAAGTGCATTCTTACTAAGTTTTTTGTTAACCTTGACTGCACTTATATTGTAGCTAGCTGTTTTGTTAATTTCTCAAATCCAATTCTCTTTGAACTGATTTTTTTTTTAAAGTCATTGGGTTATGTATAAGTTTTTGCACCCACATCATGAGGCTTCCAACCTTTAGCGGGTTCAATGGTTCAACTCCTCCCCTCTTGCACCCCCTGGGGCCACTCACTTAGTTACCATAAAATAATATTTCAAAAACATGTCTGATTTTGCTAACAATCGCTGGCGTGACCCTATTCTGAAGGTTGTAAAATTCCAGCTATTGGGAACAGATGCTTAAATTTAATTTTTGCGTTGTTTTTCTATTCCTTGGTTTGTATGGAATCTTGCCAATATGGTGTTTTCTCCTGTACTAGATGCTGACATGGGAAGTCCTCAGTAATAATGGAGAGAATTTCTACTAAGTTAAAATCATGGGAAGTTTCGTTCTGTAGGGATGTTAATGCTTACACTTTAAAAATTCTTAAAGCATTTTAAAAATAAATAACTTGTTGCGACTAATACTTTCATAAATAATAAATATGAGATTGATCTTTAGTAGGTAATTGTTAAAAGTAGAATGGATAATCGTGTTGACTGAATGGAAGATAGCAAAAAGCAAATGAGGGGTTAGCGCTATTCTGTGGATGTGCAACTCAATTTTACTTTGTAATACAATGCATGTTGATAAAGTGGACTGTATTTGTTGACTTGTCATTGATATTATCCATCTTCTTGGGATGGGTTTTGATATCACTCAAAGAGGTTGGAAGGGATTGGGGATGTTACAGGCTCACGTAGTTATATTACTTAATATGATGTCTCTTTACTCTCATTTTGTTGTATTTTTATTTCCCTCCCTTTTCCTCATTTTGTGTTTCTGTGTGTGTTTTTAACGTTTATTCTTCCTGATCAAGCTATTCTATATTTGTCCAGGTTTATTAAAGTAGAAACATTGAAAGAGAAATTGCTTAGAAACAACAAGGAGACTTACTGGGTTCCAGATTTTGTGAAGGTATAGTATCTCCCTGCAACAATGACCGTGGCTTCTCAAAAAACGCTGGCAGCCTTTTTGAGTCTACAATTGTTGAGTTTTAGATAGAATTTATGACGGCACAAGTTTTCCCATAAAATTTCTATATGCTAGCTATTATACAAATGCTGACAAACTGAAACTGGCCCAATCTGTTTGGCTTCTGAGAGTGTAATAGTTTGGCCTGGTTGCAATTTCTCTGCAACCTGACTTGTTTGATTTGTGTACAGGTTCATATTTTTGTAATTAACTAATAACCAACCTGAAGACAAACCTGCACCACACCTAGTTGTTTGCTCACTAATAGTTTCTTAATTGGCTAATTACTAACTGTTTTAAATATATTTTTTCATATAACAATGATAATGCGCATTGTTATACAAAGAAACTGCATATACCTTGTAATTTTCTTAAATCAAACTTGTCACCAGGATGTTATTGAATCCAACCAAAACAGCCCTAAACTCAAATCTCACTCTTAACCCCATCCCCATTTTCTGTACCTTTTCTATGCCACCTGTCACCTGTGCATCTCCAATGCTGCCATTGCCTCCTCCATTGTTGCTCCTGTGCCCATCAGCAGTGCCACTCTCTTCTCTCATATCTTCCTCTCTTAGCTGATCTCCTCTGATCTCTTGTCTATCATCTTTTCACCAACCTTATTCTCTCATTTCATCTCATTGATACACTCGATCAGTTGATCTTTGTCCAATGACTCCAATTGCGTTCTTCCTTCTGGCCATTTATTCAATCCTAATTTGAACAGACACACAACACACCAAACCGTACGTTTGCTATTTGGTTCAGTTGTGATTTGACTTAGTTCATTGGTTATGTGATTATAAATATTCCCTATAACTGATGAATTGAACCATGTACTGCCCTCATATAGGGGCACTCTGCCCTTTTGAGGAAGCTCAAAGTGTGTTTTTAAAAGGATCATGAATAATGGAATGATTCATAAAATATATCCAGAATTATGAAATGTAGAGTGATTGTAATATGCATTTTTTGGAGATGCTTGTCTTTTATTATTCCGTCATAGGGTGGACTAAAGAATATCTGTGGCTACAGTTTTGGTTACTCCACAATGTGTCATCAGTTATAATTAAACTGTGGCTACATTATAATGGTGCCCTTCTTGATGAATATATATAGGTGTCATGAGCCCAAATATTTGGTGGTTAAGATTTCAGAAAATTAAACTACTTGAAGAAAGTTGATTATTTCTTTCATTTGAATTATGAATCTTTAATTTTCTTGAACCATTCTATGTTATAATTTTAAACAAGTTACAGATTATTTTGGTGTCACATTTATTAATGTTGTGGATAATAGAGATATGTATCCCCTATTAGAAAATATGTAATAGATTTTTTAGTTGTTGTAACACCTGCTATCTGTTCTTTTGTCGTGCTAAAGGAAAAACGGTTCCAAAATTGGCTGGAAAATGCAAGAGACTGGGCAGTTAGTAGAAGTAGATTTTGGGGTACTCCTCTTCCTATTTGGATTAGTGAAGATGGTGAGGAACTAGAAGTCATGGATTCCATTGAGAAACTTGAAAAGCTTTCTGGTGTTAAGGTTTGATTTCTCTCTCTCTCTCTCTCTCTCTCTCTCTCTCATTATTTCTCATGGTTGATTAATTTCGTATCTTTATACATTAATGCATCCAACTTAGTATGAATTGACTATTTCACTTTGCAGTTTTGTCATGTAGAAATTGCGTCTCTAATTGCTATTATTATTTAGAAAAAAATGGTAATTATGCACGACACTATGAGATTAGGGGCATTGTTGGAATCAAATTTGGGAAAACAATAATCTCAATAAAATATTTATTTCAATTGCCCCGCCCCCTTTCAGGTTTTGGTGGGTGTTTTACAAATTTTGCTTGTAACTAGTGTGCACTGGATTCATATCAGTGACATCTCCTCCCACTAAAGAAGGGGAGCAGGGTATGGTTGTGGATTCATGACCTACTGGGATGCATGTATAACTTACCAAGACGCACAAACATGCACTTTGTTCATACTGAAGCTGTGTTTGTGTGTATTAATGTTTTCAATGTCTTTGGACTTGGCACCTGCTTTGACTTAAACCTAACATATTCCTAGCTGGACCCCTTCACTTATTGGTGATTTGAGGGAATGTCGGGCATCCTCCACTAAGTCTCAATCATGATATTACAGAACCTTATCTTCTTGTTCTACTTTAATTATTCTTTTTGATGAACTTTCCATATAAACTGATACTTGTCTTGATGGTGTAGTCCTCTCAGAAAGAGGTCATAGTACTCTTAAAAAGTGATTATCATGGTTTATCTCTGTATCTAGATATAAAGAATTTTGACACCCCCCCCCCCCCCCCCTACCCTTTTTCCTCTAATTTTCTCATGTTTTGATTATTGTGCGATGATAAATAGTTTCATGCTACATAGTTATTGAGATTGGTGATTTGAGATTACTTCATTCGCATGATATCTGGCGTGAAAAGAGCCCATTGGAGCTTTTTAATTTGATTGCCCTGCTGTTTCACAAATATCATTGAGGAAGAATAATTGAGTAACACACATGCGTGCACACACACACACACACAGAGGGAGGAAGAAAGAAGAAAATAATTCCAAAATTAAGACGTTAAATCTATTTTGTAGATGTTAGAAGAGATGCAGGGATAGGGCTTTTTTTGGAAGAGCATCAGTGTGTCATAGATAATCTGTAATATTTTTTCTTGTTGTACAAGAACCTTTTTGGATCTTAACAAAGAGAAGCACTTGTGCCATTGGGTAGTGGGTTGTTTGTGAGGAGCTTTGGTGGCACAGTGGCTGTAGTGCGGATAGCTGTCAGGTAATGCTTATGCGAAATCTGGAGTGTATGGAGTAGTTAAGTGGTTGACGTTGTTGCACTCCTTGTCTGTAAAATCGTAATCTGGTTTTCTATGCGGCCAGGCAATGTCTTTCTTACTCTTGTGTTCTTTAGATGATCTTGATTTCTGTTGCCAATTTTTTTTGTCTTTTTTGTCTTCTCCTTCATCCTCTTTTTTTTTTTTTTTGGATAGAATATTGTGTACTTCCTGTTGAAAAATAAAAATAGAATAACCCAAAAAATGTTTTTGTCTTGATTATCTTGCCATTCTGGAGAATATTTGAAACCATGCATGTGTGCTTATCTTAGTGTCTGCTTTCTACAGGTGGATGATCTGCACCGTCACAAGATTGATCATTTCACCATTCCTTCTAAGCGTGGTCCAGAATATGGTGTGCTTCGACGAGTGGATGATGTAAGATTTCTGAATCGGGCTATGCAGTAGAGTGCCTAGGCTTAAATCATTGGTTTTTGCTGTTTTAATTGCATGGTTACATTTAGATATATCACTCTGTACATACTTTAGTCTTGACCTCATATTTCCTTATTCAGAAAAAATAATAATGAAATGGAAGTGGTAAATGAATTGAAAGACATACATTAGCAGTAGCATTACCTGTCCATACAAATGGGAGTTTCTCATGACATTGCGGCCATGTTGACTTGTGATGTTAATTATCCACTCCTATTGAGTCACAACTTCTGTATTTTCCATTTTAAAATTATTGTCTCGCCTATCTATACAAATGGGCGTTTCTTATGACATCTGTATTTTTCCTTCCAGCAAAACCAATGAGTTATTCCTCTTTTGGTGGTTGTGGTCTTCATTTGGGAGGAGTAAAAAGTCTTAGGCCTCTCAATAGTTGGGAAGAGCAATATGTTTTTGTTCTCTATAGTTTTTGGGTTCTTCTGTTCATTGTATTTTTCTCCTGTGGAATTGAGGTTGCCTTGAAATTTTCCAGGATGCTTTTTAATGTGCCTGGAGGGGAAAAAAAAAAAAATCAAGTGGATTTCCCTTCTTTATATGGTATATATGCGTGGATGATTTTGAACAGATATGCTAATTTGCTGCATGGTTTTTTTAATGTTAGTTTGTTGTTTTATCTTTTCAGGTGTTTGATTGTTGGTTTGAGAGTGGGTCCATGCCTTATGCTTATATCCACTATCCCTTTGAAAATGTTGAACTCTTTGAGAACAACTTTCCTGGGCATTTTGTGGCTGAAGGACTGGATCAAACTCGTGGATGGTTGGTTTCCTGCCTTTTAGTTGTCTATTTTATGATACTTGCCAGGTTCTGATATATATGAATCCTTGATTTCATGGTAGTTGATGTTTCTGAATACCATGTCTTGATTGAATTTGTTACATCTGTTTACCTTACTTTCAACAGTGGAACATCAAACTTACTTAATCAAATCGTTGGTATAATCCCTTCTTGTTTGATGGGATCTGTGTTCATCTTCTGATGATAGAGTGCTGAATATCTCAACTGCCTAGGAAGAATTTATTCTTATCTGCTGTGTACCAGTACTACACTTGAGGAACATCTGTTTTTCCAAGCAGTATACTTCTTTTAATCACTTTCTCATTCCGCAGGTTCTATACTCTCATGGTGTTATCTACTGCATTATTTGATAAACCAGCATTTAAGAACCTCATTTGCAATGGACTTGTCCTGGCAGAAGATGGAAAGAAGATGAGTAAAAGTTTGAGAAACTATCCTTCGCCACTGGAAGTCATTGATAACTATGGGGCTGTAAGTTATTACATAATCCTTGTCTAAGTCTTCTTTTTTATTTATTTTTGGTGTTATTATGTTTGATAAAGTTGGTTGTTCTAATTTGCTTTTCACTATTTTGATCTGCTTACTCAAATGTTGTTTCTCACTCATGCTAAGGCGTATGTCCTATTTTCTATGTGCAGGATGCATTACGATTGTACATCATAAACTCCCCAGTGGTGCGTGCGGAGCCCTTACGTTTCAAAAAGGAAGGGGTTCATGGTGTTGTGAGTATTGTGTTCCTTTTATGTTAGCTTTTTCCTTAGGAGTTCCATTTGATTTCAATTTCAGTAAGCTTTAGTGATATCTATTTTGCGTATTTTTATCTTGTTATGCTCTAATTGATCTGAATATCTCTTTCCTATGTTTGTATTTCTTCCCAGGTTAGGGATGTTTTCCTTCCTTGGTACAATGCATATAGATTCCTTGTTCAGAATGCAAAGAGACTTGAGGCTGAGGGGCTTGCACCATTCATTCCTAATGATCAAGCCACTCTTCAAAATTCATCTAATGTGCTTGACCAGTGGATCAACTCAGCCACACAGTCTCTTATTTATTTTTTCCGCCAAGAAATGGATGGTTATCGCCTTTACACGGTTAGCTGTCTATTTGCTGTTACTTTGTAGTGGATACTTCATACTTAGCCCTTGAAAAAAAGGACCATTGCATTTAGAACACAATGAATCATTGTCTGAAGTGAATTTTTGGTACTAATTATAGAATAGTTGATTTTTGTGCATAGGAAATGGTAAATTGCCGGACAAATGCATGTAAGAAGAATATAAAAGAGAATTGGCTAAAATGTTCATCAAAATAAATTCCACTTTCTTTTATGTTGTGATATGATCTGTTTTTTATGTGCTGAGAATTTTGGTTTGTATGGAAATGATGTTGATGTTTTCAGGTTCTGAAAGAACATTTTGGTTGGTATTAGAATAAATTTGATAAAGCACAACAATAATATAAAAAGTAATTCTATGTATATATTTTCTGAACTAAACAAGTATTTTGGAATGGCAACAAGAACAACATTGTCAATAGTACATTATCAATATCATGTGGGCTCTGCCAAATTAATGGTGGCTTGTATATATGTTTGTATGTATTGAAACCAAATTCAGTTTTTAATGGCTCTATTAACTGTACAGGTGGTTCCATATCTCTTGAAGTTTCTTGACAACCTTACAAACATATATGTCCGGTTCAACCGTAAGAGACTTAAAGGTCGTACTGGAGAAGAAGATTGTAGGATGGCGCTTTCAACTCTTTATAATGTATGATGGCTGTAACGAATATCTTCTTCTTCTTTTTTTTTTTTTTTAATAAATTTTAAATTAAAAATTTTTTTTTTAAATATTAGTCAATTTGGATTGCATGCCATTACGTGACCTTTGGTGTCATCACACAATTAGTCCTATTTTCTGTGGTTTGTTTTGTTTATGGTCCTGATACTGCTAGTTGGTCCCTATTCCAATTGGCGGAGTCCCTGTTGCTATTTTGGTTTTATCCAGTAATCCCCATTATTTTAGTTACTGTGCCAGTTGTCTATCTACTTTGCATAGTTAATTTCATTTTTTAAGTACAATATGGCTCATCAGCTAGTTGTTTCATTTTACAGATTAGTTTGCAAATTGCTTGCCTGGACATCCTGTAGATTTTTGTTGAAACATGAGCCATCTCTTTTATTTGTAAAAAAAATTTGAATTTGTGAAAATATATACCGTTCAAACTAAAAATTAGTTGGGTATATTTTGTAAAGCACGAGAAAACTATATAAAATGCTATATTTAGATTTTATATTATAAGTAATGCTATGGACACAACAAAAAGCCATAACAATTTCTCAACATTCCCAAATTAGCATTCCACATCATTGAAAAAGTTTACTTGTCAGGGTGCAGCCTAGTGGTTAGATCCCCGAAGTAATAGGCTTGAATTTGAAACAAGCTATTTTTATGTATAATTGTATCTAAGCTTTCTGGTCATTCAGCAATTTATTCTCATCTACAAGCATAATATTATGAGTGCTTTTTTTCCCCTTTTCTCCTTCATGAGGGGATGTAAATCTTTCCTTTACCTAGATAAATGCTTATTCTGTACTGAATCTCTTCTTGATTACTATTTAATTATTGGAGAACTTGATTTGGATGGGTAACTTCCAGTCTTATCATCAAAGAAAAGGATCTAAACTCAAGTCTTGTTCCTGCCTCTGTTAATTGATACAGCTTGTAATTTGGGAGCATTGGAATTGTTCTAGATTAGGGACGCTCTTTTGTACATTTCCAAGTGTTCTATTTCTGCTTATTCATATTTTGGTGCAACGTGCTATTTAGCTATTGAGGAAATGCCTGGCATCATAACATTCACTTATGTTTTAGGTCTTTTTATGTGTTTTTTAGGTCCTTCTAGTTTCATGTAAAGTGATGGCACCATTCACACCATTCTTCACTGAAGTTCTATATCAAAATCTTCGAAAAGTTACCAATGGGTCAGAGGAAAGTATTCATTATTGCAGATTTCCTCAAGAAGAAGGGAAGGTATGGATTACTTTCATTTGGGTGATTTCCTTCTAATGTTTCCCTCTTCCTCTTATTCCATGTTCCTCTCCTTTTTAAAAGTCTGTGCTCTATTGTTTCCTCTATTTTTGAAGGGTTGATGAGGATTAATTCATGTATACCGAACATATCTAACTGATTTTGTTTTCTAAAATTGTTTTTGGTTATTCAGGCCTTGAAATTAATGTTAAATTAGATATCTACTCTGAATGATCTTTCACCTAAACATTTTTCTACTGCACCAACAGTTGTCCCAAAATTTGTGCCATTTGTTTACAGAGTAGTACCTTACAAACAATTCAAGAGCCTTAATTCCAACTAGTTGTTTAAGGCTTTTTCCTTTTATACCTATATAAAAAAAGTTTTATTGAGATCCTAGTACTGATTTAATTTAGCGTTTCTAGCTAACTCTGATGTTGAACTGATTAACTTTTAGCAACTTCTGAAACCCTGCTATTGCATTTCCTTTTCGTTCTTTTTTAATTCTTTTCTCAGAGGGGTGAACGAATTGAACAAAGTGTTGTGAGGATGATGACTATTATTGATCTCGCCCGCAACATTCGTGAGCGGCACAACAAACCTCTTAAAGCACCACTAAGGTTAAGCTTGTCTCTTGTTGCTTCTGCTGTTTCTTTGAGTCCATGTTCTCATATATGTCACCCTCACTATCGTTTTATTCTTTTCTGAGCAACTGCAGGGAGATGGTAGTAGTTCACCCTGATGCAGACTTTCTTGATGACATAGCTGGAAAGTTAAGAGAGGTATGCATGAATAATGTCAATTTATATTGTACTTCTATTTCTTTGTATTTGTATTTATAGTTAGTTGATCTACTTTGCTTCTAATAAATGCTATTTTTTTTCTAGTAGTATCTCCTATCTAATCATATTTAGTAGCCTGTAACCTGCTACTCGTATTGGTATTGTTGTATGTCTAAATAAGTCTTTTGGTCTCTATTAGAAGGTAAGCTAGTTTATTTTACTATATTATCCGTCCCTACCAAATGTTCATCTAGAATTCCTCCAACTTCCTTTTCTTATTCTATTTTTCATTTTTAAAGAGTTTGGGTAGTCATTTGTATTTAAAAAAAAGTGATCCCTTGCCTTTATTTTTAGGCGAAAACACCATTTTGGTCCTTACATTTTATGGTCACTGTCAATTTGGTCCTTACATTTTGGTAATAGTCAATTTGGTCCCTATTATTTTCAACTTGCAATCAATTTAGTCTCCACTGTTAACTCACTAACGGAAAACGCTTACTTGGCAAACAGTGTGCACTGTTGGCACACTACACATCTACCTGGCAACTGAAATAATAATAAAAATTTAATTTATCATTTAAAAATACCACATGAACGTCTAAATGGAAAAAAGAAAAAAAAATTTATTTCTCAAATTTACGTATAGAATTTTTTTTTAATCTCAAATTCTTTCTTAGCCTTTGTTTGGTTGCCAAGAAAATGGAGGAAACAATTTATGACAGCACCATTGAAGCTTGGTCACATACACATCTACATATACAACACGATTGGCAAGACCCACAAGTTGCAAATGAAAATTCCACAGCCCCAAATAAACCTCGATCGAAACCCACCAGCCACCAACGCATTATGCAGATCCAAATCCAACAGAGGAACCCATTTGTTGAGAGGAACTCGGTCAAGTACGAACCATCTTGGCTAGTAATTCCAGTGATTAGTGCTATTTTTTGTTGTGGGTTTGGAGGAGGAGATTTGCTGTTGATTGTAGATCTGGATCTGGAATTGTTGTTCTTGTACAACATTGTCGTTAGGATCGTTTGATCTCGGTCTGAAGGAAAAATGTGTGTGAGAGGGGGAAAGAGGGGCTCTTTGAATTGAAGGTGGTGATATGGGAGATTTAACAGTGGCTTTGAAGAGTGCCTAAATGGTTTGTCAGTTGCTTGAGGTTTCTAAAACCAGCCTTGCAAATGTTATTAAACTTGAATCAGCAAGTCTTTGAAGGTTTGAGAATTGGGTTTAAAAAAATAAAAATCAAAAACCTTAATCTAAACCAGACGGAAGCAACAAAGTTGAACCAGCCCTGCAGATGTTTTCACCGGTTTTATTTTATTGTTTTTTCTATAAATTTAAGAAATGATTTTTTTTTCATTTAAATGCTTTTTTAATAATTTAAATGCTTAAAAAATGCTGATGTGGCATTTTGAAAATGATAAATAAATTTTTTATTATTATTTCAATTGCCACGTAGATGTGTAGTGTGCTAATAGTGCACACCGTTTGTCAAGTAGCATTTTCCGTTAATGAGTTAACGGTAAGGACTAAATTGATTGAAAGTTGAAAATAACAGGGACCATATTGACTGCTACCAAAATGTAGGGACCAAATTGACTGTGACCTCAAAATGTAGGAACCAAAATGGTGTTTTTGTCTTATTTTTATTATATTTTACATTGTCGACTCCTAACGTTGTGTTTGTTGAGCAAGATCCAAGCTATATTTCACTTCTCTGGTCTAACATAGCTTGACTGATGCAGAATGTCTTAAAGATTTTATGGGAATGGACTTATTTCATGTCATCCAAGTCTGTTAGGTCTGTTTGATTCATTGCCTTAAGTTGAAAAAAAAGGAATTATTGAGATTAGTTACCTTAACGTATGCTAAAGTATATAAATGATTTGTTTTTAGGTTTCCAAACACGTTTTAAAAAAAGAAAAAAAATTAAACAGTACAATTTGACACCATTTAAATTTTAGAAAATGAAACCAAAGAGGTTCTTCTGATGACTCGAAGCATGGAAAAGGAGGGAGTTTTTAAGTATGAGAAAATTTCAACGTCATATTTGTCCAGTTAAGTTTATTGGTTGCTAATTTTCTGTTACACCATTGGTGAAACTTGGAAGGCTTAATTTATTGATATCTGGATGCAAGCTAGGAACTAGCCTTGAAAAGACACTAGTGAAATTTATCGTGTATTTTTTTTTTAATTATACATCATTTTGTTAGTGCAAAATGTTGGCTTGCATATTGCTCTGGTTTTTTCCTGTTCAATAAAATACAATAGCCTGTCATTGTATACAATGGATCACTGTTATTAATAGGAAAACTACACAAACGATGGTTCTTGTTTATGTAGTTTCACTTACTGGGGTGTCTGCTCTTTCTTGTCATTCTTGCATGTTTTTATGAATCCTTCCCCAACTTCTGCAACCAGTGCTGCCATTTGATTTATTTATTTCCGTTTGCTTTGCAGTATGTGCTAGAAGAACTTAATGTGCGTTCTCTTGTACCGTGCAATGATACCTTGAAGTATGCTTCTTTACGTGCCGAACCTGATTTTAGGTACGTTCATTGTTTCAACACTTGTGAAAGGCAAGGTATTGTGTTTTGTACTTTATCAAAAAGAAAAATAAAAGGTATTTGTGTTTTGTGCTTTTGTTTGACTTCCAATCTATTGTTTTCTTCTAGCGTATTAGGTAAGCGGCTTGGAAAATCTATGGGAGTAGTTGCCAAGGAAGTTAAAGCCATGTCACAGGAAAATATTTTAGCCTTTGAAAAAGCCGGGGAGGTTACTATTGCTGGTCATTGTTTGAAGCTAACTGATATTAAGGTACTAATCCTTTTTTTGCTAAAACAATATATCATCAATATGTCTGTAACAATCTGTTTGAGATTTATATTTAAATACTGGCCGTGTGTGTGTTTTGCCTTGGCAACATTTGATTCTTGATTCTGTTGAATGGCTGGCAAAATAACAATAGTATCATTTAATACCTTGGAAATTTAATATGTTCTTTGGAAAAAGTGACCAATGGCTCAAAAATAATAACCTTGGTCTTACTATTGCTTCGATTTACACTAGCATAAATGGTGGAAACAATTTCATCAGAGATGCAATCTAACAAACATGGAAGGAGTTTTTGTGTATTTCCCTGGTCATCTTACTGGAAAGTAAGGTAAAATTATGTTTGGATTTCAATTTGAAGATTCCTTTAACTTAAATAAATGTTTGACCACAAAGCTTAACAAAATATTTTTATAAGGGTTTTTATTTATTTATTTAGGGAAAGGATGATATGTATTGTTTGAGCAAGAAGCTTAACAAAGTATTGATTGTCTTTACTACGCCTAACGTTACCTTTTTTTTTTCCAGTTTTTTTTTTAAAAAAAAAATAATACTTTGGACTAACTTAAGGTTTAAGAAATATACAAGTGCTAAATGGGTAGTCCTAGCCACGTAGTAATGTTTAGGCGACAATAGTTTGATTTATAATGGAGATAACAATACTATTCCTGTCCCATTCAGTGGGTATGGACCACCTTGGTTTGGTCATGGCTCATTCATGGGAAAAAGTGTCTTAGATCTCTTACAACATGGGGTGGGTCCCACATGTGTGAGGGTGGTCTCATGAGATACATGGGTGGGTCCCACGTGTGAGAGGGTGGTCTCATGAGATACCGACTCAATTCCTAGTGTCTTTCATTTTATTTAAGGAGTGATGGGCTGCAATTGTGTTAACATATCAATTTTGTCACCTTATTAATTTTCAGGTTGTTCGGGATTTCAAACGTCCTGATGGAATGACAGAGTCGGAGATTGATGCGGCTGGAGATGGTATGGATTATTGACGATGTCTAATTTAATTTATCATGTGACTATAGTGTTGTCTTCACATAATCCGCATTCAATGGTTCAGGTGATGTTTTAGTGATTTTGGATTTACATGCGGATGAGTCATTGTATGAGGCTGGTGTTGCTCGTGAGGTAAATTCAAACTATTGTTATGCTTATACATGCTGTGTTTATTTATTCTAGTCATGTAACTTACATCTATTTTTTGTCGTGGAATATATAGTCAACACTGATAATAATAAAAAGTATGGATAGGCAATGCCGATTAAGAAACAAAAAACTAGTATGCATGGGTCAATTAAAAAGAAAAACTAGCATGCATAGTCAACTTGTTTGTTATGTTATAATGACATGCATTTGTAAGTGTCCTTTAGACTATGATGTTGTTGAGGTGCTTCTTAAAATTGTGTGTTAGTATTCATTGAATTGCTTGTTTGTAATGTATTGTAATACTGAAGTGGAACGTTTCTGATGATTGAATTTATTAAAAATTGTCCATTGTAGATTGTGAATAGAATTCAGAAGTTACGGAAGAAAGCTGCATTGGAACCTACTGACATAGTTGAGGTTTACTTCAACTCATTGGATGAAGATAAATCACTCTCAGAGCGTGTTTTGATTTCACAGGTAATATTGTCTTGTATATATATGAGGGCTTTCTACTTGAATTGTTAGTGATATGGGTTCTTCTTTCATCTAGTTGTTGCTTGAGAGTTTATGTTTTTAACTTACCCAATAAAGTCTATCGTTCATTGGTTACGAGTTAAAAATTTGATATCGTCAAATTGCTAGAAATTGTGAAGGATTGAGTTGCCCTACGACAGCATGTGGAATGTCTGCTGTCCTAGTTGTGCACGTGACTCCCTCCTGTGCCTTCGTTGTACATGTGTATTAAAGAAGTGCCTCTCAATGTTTAGTTAAATGAGAATACTTTCCATGAATATTCTTATATGTCCCAGCTTTTGGGAATTTCTATATCACCTGTTTCTTTAATTACTTTGACATTAATAATAGGTGTTACCTTCTGTCTATGTTGCTCTCCACCCGTGCTTTTCTTATTTTTTCAAAGTTCAAACATTAGATTCCTTCCTTTTTAAAGGGATTTGATTGTTTTTTCCTTGCTTTGCGCCCAATGGTGTTTTCTACCAAGTATTGTGTTATAAAAAAAAAAAAGAACTCACATGCTTCTTTGTGTGCTTGCATATCTTTTTTTATAATTTGTGCAAATATAAATCTTAATGGTCTCACACTTATGTCATATCAACAAGTGTCTGACATGATTACCACTTACGCCCCATATTCATAGCTCAATTGTATAATTTAATTGCAGGATTCCTACATTGCAGATGCGATTGGTTCCCATTTGCTTCCTTCTGCCGTGAAGCCATCACATGCGGTAAGTTGCATAGAATAGGCACTGCTTGTTTTAGTTTGAAGAGTCTTGATATTCTTTCTCTGTTCTTTATGCTTTTAATCTTCTTAAAAGCAAACCTTTTTTTTTTTTTTTTTAGAATAGGCACTACTTTTTTTTACTGGAATAAACAATGAAAACCTGTTTCTGTTTCTTTTTTTGGATGAAATTATATGGTACGTACTCTGCTTCTTTGGTGAAAAAACAGATTGAAAGATTGGGAAATGCAACAATTAATGGGGAACTATACCTTCTCCTATCTAGGTTTCTGATATAGTGGAAGGACATTGGTTAATTATGGATCTTGGATCACACTAGATGTACATTGAGTTTTCTTAATTATCTTTTATTTTTTTGTGAACATGGTATATAAACAACATTGCTTCCTGATGGATCTGAGTTTAAGTTCCCAACATGGCACACTGGTGAATATATTAGAGCTTGAAGGTTCAAGATGTAAATACGAATAGTTAACTTCCATTCCATGGACTAATTGTCTCTAATGGTGTGCATAGCTTGTACCATGGATTAAATCTCCTGATTCGTGTTTCCTTTTCTGTTGAACATACAAGAATGTTTATGGGGAATAAAGAGTGCACGGAGTCAGTTCTTAAATGCAATTTAGCTTCTATATTTTCTTCTGACGGTGGTCCAGCATATGGTAAATTTGTTTATATTTGTCTCTCATGCATTGTGTAAATTGCAGGTCATTATTTGTGAGGAGAGTTTCCATGGGATTTCTGGAATGTCATTTGTCATCAGCTTGACTAGGCCTACACTAATGTTCAATTTAGATGCAATTCATAGACTAAATGCAGGTTTGTTATCTCTCTCTCTAAAAAGTAGAGCTAAAGCTCTCTTAAAAGTAAAAATGGAGCCAAAAGAAAGAAAAATCCCCATGCACTTTTGAACTGCCCATGAATTTGTCTTTCTTTTTTGTTATCTTCCCTCTATAGAATGTTTTTCAATGGTTGCAGGAAATTCAAAATTTGCTCAAGGTCTTGAGACTTACTTGCTATCTAGGGATCATACAAATTTGAAGTCCGAGTTTCAACATGGAAATGGAAAGGTCTGTTTGTGCTCTGTGGGCTTGTTTGCTTGAGTGACTATCCAAAGAAGTTTTTTTTGACTGAAACACTTGATATTAGTCTCGTGGTCCTTTCTTAATACCTCTTTTTTTTAACCTTGCAGATTACAGTCAATTGCATTGAAAATCTGCCTCCTGTTGATTTGGTATTGGGTGAACACCTTTTCTTGTCAGTAGGAGACTATTTTTCTAGGACAAAGAAATCTGAGTGACTTGGTTCACATTGAACGTTCCTTTTTTTTTTTTTTTTTTACTTGTACTACGCTTTTTTGCCCAGGAAAAAAGTGACGTCACTTGCAGGCAGTTAAAATTATCATTTTTTGTTGTTGTACATACACTACGTGTATTAAAGGAAATTAATGCCAGTTGTCTTATGCTTTGTTTCAATCGCTTTGCTGCTCAGTGATTAATATTGTTTAATGTTAGACTACATTATACATGTCCAACCAAAAAGAAAACTGGTCCTAATGCTATTACTATTCGAAATTTCTTTTTTATCTTTCATTCATCTTTAAAATAAAAAAAAGAAAGAGATGAAAAAGAACAATGTAGCTTAATAAAATAGGCCAAAAATTTGTTATAATCTTATTCATCAGAGTGAGTACTAATTTAAAATAGATTTATTTAAAAAAATTAGAGTTTTCAGCATGGTTTGTGCATAGAGTGTACGATCATTATCGTTCCCTTTAGCTTTAGGAAATCATGATTTATTTTTTTTCTCAGTATGTTGTTCAATCAAGGGACCTTACCTAAATATAAGTTTCCTCCAATAGTTTTTCAACTATCATGGAGGAAAATAATTGATAAAAATACATAAATGGGTGTGTTCTTTGATATTATGGAGTTGTGTTGTTTGAATGGCACCAGGAAAGTATTAGTGGATTTCTACGTAAATGCCTCTGACTATCAAAGATACACTGTTAAAAATTTTGTGACACTATTGAAAATAAAAGATGTCGTATGTTCTATGAAGAAATTGCAGCTAAGCAGCTGTCTTTTTAAAAGCCCTTAAACAAAACCCCCCACTATCAACTACCATTAAACTCCATCTACGTCACCAGCAAGCCAGCAAGCCATATAGCTCACCTCTCTATATTCCCCAAATAGAGTTACCTAGACTCTTGTCTGTTTAAAATTGACTTTGAGTCAGTAAAATTTATTAAACAAAAACTAACTACTGATTCGGCAGTTTTAAACGTGAAAATCTTTTAGCGGAATAGTAGAAAAATGACGTGGTTCATAACGAGGATATTATAATTTCTTCTAAAGAATCTTTGTTACTGGAAAAAAAAAAAAAGGAAAAAAAGGTTTCGGTGTCACACATCACTGACTCATTAAAGGATCTACTCCAGGATTAAACAATGCCACATTATTTTGGTTTAATATGATCAAAAAGATATACCTTGGTTATGTTTCATCTCTTCAACAAGTTTAGTAATGAGCATAACGGCCCTGTTGTTCCGATGGAGAGAAGAACCTATGATTAACTTTTCGGGAAATTTTCAAAGGAACAATTTCAACGAAATCTTTCAATTTCTTATTTTACTATGTTCAACTTTATGTATTCCTCAATCCGTAGAGTACATTGAATGTACAGAAATAGTTATAACAAAGTTTCTGTTATTCGTATTAACAGCTACTCTAGGAGGAATGTTTTTATGCGGTGCTAACAATTTAATAACTATCTTTGTAGCTCCAGAATGTTTCAGTTTATGCTCCTATCTATTATCTGGATATACCAAGAAAGATGTACGGTCTAATGAGGCTACTCTGAAATATTTACTCATGGGCGGGGCAAGCTCTTCTATTTTGGTTCATGGTTTCTCTTGGCTATATGGTTCATCTAGGGGAGAGATCGAGCTTCAAGAAATAGTGAGATCAAGTCCGGATTTAAGCATGTCACTACTATTCATGGAAAACGTTTATCCCAACTTTTTTTTTCTTTTTTATTTCAAAAATATTCAATGGTGGGTCTTGTATTTTAATTTTTTATTCGAAATAATTAAAAAAAAAAACTAACTAATGTCCTTGTACCTTACCTCCACTATCTTCTTTCTCATCCATCTCTTAGAAATTTCAATTTCAAACTCTAGGTCCAAGTTTCTACTAAGAACCCCAATATAATACTTTGAAGAATAGAGAAGAAAAGAAGAAGAAGTTGAATTGTACATATTGTTTAAAAGCAATCAAAGCAATATAAGTGTATACAACTTTAAATATCTAAATTTTAAAGAATAAAATTAGATATCTAAATTTAATGTAATTAGATTAATCTCTTACTTGTTATAAAAAAATAGATTAATCTCTTACTTTAATTGTTGGTAATTATGAATTGGTTATTTTTGTTTCAATATGAAATATATAGTTGTATGTAATTGAAATTATGGAAAATCATGAGTATAATAAAGAGTCCAAGTCAAGTTCTAAAAGAATTGGTATACAATTGTTTTTGTTTTTGTCTTTTTAAAAATAGTCTTTAAATCTTGCCCCTCTGATAATTTTCAAAATTACTGACTCTGCCACTCATTAACTAATAGCTTTCAAAATTACTTTTCTTTTTTTTAAAGAACCAAAAAAAGAAAAAAAAAAGAAAAGAAAAAAGACAAGGGGTTTAATTCTATAATTAATTAATGTAAAAATAAATATAAAAATTGTAAAATTACCTATATTTTTTCAATTATTTTTTCAATTGTAAATTTATAAAGCTTGTTTTTTTTATTTATTTTTCCTTACTATTAACATATAGTCTAGCTTTAATTTATTTTGTTAAAGAAAATAAAAACGAGGACATCATGATTTTATAATTAATTTATTTACTAATGTAAAAAATACATACGAAAATTTTAGAATTACCTAAATTTTTATTAGACTTTTTATTCTGGGACCGACTTTGGTTAGTTTTAGCGTTTAGAAAAAGCAACGGCGGTTTTCCGAAACTAATTCTTATGAGCTATTTAAAAAGCAGAAATGGAGAGAGAGTCTCTTTTGATTTTCATTTTGCTGAAGAAGTGGAAAAGGGTGTTAAAGGCGGGGGTTTCAAATTTTTCAGGGAGGGGTATATTTGTCTTTTTAAGGTGTCGTATGCTGATCTGTTTCTTTTAGACACGTGTCATTTTTTTTATTGGGCTTAGAAACACCAACTTGGGGCTGATGCTGATGTGGAGTTTCTGAAACAGATTCTGAGTACTTCGAGTTTGAAATTATCCGACCGTTACCTCCAGCCCTTAAACCGACTTATATATAAACTCAGCGTTGAGAATAAGCATCAAATTACTCTCTCTGTTTGGCTCAGTATGATCTGAAACAAGAACACTTCTATTTCTCCTCAAACCCACTTCTTGAAACTAATTTTTTTTTTCTACCATTATCAGCGAAGTTACTAGTTTCTATAATCCACTTCTTGTTTCTCTTCGAACCCACTACTCGATACAACTTTCTACCATTGTTGCACAATCAATCGAAATTTAGAATCTTTTGGTTGTATTGTGGGAGGGATGAAGCGAATCAAAGAGGACTTCAGTGTGGGCGGTGAGGTTTCTACGGGGTACGGATCACCATCTTGGTGCAGAGGTCAATTGCTTGGCCGTGGAGGATTTGGGTCTGTTTTCATTGCGAAATTGAAGGAACCCTGTTGGAGATTTCCTTCAATCATGGCTGTAAAATCAGAAAACGCGGCTTCTGCGTCATCTTCACTCATGAATGAAGAACTGGTTCTTCAGGCTTTAAGAGGGTGTCCTAATGTGCTTCAAAGCTTTGGATCAGACATCACAACTGACTGCTTTGGGGATTCCATCTACAACGTTTTTCTTGAGTTTGCTTCGGGAGGAAGCTTGTTTGATTTCATCAAGAAAACTGGTTCTGGTACTGGGTTGCCTGAGGTTCTAGTAAGGGATTGCACTCGGTCTATTCTGATTGGATTGAAGCAAGTGCACGACCATGGATTTGTTCATTGTGATATCAAGCCTCACAATGTCCTGTTAGTACCTACAGTAGATGGGTATATTCCTAAAGTTGCAGACTTTGGGTTGGCAAAGAGGTACAATGTGAGAGATGGTAGTGGTGTCAGAGGCACACAGTTGTTCTTTTCTCCTGAGATGGTGGTTTTTGGAATTCAGGAAGCACCTTCAGATATTTGGGCACTTGGGTGTACTGTGCTGATGATGTTGACAGGAAAACCACCGTGGGCTTGTACATCTAAATCTGAACTTTTGTCTCAGATTGCTACTGAAACACCGATGATTCCACACCATATTTCAAAAGCAGCCCAAAACTTCTTGAGTTGCTGTTTTGTGAGGCATTCTGCGAAGAGGTTGACGGCTACCGAGCTATTGAGTCACTTCTTTTTACTAGAATCAAATGAGTGTAAAGAAGTATTCATTCAAGAATCGGCTGAAGTTTCAAACCAAAAGTATCTTGGAGTAAAGCCTCAATCACAGCATCGTCCTTCACCTTTGCCGAGTTTTATATCTGTTCCTTCTTCATCATCTAAAGAGGAAAAGGACATCCCTGCTGCAGTGGAGAGAACATGTTACAAACAGATCCATCCTTTGGCAATCAAGGGTTGCCAACCTCCCGTCACTTTTACAGTTTGTGCCAATTGAGACATAGCAAACATTTTGTTTGCATTTGTAAATCATTTTTTTTCATTGTAATTGATTTTTTTTTTTTTTTGGTTTCAGAAGTTGAAAACTATTGAGTCAGTAAATATAAAGCATTTTGCAATTCTGGTCATCCACTGTTTAATGTTTTTATGTGCTTTCAATTTTCATTGTTCATTTATATACTAGTTAGAGGTAGATTCTAAATTTGGCAGTGTCCTTAGCCCTTAAGCTGGGTATCTGGGAGATGCAGCCTAAAGATATGGTGATCTACTTCAATTGTAGCCTTGTTTAACTTGTGTTCTGTTTCTACTTCAATCGTAGTAATCCTGTTTCAATCTGTAGCTTACTGTGGTATCAAAGATGTTAGTAAAAGAAGATAGATTGATGGAGTAACAAAACATAGAATATAAGTGCTCAGAAAGAGATGGGGTTATCACTGTGCAAGCTAATACAAGGAAGAAGTAAGTTTTTCGGTTCAACAGTTTTAGTCCTATTCATTTTCAGTGAACTATGTATTCAAAATTCATAGATTTGAACAAATGTGCGAGTAGTAGTAGTAGCTGGCACTAATAGATTTGAATAGTAATAATAATAATAACAAGGCCTACAGGTTACCTTGGTTCTTTAAGAGTGGCTTAAATTTGGAAAATTCAGATATATCTACATGGATGCAATGAATAAGCACGCAGGTACTCAAATATTCTGGTTATGAGATGTGTTATAGAAACAATACAACAATGTGGGAATAGAAACAATACACTTCTTGCTGATGGTTTATTCAGAACTTCTGATTTCTGTCTCATCAGGTTTGCAGTCATTTTCAATCTTCTCTAGCAATTCATGAGCCATCTTCACTTTTCCACTCTTTTTAAATGCATGTTCAAAAGCATCCTTGACATAGACTGGTGGATAAAAACCATTTTCAAGCATTGATTTTAGCTTATCATAAGCAGCCCCTAGTTCACCTGCTTTACAAAACTTCTGCAGGATCTGAGAGTCGAATTTCCGCTCCAATTTGAATAACAAATCCAAGTTTGCATTATCCCTCAAAAGTTTATCCACTAAACTATATGTGTGAAAATGTGGAGATAAGTCCAATTCTAACATCTCAATCGATAAGCCATAAGCATCTTCCCAATTCCTAGATTTACCATAAGCAAGGATCAATGCAGAATTGGTAACATTATCTGGAAGGCATCTCTTCTTATTCATAATCTCAAAAACCTTTTTAGCATCATCTAAATTCCTTAATTTGCATAGCATTGAAAAAACTGAATTGCAAATAACCAACTTTGGCTTCATGCTCTGGGAGAGCATCCTCCCAAACAAATGGCTGGCTTCCTCTACCAATCGGTGTGCACACAATGCCTGTTTGACAATAGAGTAACCTTCTTCCACACAACTCAGCTTCCTTCCCTCAACAGGTTTCAACAACTTAACAGTTTCTTCCATTTTACGCAATCGACAAAGCTCTGAAGTTTGCTGCTTTATGACAAATGCACTAGGTAATAAACCCATCTCATGAACTGCCCAAAACACTGCAACTGCAGGCTGTACAGCACCACTGTTAGCACCCACGTTCGGAACTAAAATTGTAAAGGGTATATGAGCATCTTTCACTCTAACTTTCTCAACAGCTCCTTCTTTTGCACTCAATGAACACAACTCCCCAATAAGAAAGTTCACCGCAGACCGAGTAGGAACTAAACCAGCCCTACCTATTTCACCAAATACATCAAATGCAGTCTCAAACCTACCAAATTAACATAAACCAACAAGAATATTACTATAAGAATACATATCCGGAAATTCGATTCTCCTAAAAATCATTAGTGCAAAATCAATTAGTTCCTCAGACCTTTCCTTCTTGCAAAGCACATAGAGCATATTATTGTACACAAGATTATCAGGTTTACACCTAAATTGTGATTCCATTTCCTGAAACAAGCAAAGGGCTTCTGTAACTCTCCCTTGCCTACCTAAAAGAGTAATACAAATCGAAAATGTTCGACATGAAACTCAACATTTATGTAAGAACACAGTTACCAAAAGACACTAGATATCAACAAATAGCTTCGTCGTACTTATGAAATCAGCCATGTACACAACAACACAGTCGTCAAACTGGAAACCCATTTACATTCCAGCCCATGCAAAGAATTCCAAGGTCTTAATCCTACCCGACTGCCTATAGTTCATCAGAATTTGAAGCACAAGATTAGAGTTCAATTTTTCTTTAAAACCCTTTAACAAATCATCAATATTTGTGAGGTTGTTGTTGCTGTTGTTGTTGGTGGTGGTGGTGATACAATGAGTGAAGTTGGTCTTCTGGGGTGTGGAGATATTAGATTTGGGAATTGAAGAAAATGGAGAGGAATTGAGAAAGGGTGTGAGGGTTTTGAAGAGGTTTGAAGAAAGAGTGAGAGCTCAATGTTTTGTTCTAAAGATCATTCCTTGAATTTGTTTGAACTAGTGATAACGTGCCATGCATCATTCTTCACAAGGAGAATTTTTTTTTTCTTCTCTTTTTCTTCTTTTTATCATTTTTTTTAAAAATGGATATCCCCTCTCAATTAAAAAAAAAAAAAACTTTAAAATTGACTTTTTTTAATTAAAATAAAACATTTTCCAAATTATTACTGAATTATTATTATTATTATTATTATTTGGTACTTAGATAAAGAATAAAAAATTGGCACAATGTAGTAATTAAAATTATTTGATAAAATGTGTGTGTTTTTCTTAAATAATAAAATTACAGGCACTTGCATCAAAAAAAAAAAAAAAAAAAAAATACAGGCATAATATTTTCACAATAGAACCTATGCATCAAACAATTAATGGCATGTAAAAAATGAAACAGTGATGGGCCCATAGAAAAATCAATAACAGATTTTTACTTTGTTTTTTTTTTTTTTTTGTAAATTTGTTGTGAAAATGTTCGTTGTGCCTACAACATTACTCTTTTTAAAATCAAGACATAATTTCAAGCTAGTCCAATATAATTTTTTCTTATTTTTCTTCTTCTTCTGTTTTTAGTTATTTTTTTTCAAAAAAGTGTTTCCAAGTAGAAACAATTTTAAGACCTCCACACTCCATCTACTCAAAATCTCTCAATATGGTTGGTGCTTATGTGAGTGTGACAGTATGTAGCGGAAATAATACCAATGGTAAATTGGGAGGGATGACGATGATTTATTATAGGGATAAAAAATGATCCATTGGTAAATCGGGGTCACTGCGCCACTTAATATCAATAAGACAAGCTCACAGTGCCACCAAAACAACCTAATTGTTGCCACCATGAAGCCTAAATCACCATGCCTACAAACTTCTTAAGACATTGCAAACATTTTTTTTGCATTTGTAAATCATTTTGTTTCATTGTAATTGATTTTTTATTTTTTGGTTTCAGAAGTTGTATACTAATGAGTGAGTAAATATAAAGCATTATGCATTTCTGGTCCTTCAACATCTGTTTTTAAGTGCTTTCGATTTTCGTTGTTCACTTATATACTAATAGAGTTTCTAAAAAATGGCAGTGTCCTTAGCCTTCAAGCACCGTAGCTGGGAGATGCAGCATAAAGATATTAGTAATCTACTTCAATTGTAGCTTTTTTTAAACTTGTGTTCTGTTTCTACTTCAATTGATGGGCCAAAATGGCCAAATACCACAATTTTCAGAAATTTGTAGCAAAAAAGCATTGTTTTGGAACTAAATAATACCACTTTTCTAGAACTCGAGTTTCAAAAACTCGAGCTCCAAATGGTACTCGAGTTCCAAATGGTACTCGAGTTTATGAAACTCAAGTTCCTCATCAGTTCTACCACTGTGGCATAACTGAGCTGAAATTTGTGCTATTAAAAAAAATAATGTGGTACTTGAGCATGGTAAACTCGAGTTTCATGCAACACAGTACTCGAGTATACCAGGCTTGAGTACCTTTTATAAAAAATTTATGTTTATGTTTATTTCTACAGTACTCGAGCTCACCAAACTCGAGTACCTTGTAAGGAACTCGAGTTTAGGAAACTCGAGTTCCTTATAACTTTTAGTTTTTGGATAATCGACAAATAAACATAAACATAAAAATAAGTAACTTTTTTATGTTTTTATTTATTTAAATAAAAGCATTGTAAAATATAGAGATTTTAATTTCTAAATATGAATTAATTTCTACATTAATTAAAATTGTTTATTGTTTTCTCATAAAAATTGTTCACTGTTTTCTACAAAGACTGTTTCTATGATTGCATAAAATTATTTTCTGTTCAGTATTATTTAGAAAATTGTTTACTCTCTTTTCTGCGTAAATTATTTTCTATTCACTATTAAAAAATTGTTCATTGTTTTCTCATAAAACACCTACTGAAATCATGTTTTCAAAATTTAAATGCCAAATCTGAATGCTTTTTCATGCTTAAATATCACAATAACCGAATTTGTTTTTTTGCATTGATAAAATCTATTTCTACATTAATAAAATTTCCTCTTTGCACATTATATTTACTGTATATTCGAATATGCTTACTGCATTCATAAAATTTATTTTCTGCATTAATTAAAACTGTTCATTGTTTTCTCATAAAAATTGTTCACTGTTTTCTCGGGAGTGGTGACCTTAAAATCACCCGGTGGGGTTTTTGCCGTGTTAATTTTCCCCATTCGAAAACAAATCACTGTGTCAATTTAATTTCCGCTGCACTTAGTTTAATTGGTGATTTTTTTGTGCTACCACGTGCTTTGCATATTAATTTGATTAATTAATAAACTTGGCTAATTAATCAATTAATTAATTACTAGGGGTCAATACGTTTTTGGCCTATCAAATTTCGTTGAAAGTACAAAATCGTGAAAATTCAAGAGAAAATTGTGTACATTAGATGTACAAATCGTTCAAATTTGTAAAAAAACAAAATTTATTCGTTGAATGTATAAAATCTTGAAAGTACAAAATAAAATTGTGTAAATTAGATGTACAGATAGTTTGAATTTGTTGAAAAGTTTGGATTCGTTAAATGTACAAAATCGTGAAAATTAAATGGAAAACTATGTACTAATGTATCTATCATCCGAATTTGTTAAAAAATTCGAAATCGTTGAATGAACAAAATCGTCTAAACTCAATGGAAAATCAAAGAATGTACCAAATCGTTGAGCAGCACATGCAGCATTGTGAACATCAGTGTAGCAATGGAGGACATTAACAACAACGTCTAATGTTCGTAGGTAGAAATTTTTGAAAATCATCATTGCTTGAATCTGAGAAGTCTGAAATATCTCTTTTATCATCTAACGCAGTAACTTCATTAATAGACTTGATGGCTCGCTCTTGCGTCTTCCCCATTAGATGCTTCCTAGCTTTTTGGATTGCATGAAAACATTCTAATCGCTTTTGCATTTGATTGTTCTCTTGTTCAAGACGAGCAAGTATGTTGGCAGGTTCATTTCTAGGTAACTCGGTTGAGCATGCCTTAGGAACTCGTAACCTATGCCACTGACAATACACCTCCAACTTACACCTTTTCTCGTATGGGATTGACCATAGTAGTTTTGCTACGATGAACTCTATTGCGGTGGTTTCTGTACTTAGTTTTGTAGGTTTGCCGACCATGATGTGCTTGACGTTTCCAAGACTCTCGTATGTGTATATTGGCATATTAAGGAAATCTCTCTTCTTTCCAACCCATTTCCCTCCATAGTGGTCTATGTATGTCTGTAGTTGCTGATCAATTGGAACTTGTGATAATTCATTTGTTGAAGTAGATCCAAACTTGTTTTGCATTGTACGATTTGATGTTGAGGCGTTGCAACTCATAGCTTAGTCAATCTACAAAGTTAGTGGGGATAGAAATAAGATCATTATTGTAGTGCATTTATAACCTCATTTCATGTTCCAAGCATTATAATTTTAGTTATTATGGCTTATCATGTCAATACAGGCTGGAAAAACACTACATGAATAGGATTTTAAATATTCCCAATGTCACAGTGAGATTTGAAGATGTGGGCGGTAGTTGCAGTGTTCTTGAACAGAGCATCATATTTAATTGACACAGTGCTACGTCCCTGGCACCAGGGTACGATTATTCATATATTTAAGTATTCACGTGAATGTGGATGATATGACTGGACAGTGTGTGAAATCGTGCCGAGCTATTGAGCAGCACGTGTGAAACAGTGGCATCTGTTGACGCATGTGGTTCATATGACTACAGTTGGTGCTACAGCAGCAGGCTGGTGATGTGTCTTCAAAAAACTACTCATGCCACAGTTGGTGCTACATCATGTTTACTATATATTCAAATCTGCTTCTGCATTCATAAAATATGTTTTTTGCATTAATTAAAATTGTTCACTGTTTTCTCATAAAAATTGTTCACTGTTTTCTGCATAAACTATTTTTAGCATTCTATATAAAATTATTTTTTGTTCAACATTATTTGAAAAATTGTTCACTATTTTTTCTGCATAAATTATTCACTATTCATTAGGTATTTTATGGTTCAGATGCTCTAATACCAATGACTACCCAAGAGAGAGCACAACAGTAATATGGAAGCATAAACAATGATAAAATAAAAAATAAACAGAGTAAATAGCAAAATAGATATATTCAAAATAAGGTTAAAATGGAGTATGGAATATGAAAACAGAAACTATTAAAATCTTACTTGAATAAAAACTTCAGTCTTTGATAAACTTGAAAACAAACTGTTGTCTTTGATACAAGCTTGAAAATAAAACTGTCTGAAGAGAAAGGTTACAAGATTACAAGAGGGGGAGAGAGTACAAAAGTTTTTTTGAGGGAGAGGGAAGGCTATTACAAAAGGCTTTCTAAAACTTGAAACTTAAAACTTAGAATCTTAGAAACATAGAAACTTGTCTTTTGTCTTTGTAATCTGTCTCTTTTATAGGTGAAATGAACCATGGTAAAGTAACCTGAGTAGGTAAATTTAACTCAAGTTAATTTGTCGGTGGTATGGAAATTAGTACTGATGATTAATAGTCTGTCTAGGAATCTTTCAGATCTCCGGAATCAATCAGATCTCTTTTTACGCATGCTAGTAAACAGTAGTAACTTTTGAACATCTGTCTGTATCTGTCTAGACTATCTGTATTCGTCTGGACTGTCTTGATTTGTCTGAAAGCTATTCATGCGTGCTAGTGAATAGTGTTTTGTCGCCAGTGAAATAGTAATTTGTCGCCAGTGAATAGTGATCTATCTGTATCATTTGAGGATCCTTAACAATCTTTCTTTTTCCAAATAGCCTCCTTGCTAAAGGTATTGGACCATATACGGCTATCCTATTCGTGTAACTATATAAGTAGAAGCCTCTATCTAATTCTTTCTGTATCTCATAAATCTTATTACTCATAAAATTAGACCATTCTAGAGCCAGAGCATCCGGATCATGAAGTGGTAAATAAGTATCTCCTGTATACTAGTTGTATTCAAGGATAAAACCCCAATCATGAATAAGAACCAAAATGTGTGCTAGTCGAGCTTCCATATAATAACTACTGTCCTAAGTTGGAAAAGTACTCCAGATAGTGATCTTCATATAATTAAGTCCTCCAATCTGTGCGGCTACTTCTTGGATGACTTTGGGAAATAACCTAATCTGAATTCTAGAAGTTATGATTAATTTGCTGATAAACCCTGCTTCTAGTATATTCTGTTGGATTTCAGAGGGTAAGGTTCTAATGGCAAGTCTCGTTTTTTGCTGAATCTTAGGTGGAGCTTTGAAAAGCTTGTTCCCATAAGATAGCTTTTAGGAGACTATGATTTTGTCTTTGTGAAGCTTGAATCTCCAACCTCCTTGCCAGGGAGTTGACAACCAGAAGCTTCAATAAATGCACTGGTGTTAACAAGATGTAATTCCAAAGCCTTTCTGTCAATGTCCTTTTGTAAAGTCCTTTTAAAATATTTTATAAGAAAATCATCTTTAAAATTCAAAGCATATATAATAAAACAAACTTTTCTTTTTTGTACACCTTTGTGATCTTGTTGGGTAGTGGTATATGAGTAACCATAATGATCAGGGTGACTAGAATTCAAAAACTTTACAAATTCTACAATGATTCTATCTATGTGACAGTGAACATTTTTTAAATAGTGAACAGAGAATAATTTACGCAGAAAAGAGAGTGAACAATTTTTTAAATAGCACTGAACAGAAAATAATTTTATGCAGAATGCTAGAAATAGTTTATGCAGAAAACAGTGAACAGTTTTTATGAGAAAACAATGAACTGTTTTAATTAATGCAGAAAACAGATTTTATGAATGCAGTAAGCAAGTTCGAATATACAGTAAACATGATTTGCAGAGAGCAAATTTTATTAATGTAGAAATAGATTTTATCAATGCAGAAAATAGATCCGATTATTGTGAAATTTAAAATGCTGAAAAAGCATTTAGATTTGACGTTTAAATTTAGAAAACACGATTTCACTAGATGTTTTATGAGAAAATAGTGAACAGAGAATAATTTACGTAGAAAAGAGAGTGAAATTTTTTTTAAATAATGTTAAACAGAAAATAATTTTATACAGAATGCTAGAAATAGTTTATGCAAAAAATAATGAATAATTTTTATGAGAAAACAATGAACAGTTTTAATTAATGCAGAAAACAGATTCCATGAATGCAGTAAGAAGATTCGAATATATAGTAAACATGATGTGTAGAGAGCAAATTTTATTAATGTAGAAATAAATTTTATCAATGATGAAAAACAAATTCGATTATTGTGAAATTTAAGCATGAAAAAGCATTTAGATTTAGCGTTGAAATTTAGAAAACACAATTTCAGTAGGTGTTTTATGAAAAAACAGTGAATAATTTTTTAAATAATGATCAAAAAATAATTTATGCAGAAAAGAGAGTGAACAATTTTTTAAATAATACTGAACAGAAAATAATTTTATGCAAAATCGTAGAAATAGTTTTTACAGAAAACAGTGAACGATTTTTACGAGAAAACAATGAACAGTTTTAATAAATGCAGAAAACAGATTTTATGAATGCAATAAGCAGATTTGAATATACAGTAAACATGATGTGCAGAGAGAAATATTTATTAATGTAGAAATAGATTTTATCAATGCAGAAAAACAAATTCGATTATTGTGAAATTTAAGCAAGAAAAAGCATTTAGATTTGGCATTTAAATTTAAAAAACACGATTTAAGTAGGTGCTTTATGAGAAAACAGTGAACAATTTTTTAAATAGTGAACAGAAAATAATTTACGCAGAATAGAGAGTGAACAATTTTTTATATAATGCTGAACAGAAAATAATTTTATGCAAAATCGTAGAAATAGTTTTTGCAGAAAACAGTGAACAATTTTTATGAGAAAACAATGAACAGTTTTAATTAATGCAAAAAACCGATTTTATGGATGCAGTAAGCAGATTCAAATATACAGTAAACATGATGTGTAGAGAGCAAATTTTATTAATGTAGAAATAGATTTTATCAATGCAGAAAAATAGATTTGATTATTGTGAAATTCAAAATGCTGAAAAAGCATTCAGATTTGGTGTTTAAATTTAGAAAACACGATTTCACTAGGTGTTTTATGAGAAAACAGTGGACATTTTTTAAATAGTGAACAAAGAATAATTTACGCAGAAAAGAGAGTAAACAATTTTTTAAATAATGCTGACCAAAAAATAATTTTATGCAGAATGTTAGAAATAGTTTATACAGAAAACAGTGAACAATTTTTATGAGAAAACAATGAACATTTTTAATTAATGCAGAAAACAAATTTTATGAATGCAGTAAGTAGATTCAAATATACAATAAACATGATGTGCAGAGAGCAAATTTTATTAATGTAGAAATAGATTTTATCAATACAAAAAAAAATTCGATTATTGTGAAATTTAAGCATGAAAAAGCATTCAGATGTGATGTTTAAATTTAGAAAACACGATTTCAGTAGGTGTTTTATGAGAAAACAATGAAAATTTTTTTAAATAGTGAACATAAAATAATTTTATGCAAAATCATAGAAATTGTTTTTGCTAAAAATAATGAACAATTTTTATGAGAAAACAATAAACAATTTTAATTAATGTAAAAATTAATTCAAATTTTGAAATGAAAATCTCTATATTTTACAATGCTTCTATTTAAATAAATAAAAACATAAAAAAACTACTTATTTTTACATTTATGTTTATTTGTCGATTATCCCAAACAAATAAAAAAAGTTATAACGAACTCGAGTTTACTAAACTCGAGTTCCTTACAAGGTACTTGAGTTTGGTGAGCTCGAGTACCGTAGAAATAAACATAAACATAATTTTATTTATAAAAGGTACTCGAGCTTGGTATACTCAAGTATTGTGTTGTATGGAACTCGAGTTTATCAAGCCCGAGTACCACATTATTTTTTTTAATCACACAAATTCCAGCTCAGCAGTGCCACGGTGGCGGAACTGATGAGGAACTCGAGTTTCTGAAACTCGAGTTCTAGAAAAGTGGTATTTCCCTATTTAGTTCCGAAACAGTGCTTTTTTGTTACAAATTTCTGAAAATGGTGGTATTTGGCCATTTTGGCCTCAATTGATTGTTAATTTAATGGCTGCCGGAAAGTTTTAGTATAAGGAAGATGTCAAAGTTTTTCGGTTTTGTTGTTTTAGTCCTTTTCATTTTGAGTGAGCTATGTATTCAACTCAAAGGCATTTAAGATTGTTAGGTAGAGATTGATGTTGGCAATCCATGATGCTTGGAGGTTATAATTTCCTATTACTTCTTATATGCAAAGAACTCTAGTTGAAATGGCATCTCTTCCAGTGTAGGAGCAAGGTGAAGGTCACAATTTTGGATTTAAAACCCACTAGTTGTGTGTACTCTTACCAATAAAAGATATAATTTTTCAAGATCTTTTGATTTGATTTTTATTATTACTAGTGGCGGACCCCGCATGTTTCGTGTGATAATATTTTGAAGTGGTCTCATTATTTATTTATTATTTTTTTTGTAGTTTGAACTAATTTAATAAATAGTAATGTATTTCATAATCATATTTTCAGTTATTATAGGGAAAAGCACAAATGTAATTTATATAATTTTTGTCATACCAAAATGAAAACAATACAATTTTTTTTTCAGAAATTCAAAAGGTAGAAATAATACTATTTTTTAATAAAAATTAATTATAAAATTTTGTGTATCATTAAAAAGAAAATAAATTTTGTAATTTATTTTTTTAGTCTTAAACAAACATTTTCAAACCCAAAATTTTCTACTGTACAATCAAAAACACCGAGAAACGTATAAAAAAAATTAATAAAATTCAACAAAACTATAACTCAAATAAAAAAGAAAGGGAAAAATAGAAGTCACATTAAAGTCAAACTCATTCTCCCGAATATGTAAAACATTTCAAATGTGATGTGATCAAGCCAAATATTCAATGCATAATAAAATTCAAAATTTTAATAAGGTTTTGAAGTAGCACAATAGAAATATGTTACTATTCTAAGCAAAATTGTTGGTTAAAGCTTTATACATAATGATTGTAACTCTTTTTTCTTAACAAAAAAAAAAAAAAAAAAAAAAAACCTAACAGTACAAAGGGGAAAAAAGTAGAGAAACTTAAAAAAAAAAAAGAAATATTGTGTTAATATTGTCATAATCTAACCTAACATATAATCCAACATGTGAAAAATGAATAGATAAATAAAGAACTTAAAAATCTCAAAAAACACTCTAATGAGATAAGAAAGATAAGCAATACAAAATATTCGTAAATGCTTAAAATAATTACTCAA
Organism: Lithocarpus polystachyus; assembly: GCA_033629205.1. Classification (NCBI taxonomy): domain Eukaryota; kingdom Viridiplantae; phylum Streptophyta; class Magnoliopsida; order Fagales; family Fagaceae; genus Lithocarpus; species Lithocarpus polystachyus. The sequence continues at coordinate 49,917,228 of CM066171.1, read as the reverse complement.
GTATCTAAAAACATCATCTAATAAATACATAACTTGGTGCTAATTTGTTAAACAAAATATTTACAAACAGTGAAAGGAAACTCTACAATGACCATCTTCTTCAATTGCACTAACTGTTCTTTATCATATTGTTCAGACTATCTTGTTGTTTTCCAAATAAACTAAAACCTAACAACAACACAAATTATGGACATATTATAATATGATTTTTCCCCAAATCTTGTTAACAACATTAAAAGTATTTAGTGTTGTAAAGAAAATGATAAAAAGAAAGAATACTTGCATCAAGGAAAATATATGAATTAGTCAATAATAAGACAATGAGAGTACAAACCTTATAAAAAATCAAATGAAAAGTGAAAAAAAAAAAAAAATTTGAGAGAGAGAGAGAGAGAGAGAGAGAAATAACCCTTTTGTATGGGAAAAAAATATGTATAAAATGGGAGAGAGTGACAAATTTATAGTAAGAGGATAAGAATAAGAAGAGCCAAAATAAAGGAAGATAAAGGGGCAAAATTATATGCAAAATTAAAACCGTCTAAGAGGAATATGTATAGGCAATACTTAATTATAACATTAAAATGAAAGTAGATGTATATGTAAAGTTAAAACCTCCTATGATGAATTTGTAAAGTCAATGTATTTATATATTTATTATTGTCAACAAATTATAGGTAAAAAAAATAAATACGATAAAAATAATGATGTAGTGATGAGGTGGCTTAATAAGGGCGTACCAACAATAAATGTTGCATTTCAGTTTTTAGATATATATATATATATATATAGACTACTATAATTATTTTGGTTTTTAAAGATAGGTAGGGTTTTAATTTTTTTTTTTAAGTGGGTTCAAATTTATTTTGATGTTGTTGTGTTTGCAGCTCATGCCATGTAAAAACTTTGAAAGTTTGAAAGATTTATGTCAAGGCAGAATAAAAAAAAATTATTGTATGAAATGTGTAGTCCTAATAGAGAGAAATAAAAGGAAGAAGAAAGAAAAATGAATGTCTTGAATATAGATAAAGAAGTTTGTATGTTGGGCATCAATTGTTGGTTGATATTTTTTATTCTTGTGAAAAGCTGCTTTTGTGCCACATAAAAAAAAAGCTAGAAAAAAGAGCTTTATTGGACACTAATACATAGGAAAAAATGGGCAAATGCCATTTTTATGCAAAAAAAAGCAGTATTCTGCCCTCTTTCCCAAACTAATTAGGGAAATGCCACTCTTTTGTAAATCAATTTTCTCAAAATCGAGTTAAGCCATATAGTAGCGTTTTTAAGGAGCCTATAGCGATGTTTTAAAGACCTATTGTGGCGTTTTGGAATTCGAGCTCCATCAACTCGAGTTATAGGTAAATAAAATAAAATAAAAAATTGCCTATAACTCAAGTTCATAGAGCTCGAGTTCCAAAACGCCACTATAGATCCTTAAAACGTCACTATAGGCCTCTAAAAACGCCACTATAGGGTTTTAGAAAATTTCTTTTAACTTGATTTTGAGAAAATCGAGTTACAAAAGAGGGACATTTCTCTAATTAGTTTGGGAAAGAAGACAGAATGTTGCTTTTTTTTGCGTGAAAAGGGCATTTGCCCATTTTGTCCCTAATACATAGGATACCAAGGTGATACATTGGACTGATATACAATATGCTAGGATGATTGGAGGACACGATCTATTGTATTGAAGCACTTAAACAATTCATTCATAAATCATAATTAAAGGGGAAATGATTTTTTTTTTTATACAAGATAAAAATTCTATTATAGCTTAATCTAAGCGTGTATGTGTGTAAAACTTCTTCCTAAATACTTGAATCCCAGCTCTTATCCCCCCACACTCCACAAGCATTTATGCTTGTGGAGTGACCATTGTGCCAATGATGTGTGGTGGTGGAAATGATTTGAAATGGAGTAGGATTTTTTTCTACTTCACACCGATAGAGAGGAAAGAGAAGCAAAAATAAGTTTGGACCTTCCTTGGATCAATGGTAATTACTATCATCCGCCTAGAGAAAACACTTCTAAGGCTTAGTAATGACAAAAAAAAATAAAGAGATAAACTATAATTTGACTTTTGATATATTTAAACCATTATAAAAACTTTGAAAGTTATATATCATGGCAAATTTTGTAATAATTCACTACAATATTTTTTTGCTGAGAATAAAACATATATAATTCACTACAACATAAACACTACAACAATCAATATAATGTACTTCCACTGTGAATATATAAAACATAGTTGAATTTTGTGTATTACGAGAATGTCTTTGTGCATCTCTATTTTTCTTTTTTTTTAAAATGTCATTTTAGTTTTCAAAGGCTTTTTACATATTTTTCGTCGTGGTGCGTGCTCAAGGACTTCAATATTTTTCAAATGCCCCTTAAATTTGTTTTTTAAGGGCCAAAATTTTCCAATCGTCGCAGTTTAAATATCCCCTAACATTAATTTTTTTTAAGTCAATTTTTTATGTCACTTTACAAAAGATTAAAACTTTTTGATTTGAAAATGAAGTTTGTACTTTGTAGAAATGTTTTTTTTTTTTTAATTTTTTTTTAACTTATGAAATTAACAATCAGGAACTAAAGTATTAAGTATGTGTGTGTACATATATTAACTTCATTTTCATTTTTGTGGTTCATGTTCCAATCTTAGGAGGCACCATCTAGAATTTTCTCTAGGGGTCCTTGAAAAACACTACATGAACCTCCTATAATGTAACCTGTTGCAATGACATTTAAGACTTTATTTTCTATTATAATTTATTTTTCTTAAACATTTTCTCTCCTAAATTCCCAAACGTTTTGTACATATAGAGGTGTCAATTAAGTTACAAAGCTCTAAACTCTTAGAATTACTATTTAATAAAGTTAGAAGGAGAACAATATAAAGATAGCATCAATTTGAGATCAAACTTCGGAATTTTTAGGCACAGAGAACGTTTTGGGCATGGTCGATGTTAATATATATATATTTTGTAACCTTCTTCAGGTCCTTTTAAGTGATATTTTACAATGCTGCTACCCAGATTTTTTTTTTTTTTTTGGGTTCAAACTATAAAGTAGACATTCTATGTTATGGTTCTCCATAATAACTAGCCTTAGCAACATCATGTTGAACTTCTATGCAAGTTAGTCATTTTAGCCTTTTCATTTACCAAAACAAAACAATACTTATTTGATAATAATGTTATACAATTTGAGTTTTTAAAAGATCATTCAATTTTAACAAATGGACACATTTTTTTGTACATATACTCTTCATAGTTGACAATTTTTATCGTCAAATGTTTTGCACTGAAATAGTAAGATAGGATCCAAATAGTTTTGTTTCTTTATTTTATGTGTTCATTTTTGTTTATATAATTTATATGTTATTATAAACATAAACTAAAAATAATTTTATAAACATATGTTATAAGCAAAGTGTTTTAGCAGAAAATTTATAAACATAGCATTCTAATTTGTGTTAAAAATGTGCTTTATTATTCTAATTAAAATGTCATATCATTATAATTTATTTTATGTCAACATATACCCTTGAGAAAGTATATTATGTATGTATGTATGTATGTTATAATCACATGTATTCTTTTTATGTTAATATAACGTAATATAATTCCTATAATATTACATTTTAAATTTATAAGTCATATAGATGTACAATATAAAACCCAACATATATATCTATATATTTCGGGTTTTCTATGAATTTAGATTTATATATAAAAATCTTTTGGAGGGGAACCAGCTCAAGTCGTACCCATGAGAAAAATAAAGGGAATTTGATATAAAATTTGATATTGGGAAAGTGAAGGCAATTGTTTACACTAAAAATAACAGCAAGGAAGGAAGTAATGGACAGGGTATTGAAGAACAAGAACGATATGAACTCATTACCGATGGAGTACAGATGGAGTCCCCTAATTTTGATTTTTCAGCTAGAAAAAAGAAGGAAAAAAGAGAAAAAGGAAGGGGTGATTAGATTTAAATTAGAAAATAGAAGAAAAAAAAAACTTGTATTCCTATGAAGTTCCTTAAAGTCGAAAACAAAATTAAAGATTTGATGGTGGTCAGCTTGTGCAATCTAGGTTTAAGGATGAAGGGTAAGGAACAAGTACTTTGATAGAGATCAGCTTATACTCTCCAAATTTCAGGATGATGGGGTTTGATGACAGTCAACTTATACTTTGAAGATTTGAGGATGGAGGGCATCCTAGGCCATCCCCAAATTTGGAGAGTACAAACTTTTCATAATTTTTTGTCATCAAAGTTTTTGCACTATAATAATAAAATTGGATCCAAATAGGTTTATCCCTTTATTTTATGTATATATTCTTTTATGTTTATATAATTTATATGTTATTATAAACATAAATTAAAAGAATTTTATAAACATATGTTATAACTTATAAGTCTTTGTTAAGAAAATTAATAAAAATAGCATTATAATTTATGTAAAAAATGTGTGTTATAAGCACATGCATTCTTTTATGTTAATATAACATAAATTTGTCTCTCTTTGATTCTCAAGGGTCTTAGAAAGTGGAGGCCACAAACTTGTGTGTGTGTTTTTTTTTCCTCCGCAAGATACAAATCTCTCCAATCTTATTCTTTTGGTTGTGGTAGGGGATTTAGTTTCTTTTCTTTGTTTACTTTCTTTTTCTTTCCCTCTAATCTTCCCCTACTTCATCCCTTCCCTCACTTTATCATTATCTTTGCTTTGACCACAATTTCTTTCTTTGTTTTTTGATTATTATCTGTACTACTATTTAAGGGGCTTTTCATATTTGGATTCCTACTTTTTTATATCTAAAATATCTTCAATTTCATCTGTTTAGAAAGTTTAAATAATAAAGTTAAACATGATATAAAAACTTTCCTCTCAAAGAAAGCCTCAACTCTCAATGGGCGTTGTTTCATTTTTATTTTATTTTATAATTAAATTTTTTTTTTGAAGAAAAGGTCATGTTTAAATATTTTCATTGAAAAAAGAAAATCCAAATTATTAGTTTCAGTTTTTTATTTTTATTTTTTGAGAGATAATTTAAGTTTCAACTTATAAGACTAACTTTTGATAATTGCTTTTTGTCATCAAATCAAAATATTAATTTTTGTTACATTTATAAAAAGTATATTTAAAAAAAAAAATCAAGATATAGTTTTAAGCTAGTCTAACAAATATATATATATATATATATATATGAAAAAAAGTTATTATTTTTAAATTAGCTGAAATCATGTTTTAAAGACATGATCTTAATATGTGCAGTCTTTGTTGATGCTTGCACATCCATTTGGTGGGCTAAAAGATTACTAAAACCAAATTTGTAGTTATATGGTATCTAGGAACATCAAAGAAAATGTAGCAATCTGAAGATTGGCTTGGTGGCTGTGTATTTGGTAATGTTAACGCAATCATATTTTTACATTGTGGCAGCTGGAACTCTAAACTCTGATCAGCCAAGAGACCTTGAGCTGCCATTAACGGAGTGGTTTGTGGTTCCAGTGGCGACTCCAGAAATTTTTTTCAGGATGTTCCTCAAGAAACATAAATTACACAATCTAATAAAAAGAAAATTTTATATATTGATGATGACGACGACGACGACAACAACAACAATTAAAAGACACGCAAATACATAAAATTTTACAACATAAAGCTTGTGGAGTTCAATTGTGGTTGTTGTTAGTGTTGCTAAACAGGGCAAGGGCGTAGCCAGAAATACTTTGGGGGCCAAATTGCAATATTGATAGAAAAATCATAATTCATAAATTTATAAATAAAAAAATTATCAATTTTGATATATTGTCATATTCTTAATTATTAATGGAAGTACAAAAGGCAATCTATTTTACCATACACATCAGTGGCTACTCCATCACACATATACAAAAATTTGCATACTATTATTTTAAGCACCATCAACCCATCATTATCCATAATATTGAAAATTTTCTTATTTTTAATAAATTATTCAGCTCCTAATTTCAAATTAAAAAAAAATGATGATATGGAAAGAGATATAATATATTATCATATAGCAATACAACAAATTGAACAACTTAATAAACAAAGCATATTCATAAAACTAAATGACCATTATCATATATATAAAAAGCATAAATCTAAATGCCCATATGATGTTGAAGAAACAAACAAACCTAAAATACTGAGACATAAAAAGAAGCTGAAACTGAAAGCAAATATGGATAGTTTTTTTTTTTTTTTTTCTTAGATGAAAGGAGTTTATTTGATTTATACCCTTGTTGAGAAGAGAGTTAATGTGTTTAGAGCAATCAACAATGACAGTAAAGAAACATGAGGCAGTGTGGGCTTGTTTCAGCAAGAGAAAAGTAGTAGGGATTACTTTTATTTTCTTTGAGAATTTCGTAGGTGTCTTCTTGAGATTGAGAATGATGAAAAAAAAAAAATGTTGTTTGAAAATGAGTGGTAAAAGACGATATTTTGAGGGTGTGGAGTATTGTCTATTGGGTATTTGGATTAACAACAAATCATTTGGACAATTGGGAGAGCTAACTAGTATTTTATTTGAGGACTTTGGGTTATCTATAGGACTAAGTAGAGATCCTAGAAAGAATTGGGGGCAGGTCATTATTTTCTAGGGGGTCATAGCCTTTTACTTAAAGCAAAAACTAAAAAGTAAAGTAATAGGTTAAAAAAAAATATATAAAAGTATGTTGTTCTTTTTGCTTGAAAGACCCTAATATATTGTTAAGTTGCTCAAATTATGAACCAAAATTTAATTTTATTGACATTAAAAAAATTCAGGGTGTTCCCAAAATTTTTCTTAAAGATAAATAAATATAAAATTAAAAAATTACTACGTAAAAAAAAAAAAAAAAAATTTCAGGCCAGGGTGTTCCTGGCGTCGCCCCTTAGTGGTTCTACCTTCATGATTGACTTAAGATTTCTAATTTATCCTTTGAACTTGATATCATATAGCTGAGACTGTTGACGACACCGATTGGAAGAGCAGTAAATCTGCTGCTAACCCTAAAAGTTACGTTTAGCTATAAGCCTATAACAGGAAGGTTGTTCATTGTAAGCTGTATGTTAAATTGTGCATATATATATATATATATATACATATATAAAATATATATATATATATATATATATATATATATATTATAGGACAGATGATAGTCCACATTTATGGACGAGAGTCAATATCTTAAGCAAATTTTGCTGCAGGGCATACTTAAACTATATGATATCATTGTTTCTACTTCAATTTGTGATTGCTTTACTATTCTAGTTTCCATCTGGATTTGACTGTGGTATCAAAGATACAAGTAAAAGACGAAAAGATTATATAAGAGACAAAATTTGATGAATTAACAAAATAGCATTTTAAGAGTGTTGGCCAATAAGGAAAATATGTTCTAAATCCTCGTGTTTTTTTATTATTAATGTTTCTTTATAGAATAGTTGGTCTTAGAGTCAAGATACTTTGACAGATCTCCTTGAAATCATATGGCATGCATGACTGACAATGTTGGTATTAGCTTACTTAACCAAACCAAGGGATATTAGAGACAATTATAAATTGAAGTTGGTATTATGTCTGAGCTTCCTGGATGGCAGCAGATTCAAGCTGCAATGGAAGATTTATGAAGCATGAGAAGACACAGGAAGGAATTTGATTTGCAATGGTTCTTTCTTGATTACAAGGGATTGGGTATAGAGGCTTTTCTTTCTTGAACTTGAATGCAGTGTGCTAGCATCCATAATTCCATTATTCTGTCCCAATTAACTCCCTAATTGTGCTGTCTCAAGCAGCTCCCTACCAATTATATTGACCAAGTCTAAAATTGTTCAAATCTATGATCCTATTTAACACAATAATTTTATATTCCCAGATTGAACTAATAAACTAAACAAAACTAGAGCAATAAAAAATCAAATTATTTGCAAAGTCAGAAGTTATGAATAATCTCAAAATGGTTTTGGTATTGGAATTAAAAGTGCAAGATCATTGTAACAAGGTCTGAACCTTTTTTTTTTTTTTTTTTTTTCGAAATGTTAAATCATCATATCTTTAATTCACATTTTGTATGTATTCTGTTTTATATTGATGGATTGTTTGGTATATGGTGGACTGGGCGAAGATAGTGTGAACGATAAGCAGTGGATTGACATCAAGGATGGGTACAAGACCAAGGACTTGAACTATATGGAGACTGAATCAGAGTCTGTATTTTACTGAATTCATTAATCAAGGAGTTTACTTATTTGATCCTTGGCTCATTGAATGTTTCTCCTGTGGTATTGAGGTTGAGGCTTGCACTATTCATCCTCATTAATCATGTGGTCTTCAAAAATAATGATTTTGACCTTTTCAGGTTCTGAAAGAACATTTTGGCTGATATTGGAATAAATTTGATAAAGCACACTAACAAAATAATTCCACATAAAATTCTTGAACAAAACCACTATTTCTGGAATGGACAGTGAGAACAACATTATCAATAGTACGGGATTTGCCGAATTAATGGTGGCTTGCTCAAGCACTATAGGAATATCTTGTCGAAACAAGCATGATCCGTGATTTTTAAGGTTATTTCTTTTAGCAATTGATTGAAAATTTTACAATTGCATGGCTTATTGTACCTGAGAAAAAATATGGTTTAATTTATGAGAATTTAATAGTAAAGCTTCTATTGCCAAATTCGTAGTTTTTACTCTCAAACTAATTTCAGCATTATTGAATGGGGGCTTTTAGAGATTTTTCTCGGTTGAAGCTGGTATTCGGTATAAGTTCAAAGAACAAAATAAATCTCAATAATGCTAAACAAATTTCGCAACTTACCGAGACTACCATTGACATAATTTAAAAAAAGAAAAAGAATAAACATTTTCTTCTACAATGATAGGATACAACATGCACTTTCTGTGAATTTAACCTGAACTGGAAGCAGCTTTCTCACAAGCCTCTGCTTCATGGACATTTGCCGCAGCATCATCAAAACTGGGAGCTTTTGGAACAAGTCCAAGCACCTTGAACATGAGTTGATCAGCATCGAAATCATTGTTAGGAGTAGTCAAGAGCTTCTCCCCAGTGAAGATCGAATTTGCACCAGCAAGAAAGCACAATGCTTGCTCAGGCATGGAGAACCGAACTCTTCCAGCTGACAGCCTAACCATTGCCTTGGGCATGACTATGCGTGCTGTGGCAATCATTCGAACCATCTCCCATATTTCAACTGGCTGAACCCAAAAAAAGAAAGAAAAAAGAAAGAGGGTCTTTCAAGCTGCTAAAAACAATAAACAATCTGGAAAGAATTTTGTGAATGTTAATTTCATTAAAGCAAAAGAGAAAGAAATAGAAATAAGTAGATTAAAAAAAAAAAAAAACTAGCCTCTAAGCACACGCACAAGGAATTGTCAGTTAAGCTACAAGGCTCTTGACAGATATAAATATAATTAAACAATTTAAAAAAGGGTTTATTTTCTGTTGTTTCCAGTGCTAGCGGTGGATACTTTAATGACAATGACTATAGAAGAATTACTACTACTCTCATTTGATAATTATTTCATCATTAAATGATTCAAATGTAACCCCAGTAGAAAGAAGCACAGGTGATGGATGCAGCCAAAAGCAAGTATTGATACAATGATCAGCCTCTTCAAATTAATTTTGCCTGTTTTCATATGGTTGCCTTCTTAACTTTATTTTATTCTTGCTTCCCTTTCTATGATAATAAAGCCTTAATCCCTACCAGTTGCAAACTTGCAATATTCTAAATATAAAGTACAGAATTTTTAACTTCAATAAAAGTACAGAGTCGATATGTTCAATAACATATTATGAGCATGCACAAGAATTGGCAGATTGACAACCAATATTATAGACTCTTAAAATAAACAGAATAAGAACTATTTACCTTCTGATCTTGAAGAGGTGTGCCTTTCACTGCAAGCAGTGCATTGATGGGAACACTCTCAGGGTGACTAGGGAGTGTTGCCAATGTATGTAAAAGACCAACTCGGTCCTCTTCTGCTTCTCCAAGCCCTATTATCCCTCCTATTAACAGAAATTAAAGAGTAAAATCATCATCAGAGTGATATACATTTTTTTTTTTTTTTTTTTTTCAAGCAGATTTAAGATTGTGATTTGTGAACACAGAGAAGATAAGTCAAAGGCTAGGGAGTCATCCTAGTGACAAACACGGTTGTTACAATCACCCATCATATGTATTATTTTTTCAAATTATTAATTACCTTAAAAAAATGCAACTTCAAAAGCTAGTTCGAGCCAATTTTGAGAACATGTTCAGAGTAGGAACCTCTAAAACAACAATAGAAAGAAAAATATTTTTCCCTAAGATACAGAAAGAGACTATTATATGACATTATTCATCAAAAAAACCATAAAAATAAAATGAAAAAACCACTGTCCTTTGGGGCAACTTTTGAATTAACGAATTTTAAGTTATTAAGAATATTTTAGCAAGATAACCTCCTTAGTTCTAGAAATCTTATGGTTAAAGTCCACCAGAAAATCTCTGTCCATATTAGAGAAGCCTAAGATTTTGGTGACAAGTTTGACACTTAGCTAAAACAGTCAAGAAAGTTATAGTTCAACCTATATTGAACTCCATTTTCAAGAATTCTGTGAACTGACTTGGAAAATACATGAAGATAATTCAATGATGCCTTTGAAGGATTGGTTACCAATCAAATGTAATTTCACATGCCTCTTGTGATTTTACAAGCTAACTCACTGGGTCAAGAATGTCCTAAACATCCTAGCATGTAGGGGAAGAAATTTCAAGCTTAGAAAAATAACTTCAAGTGAGACATGAGTCTAGCAGAAATTCTTTAGCTATATATGGGAACAGATTAGATTCTTTCCACTTTCCAATTTCAAAAGAGTGCTCTATCCTGATAAAAATGAACCAGCATAAACGTTTGGCCACTATTGTCATTTTATGAAATTCTATTTACATTTTGAATAAGAAGAAATTAACCACACTAATTTGGCTTGATTACAATATACTCCTAAAATTAATGTGTCTGATTGTAATAAATTCAAGAGAGTAACTAAATTACCTGAACATACATTAATCCCTGCATCGCGAACAAACTCAAGGGTTTCTAGGCGCTCATCATAAGTCCTTGTGGTGATGACATTTGGATAATACTCCCTTGAGGTATCAAGATTATGATTATAAGCTGTTAGGCCAGCCTTCTTAAGTTCTACAGCTTGCTGCTTCTCTAGCATGCCCAAGGTGCAGCACACCTCCATTCCCATATTCCTGGTACATTAAAGATACCTCTGACATAAGTTAAACATAAGATGGAAGTATGGTATGAACATAGGTTATAAAAATTCAATATATTTTTTATAAGAAAATGAAAATTCAAATTATTACAGATGCAAAAATAGCATATTAAGAACCAGTTCAATAATTACAAAAATTTGAAATGCATCATACCATTGATAGCTAGCTCAATTTTTGGGGCTTGTCAAACACCCTCCAAAATATTTTTTTTTCCTTTTCCATTTAAACAAAGATTCTTTTATTTACTTTCTCAAAAAAAAAAAAAAAAAACTTTTATTTAGAGATTACGCCATTTAACAAAGACATGTCGGAAACATGGTCATGACTTATTAAAAACATATCAGCACTGCTCAGAGCTCTAACTTTCTTCTCTCCTTCTATTTTCCTTGATTTAATCTCTTACTCTGTTCTTCTTATTGGCATGTGGGTGGCCCATATTTGACCCAATATGATATGCATTATTGATTTTTTTATAGAAATATTATAGGAAAAAAAATATTACATATCAATTTTATTATTATATGCTGACCCCAAAAGGGAGAAAAACTTAATAAAAAAAGTCTATTATTAACAAAATTTCTTCATTTATTATGTCTTTTCTCTGTAACAGTCACATTAAGAATAATCTGGCAGCATCTTCTGCTTAATGATACAAAATAAAAATTCTATTTCTTGAGGTCCAAATGCTGGGTTTTTTGTTCTTCTTTATTTTTTTGGCCTAATAAGTGGATCTGATCCTGGAACCATTATAAAAAAAGTAATAAATCACCTAGGAGACTGCAGCCCGTTCTGACCATGCAAATATTTCACATTATAGCCAACAAAATAAAAAGAGTGTAATAATTTGAAATGAAAATTTAATTAGAAGGGCAAAATAAGTCAAAATCATGACTCATTTATTATAAATTTAATTTACCAATTTACCACAGTGTGAGTTAGTGTCTTTGAGATCCATACGGAGTGATAGGGGTCCAAGCTCTTGGTCATTATAAATTCACTTTTTACTTTTTTACAAAAATCTTCTATTTTCTAAGTGCTTAGTATGTTCTATAAATGACATGTCATTACCTTATTTCTTTTACATATTCAAGGATCTGGTTGAAATTGGTTTTTCTTCCTACAGTGTCTCTCCATGCAGCACCCATGCAAAAACGTGTGCTACCAGCCTCTTTTGCCTGCCAAAGAATGAGAATATGACCAAATGATGCTCCAAGAAAAAGGAAATGGACAACATGCAGCAAAAGGATTTCATGAATACTTCAAAAAAAATCGATTTAATCAACAGGAAAATTTAAACTGCTGATCCTTAGGCAGGAGCTCAAAACGTACTGACATCTGGTTATGCAGTTTAGAAGATAACAATTCAAAGTATGGCTACTTTGATAGCTCAAACTAATTATATCAAAATTTAATTTGGGAAGACTGGTTACTTTTGCCCATTATATTTCTACCATAACACAACCTAAAGTAAACTATACTTCATAATATCATCAGCTTTGAAAAGCCAATGGACACAAATTTCATTACTTGCCTAACTTACACTTTATTTTTTTGAGTAATTAGCACTCCCTTTACTCATACAAAATCAAGAATAATTAGAACTCCATTTCCATTTACTTTATTTGATTTAAATTAAGGATGACATTTTTAGAAACTAGTAATATTTTAGTTCAGAGGGAATGAAATTTAATTTAAATAATGACATATTGCCTTAGGTAAAAAAAAAATACAATCAATTCATACATGAAGGCACAATGTAAATCTCCTACAAAAAAAAAAAAAAAAAAAAAAAAAATCCTACATCCTATTCTTAGTGTTCCACCAACTTCAATATGCCATGTGTTTGATTATTTTCCATTTTAAATTTTGGTTGCTTTATAAGGAAAAACAAAGGACGTGTGTGCAGGCCGTGATTGGTGGGGGCATAAAGTAGAACACTTAGTGAGACAAAGGGTTTTTATTCAACAATTAGGATATGAGTAACATAAAAATAGTTAATCACATTAGTCTATTAAAAAAGACTGAACTTTAAAAGGAAAAATGGCAAAGCATCTAACAGCAAAGAGATTGAACCTTTGTTGCAGCCTGCAGAACAGCGTCCTTGGTCATAAGCTTTTGGGCCTTTAGTCCTGTGTCATATCTAGAGGATTGAGGACAATACGAACAATCCTCACTACACCCACCCGTCTTGATAGAGAGCAGAGTACATTGCTGCACTTCCCTAAAATTATGTGCATGTCTATGAACTTGAGCCTAAAACACACACAAAAAAATATATTCACTTTATAAATTAAATTAATTTAATTAACCCTAACAATCAAAATAACAATAATAATTGCAATACATTATTTTTCTTCATATAAGACAAACTCCGCAAGCATTTATACACTTAAAATCACAAAATTTCTACAAAAGCCTCACAGAATCGCACATAATGTACAGGATGGAACAACCTTTTCCATTTCCTTTTCCTTTATTTATTTATTTTAAAATGTTCTAAAGAGGAACAGAATTACACTAGAACATTTTTTTCTCTTTGACTTTCCTACACTTTCTCAGCAATGAAACAAAAAGTTGATTCGCACACTTCAAACAGCAGGATATAACAATCATAATAACAACAATATTTCAAAAAAGAGAGAAACTTTCTAGTTTCTACAAAGCATCTATACACTGAAATTCACAAAATTTATACAAAAGCATCACAGCAATTGCACATAATGCACATAAATGTACAGCATAGAAGCTTCTTTTCATTTTTCTGTTCTTTTTAAAAGGTTCTAAAGAAGGCAAAAGATTAGTAATTACACTAGAAAGATCATTTTCCGAGCAACCAAACAGAGATTTGATACACATACTTCACAGAACGAACCAGAAACAGCGCATATCAAATGTAAAGCAAGAGAACAGAAATTCGAAGAGAGAATCGAAACTCACTCCGTGGAAAAGGAGATCGAGAACCGGAGAGTCGTAGACGGATTTGATCTCGTCTCGTGTCCAATCGTTTCTCGGACCTTCGCTTATCGCTCGCTCGGCTTGCACCGCAGCAGCGGAAGAAGTAGAATACGAAGCCGAAGACGAAGAAGAAGAAGAATGCAATAGGAGGATTGAGCGTCTTAGCTGGAGAGCGAGGATTGAGCGAACCGAGAACATGTTTGATTAGTGAGAAAATGGAAAAGACGTGGTTTTCAAATTTTCTCGGGAAAAAAAGAAATACGATTTTCCCGGAAAATGGAAGGAGGAGAGGAAAGGGCAGAGAGAGAGAGAGAGGGGGAACTGAGAAATCGAGGTGTAGTAGTAGAAGGGAAACGAGAGTTGGCTCACCTAACTCAAAAACACGAGTGAGACACAAAGACAACTGTGACTGTTCCATCTGCCACGTTGGCTCAATGACGTCACCTACTACCCACTTAGCCTGTCCTTGTCTAAGAAAAAGTGTTTTGTATCACTAATCAAATAATACTTTCACTGGAATCAAAATTCAAACAATATATATATATATATATATATAAAAGAATAACTTTACATTAATATATGTTTTCATTTGTTAGTTATTTTTTGTAATCATATTTTACATTTATTAAATTTTGATATTGTTAACATAGTTTTTAATATGAAATACCATCAGGGGTTGGATTTGTTTAAACTCTTTGGGGTTTGTGAACGGTTGGACGGGAGACTGTTTTCTATGTTTTTGTTTTTGTATTGTTTTTTCAAACCGGCATTTTCATTCGGTAAGCCAAAATGTAAAATAACTTTTACTGTTCACAAAATGGACAAAACGCTATAACTTTTTTTTTTTTTTTTGGTTAAAAGATGATTTCATTCAAACAAACTAAATAGAAACATCAATTACAAAGCAAACACTGTTAACATACAGCTCAACTACATCCTCATCTAATAAACTTCTAATGTCTATAGGCGGACAGTTATAGGAAATAAAGTCAGCAGCTTGTTTGAAACTCATCCTAGCTAACAAATCCGCACAGCAATTAGCTTGGCGAAAGCAATACCTAAGTTGAACCTGGTGAAACTGAAGCATCAATTGCCTGCAGTCATCCAAAGTTGGCGAGACAGCATTATTTTGATAGCTTGGGTTAAGAAAAACATCCACAATAGCTTTAGCATCAAGTTCAATAACTAGAGACTGGATGTTTAAGTTGCTGCATAAAATGAGACCTTCCCGAAAGCCCCAGAGTTTAGCCACAAAGCTGATGGTCACCCCTATGCGCCTTGAAAACCCAGCAATCCACCTTCCATCCTCATCCCTAACCACTCCTCCACAACCTGCCAAACCTAGATTACCCTTAGAGGCCCCATTCGTATTTAATTTAACCCAGCCTACCTGTGGCTTCTCCCATCTAACTCCTTTGATGATGCAGCGAGTCAGGTCTCTAGGTGATGAAGCACAGAACATAAACTCCATCACTTGGTTTACTACCTCCTTGGCTAAATTTGGATTCAGATTCTTCCCTCTAAAAACACACCCATTTCTACTCTTCCATAAATTCCATAAGGTAAAAGGAAAGATCATCTTCCAAGGTAGATTCCTAGCAGTGCCATTGAGGTTTAAATTCCCATTGTAGACCAGCCATTCCTGCAAATCTAATCTCCAAAAATCTTGGTTTGAGGGCAACACTCCCAATTGCCTCCATATTGATCGAACCCAAGAGCAGTCCCTAAGAGCATGCATCACTGTTTCTACTCCCTTTTGACTTATAGGACATTTATCATTTTTTCTATCTCTCTTCAAATAAGACACCCCTTCACTCTTATGCTGTTGTGAGCACACTACCACATAAAGGTTTTGATTCGAGGCAATGTGTTAGCTTTGCAAATGCATTTAGCCGAGAAGGAGGAATCTGGGGCTGAACCATTGACAAGACTATAAGCACTCCTTAAATCAAAAACACCTCTAGGATTGCTCCGCCATGCTAAACTATCCCTTCCTCTACTTGTTAAAGGAATTGGCGTGGCATGTATCATGAGTTTCACCTTTGAAAGGAGCACAAAGGAAATCTGATTTAAGTCCCACCCTGTATCCGTCATGAGGTCTTTCACTTCCCACTTGGATTCTTCATGGTTTAGAGGGCTTTGAATGAGGTGCTGAAGGGGTCCTCTTTTAGTCCAATTCCCATACCAAAAACTCAACTTACTATCCCTTCCAACCATCCACATGCTGCCTGCATTGAACACTTCCCTTCCTTTCTTCATTGCTGTCCAAACTCGGGAATAGGGGAGCCTATCAGCATTAGGCGAAATTAATCTTCTGCTGTTACAGTATTTAGCTCTTAGGACCTTAGCCCAAGGGGCTTCTTTTTCATTATTAAATCTCCAATTAAGTTTTGCAAGAAGGGCTACATTTTTTCCCTTTGCAGTTTGCAATCTGAGTTCACCTTCATCTTTAGTTCTAGTCACCCTTTGCCAACCAACCCAATGGATCTTCCTTGCTGTCTCTGAAGAACCCCAAAGGAATTTACAATTGAATCGATCTAATCCCTCAAGAATTTTAACCGAGATATGAGTGCATTGCATCACATATGAAGGAATAGCCGCGGTGGTAGCTTGGATGAGAATAACTCGGCCAGCCATTGAGAGCAAAATTTTCCAACCAGCTAGTTTCTATTTCACCCTATCCAAAATGAAATTATAGTCCTGGGAGGAAGTGCTCCCATGCTTGATTGGAATCCCTAAATACTTGCCAAGATTTGGGGTTGATGTGAAACCAAGGATATCACATAGGGACTCTCTTGTATCTCTATCCACATTAGGAGAAAAGAAGACTCCAAACTTGGCTTCACTAATAGTTTGGCTGGATATGCTACAAAAATCCTTAAGAACATCCCTAATTGTCTAGCAATTAATGTGATCCGCTTTGGCAAAAAAAAAAAAAAAAAAAGGTCATTAACAAAGAAAAGGTGAGAAAAAGCTGGTCCACTTTGAGAAGCTTTCACTGGCTGCCAAACCTTTATATGACACTTCTAATCAATGAGCTGGCCAAGGTAATCCATACACAAGATGAACAATTATGGGGATAGCGGATCCCCTTTTCTAATCCCTCTCGAGGGATATATCGGATCTAAGGCTTCCCTATTTATCAAAATGGATGTGGAGACCGTTGAAACGTAGCTCATAATGAAATCGATGAGGTTTGCCGGAATATTTGCTCTAATAAGCATATCCTTAATGAAACTCCATTCAAGCTTGTCATATGCTTTCTCCAAATCAATTTTTAAAGCCATATACCCAACTTCCCCCCTCTTCTTGGTGATAGAGTGGATGACTTCTTAGGCTATAATTGCATTATCTAATCCCTTCCTACCAGGAACAAAGGCTGCCTGAACCGGTGATACAAGCTTATCCAAGTGTGGTCTTTGTCTAGCAACTATAACCTTAGTGACAATCTTATAAACGGTGTTGCATAAACTAATGGGTCTATAATTGCTCAAAGTCTCCGGGCCTTGAATTTTGGGAATGAGAGCAATGTGAGTTTTATTCAAGTAGCTAGGCACTATCCTCTCCACAAAAATCCTCTTCACTTCATCAATGATCGACCTTCCCACCACATTTGAGGAGCTAAAATGGAGTGGGATTGTAAAAATAAATACAATATGCTACTGTGAAGATCTATATTTAGATCTTCCTACATTTTTTAAATTATGCTTTGGGTATTGTGTTTTTGGTGAATTCAGTTTCATCTCATTATAAAAGTAGAATCTTTTAGATTATTTTAATTTAATGTATTGTAAAATAGACAATGGGATGTATGATGTATTGTCAAAGTACAAAACTAAAATAAATGAAGTAACTTTTACCATTTTCTCTATTTTACATTGTCACTTAACAATACACCCTACCTCTTATACTACATCGTATTAAAATAATCATTTTTATACCCAACACAATAAAATCTCCACCTAAAAAAGGCCACCTCATCACAAGCCACTGCAACGTCACCACCTATAACTCATATATCTCTTTACCTTAAATTTCTCTCTCTAACAATGGTTCTTTGATTTCGGGGCTGTTATTTCTGGAGATCTGACCAAGACATGGTGAGGAATAAAAAGAGTGAATGATAATGAATGGGTATTTGCAAAGTTGGGTTTTGGGGTTGAGGAGGAGAAGGCTTTGTTTGGATCTGACATGTCACAAATCGAAGCTATTGTTGTTGATGACAATGGTGGTTGGAGAGAGAGAGGGAGAGAGAGAGAGAGAGAGAGTAGGGAAAAATGAAATAGAGGTTGCTACATTAAGATATAATCTTACTGTACCAAGTTGTATTTTTTATTTATTATTATTTTTTTTTTGCATTCTCGAATGGTGGGGTGATTTTGTGTATTTGGAAATGCATTTTGCATTTTAATGGGTTTTACATTCCCAAATAGGAATGCTTTTACATGTGTAGAAATTAATTCAATTCAACTCATGCTAATTGGGTTTAGGTCGATTGTTATATTTACATATTTTATACTTTGTTAAAAATTGTATTTTTATTAATTATTAAATAATTTAAATGAAATTATACACATATGACTAGTGGTGGAGTCAAAAAAAAATTTAGGGGCCAAGCTATGCCAATTTGATATGCCTTAACTTATAGGATGTAAAATAATAATAATAATAATAATAATAATAATAATAATAATAATAATAATAATAATAATAGCAACTAAATGATTTTTTTATAAATGACAAAATTTTAAAAATATCCCAAATTTTTAACTATAAAAATCATAATATTTTTTCTTATAACAAAAGAGAAAAACGTGCACTCATATTTCCCTAACTCTAAATACAAAATGAAAAGGAGTTGTAAGAAAAAAGAAAAAAAAAAGAAAAAAGAAAAGGATTTTGTTTTTAGAAAATAAAAATAACTTTTACTAAAGAGATTTATGTAGCTATATATTTTCACGAACATATGCTTTGAATACTCCTAAAATAAATTATTTATGCATGGCAAATAAAAGTGAATATTAGAAGAAAAAATGAGACATTAATACTTTAAATGGGTATTTGTACAAAAAAAAAAAAATTTAGGACAAAAGTTAACTACAAAATTGGTTGTAATTAAGGCTACAACTTTACTCAATATCTTTTTATTGAAGGTAAATTTTGACAAATCCACCATTGGATTGCATTTTCTTCTTATATCCTCCATGCTTGCAAAATTTTTAGAAAATTAAAGATCAATAGTAATGTTATCAATAAATTATTTAAATTCAAGTTTTTGTAGTTTAAAATTATCCATAAAATATAAGCTTATAGATCATATAGTAAATAATATTTGATTAATACAAAATTTGATAAGTGAATTAAGAGCGTAAAGAACATGTTATTCAACAGTTAGATTTTCAAAATATGTAGTAATTTTAATTTTATTAAAGGAAGTTGGAACCTTAGGTACAATTAATTTTGTAGCTAAACTTTGACATTTAAAAAAAAAAATGAAAGGGACCTCCAATACTCATGTGTTTTATAAAAACATGCATTAAATGCTTCTAAAATTAATGATTTTTCATTAATATATGCTCTAAATACTCCTAAAATAAATTATTTGTATGTGGCAAAATAAAATTGAATATTAGAAGAAAAAAATGAGACATTAATACTTTAACTGGGTATTCGTACAATTTTTTTTTTTTTTTTTAATGAAGGGGACCTTCAATACTCCTGTTTTATTAACACATGCTTTAAATACTTCTAATATTAATGAGTAATACATAGCAAAAGGAAAGTGAATATTAGAAGAAAAAATAGACATTAATACTTTAGATGAGTTTTAGATAGAATACCCTACCTATAGTTTCTTAGGCTCCCCAATTAAATCATTCCACATCTCCTACTTACCCACATCAACCCAAACAGTTGCAAACCCATCTTTAAGGGCAAAATCATCTCCATGGTTGCCCAAACCCGCTTGAATCTCAAGATTACAATCAAACCCAACTCATGGCCACCAAAACCAAAAAGACCATGACCAACCCATAGCAACCAAAACCTAGCTCCGTCACTGTCTCGTCCCATCTCTAAAACCTAGCAACCCACTGCCACCCAAACAATGACCAAAGATTCGCCGTGGTCTCCATCCCTTCAACAAAACCCAGACCCAAACTCAACAAATCATAGCCACCTAAAACAAGGTCTGTAATAGAAAACTCACCAGAGCACAAAGCTTCTCCATGGACCAAGCTAGGGTTTTGACCTTAATATGTAATGATCAGATTCTATGGTGGTTGTTTAGGTGTCCTTGGCCACGGGTTGCTGGGTTTGGGTTTTGATGATGCCATATTTGGATACTCCATGCTTAGATCCATGTTCATCTTTTGAACCTTGCTTGCATGTTTAGATCTAGCTTCTTGCATCTTTAACATGCTTCCTTTGCCTTTTGTGCTTTTTCTTGCCTATGTTTGGTTGCATCTTTTCCCTTTATTGCTTGATTGGGTGCAATTGCTTGTTTAAGATCATATCTTGATGATGTTGGCATGCTTTTGCCTTGCCTCTCTCTCTTGCTTAGCTTTGCATGTTAGGGTTTCTCATGTTAGCCTTAAGTGTATGTTATGACGTGGTTAGCTTTTATCCTTGAGTGTGATAACATGTTTTGCCTCCTTTGTGCTTATTGTCTTGCTTTATGCCATCTTGTGTGATCTCTTTATGTTGGTTGCACCTTTGCGTACTTATTTGTCTTGTTCATACATGTTTTCTTGCTTGTTTGTCCATGTCATCCAGCATTGCTCCAAGATATGATTTGGTGCAAGTTCACACCCATCTTTAGACATGAAATCTCAAGACCCACTTTTAGGAGTTTTGCTTGTTGGCACGCATGTCATCCGTAATTCAATTCAATGGATCTATGAAAACCAAATCCAAACCTACATTTGTCCCTAGTGAATACATACTTTCTTTGTGTGTTTGTTTGTTCGCAGGCTCTCTTTATTTGCATGTTTGTTTACATGCTTTCCTCCTTTGCTTGTTTGCTTTTACATGCTTACCTCCTTTGCTCGTTTTCTTTGTATTTGCTTGTCTACTTTGAGTTCTTGTTTGCTTGTTGCATGTGATGGATGGAGCACGCACGCAACTTACAAGAGAAAAGCAAAAGGGCATAGATCAGCAGATTTAGGGGCTTAGCCTTTCCGTGGGGTCCATTCTTTCCTAGCCTTTCTTTAGAACCATGTCTATAGCTTTCTTAGACTAGGGTGTCCATTCCTTGTACTTTGCTTGGGCTACACTCTCTAGGTGTGGAAATGTCTACATTTTTGCTCAGCTTTGTTGATATATTGTGCATGCTATATGTTGTGAAGGTAGTCATGCACTTTGGATGATGAATGTTCGTGGTTAGGAAGGCAACCCCTTCCTAATTATCGATGCTCTTGACCTTGGAGTGTGGATATGCATTTAAGGCATATGCTGTAAATGCATATTCATGCTTCATTGGGCGCATGATCTTCCACTAGACATGGCAAAATAGGCCGAAATTTTCAAACTTGACCCAAACCTGCCCATTTTTACCTGGGCTGAACCCAAATTCTTTGACCTGAATAAAAAAGGGGCCAACCCTTGGCATGCCCGTTTTTTTGCGGGCCAACTCGACCTGACCTAACTAATCTATAACCCAACCCTTTTTTTAAACTTTTTTTTTTCCTAAAAAATATCTAGACTCCATGCCAAGGTGTTAGGTGCATAGACATAAAGGCACAAAGCACTACACTGACACTATCTAGCCATTTAGTAGCCACCAGTGGCAGTGGCCATGCCTCCATTTGTTAAAACAAAAAAAGAGTTAATTTAAAGAAAAAAAATACAAAAGGAAAAAACATCTAACTATACGTCTACACTACTAAATGTCTAAAACTAAGTTAAATACTAAGACTAAGTTATTAACACTAAGTCTAACTAGCAAAAAACAAAACTAAGTAAAAGAAAAAGTGTAAAAGTCCATATCATTAGTGAATTTTAAATTTGAATTGTGTAAACTTAAAATATATACTTTTTGTGCTCTTATAATTTATTTCTCTCTCAAGTTGTAAATTGTAATTTTAAACATTCTGTTTGTAAGTTATTAACATGGAAGATTTTCTTATCATGTCTATAAAGAATTTTAGTCATGCTTAAAACTATCGGAATTGGAATGATATGGAAAGTTTTATATCTTTTGGTTTTTTTTTCCCTTCACATGTATAATAGTAACATAAATAGTCTAATAATAGTAGGTGCCCACTTAAAGAAAAAAAAGGGTATTATGTGCAATTCATTTCCTTGATTGATTTGATTCATTCTCTCTAAATATATATATATATATATATATATATTTTTTTTTTTTTTCATATGAAAATAAGCGTTGACCCGACCTGCCCGCAATCCAATTGGCCCAAGCTGTTTTTCAACTCGTTTAAAATGACCCATCTTTTAACTTGGCTCGTTTTGACCCACAATCTAATTGACTCGACCTAACCCAACTGTTTGCCATGTTTGTCTTCCACATGTATGATTGCCCGTATCCATGTCAACTAGTGACATCGGTTTCCCCATATGTATATGACATGCATCATGTGTTTGGTACTTTGCTAAGCCTCGGCATGCCTTAGTTTGAGAATAGTGACACATGTCATATATATAGGCATGAAACCCTACCGATGCACCGTGGTACACCTAACGTGATACTCTACTGGATTTTCACAATGACAATGTGGCATCTTCTTGCTATATTCTCATTGTGAAAGTTTGGTAAGGATAATGTTTGTGTGCCACGACTCACTTGACCTGAAATGTTGCGGGATTTTCGCCATGAAAATAAGGCGAAGTGTTGCCAGATTTTCGTCATGGAAATTTGGTAGTTATTCCAATGTGCTAGCAAAGCATTGATAAAAGCTACACACCTTTCTCAAATCAAACTCAAAGCCCAAATTCTTGAAAGCCCCGAAAGTTACTGCTAATAGCTTGTTTTTATTTGTCAATGACCAAAAATTAATAGTTTACCAAAACAAAGGGCTGTTTCATGACAAGCGTTGTGGGGTTCCTAGCACCTTCCCCACATGTAACTTGACTTCTGAATCTAAGAATCAAAATATTTTATTACCCATTTAGATTAGGAAAAACCTGACATTTTTCTTAACGTAAGATTGATAATAAAATCAAAATAGAGTTAGGTGACTAATCACACCTAGAAATACCCAATGACTGGTGGTGATTCCTGAACTTTAATTAAAAATGACTCATTTGTCATAGTTCACACCCAAGCCGTGCATCATTCTCAAAAGGGGAAGAGTGGGGGAAGGGACCGCAAGTGCCTATTACCCGTTTCCAGTCCAATCCAGACATGTGGAGAGCACGCATCACCTTTCGGGGTGGTCAAAGGCTGCGAGGCATCGACATGGTACCTCTCTTGTCTCATGGCGTAGCAAGAAGCAATATGTTGTTTTTCATTCCAGCACCGTAGCTGAGTATCGTGCCTTTGTTGGCATCACTAGTGAGCTTTTTCTAGCTTTGATGGCTCTTGGCTAACCTGGATGCTTCACAACTCATTGAAACTCCTTTTTATTGTGATAATCGCAGTGCTATTTATATTGCTCATAATGATGTATTCCATGAACGCACCAAGCACATTAAAATTAATAGCCATATGACTCATCAAGATCTCATGAAAGGCAATCTTTGGTTGAATCTCCTCTGCTGACCAACTTACTGATATCTTCAACAAAACTCACCCACCTAGTTGCCTTCGAGATCTAATATCCAGAGACGGAGCCAGGATTTGAAATTTAGGAGGGCGACTTTGTTGCTAGCTAGGTGTAGAATTTTGTCTTTTGTCTTTGCTACTTAACTATTAAGGGGTTTTATTTATTTATTTTTGTGTGTTTTTGACGTGTGCCTTGCTTCTAGGTAAGGGCAAAATTATTTCATTTAAAATTTTTTAAAGGAACGTGCTGTTTATTTTGGGTAAAATCGGTTGATTAAGCTTAATTGTTTTTAGCTTTACTATTGATAATTTTGTTGTTGGGCTAATTTTTTTTGGGCTTATATATTTTGTTTTAGATTTTATAGCAAGTTTTTATTATTATTTATTATTTTTTTTATGGCCTTTAAAAGGAGGAAAATGCTAGGGCTACAAACTTTTTTTTACAAATTGCTAATGTGGTGAGTGGTTATTGTTAAATTAAAAAGTGATGTAAGTGGTGGGCCTAGATGCGAACTAATAAGAATTTACTACTTCAGTAATTTGTAAAAATGTTGTAGAAAATTTTGTGGCTATAGTATTTCGTGTAAAAGAATCAATAATATTGTTAAGAGGGGTAAAATGTAATTTTATAGAACAAAATAGCTAAAATTAATACCTATATAATACTAAGTATGGTACTCTCATCAGCTCTCGTAGTCAAGAGACATATCATGTATAATTTAAGCCATAAATATAAGAAATTCATACATGTGATGACTAATGAGGAATGTTTCTTTTTTCCGCCCAATGCTGGATTTGTATTTTTCCT
The DNA here is from genome assembly GCA_033629205.1 of Lithocarpus polystachyus. Classification (NCBI taxonomy): domain Eukaryota; kingdom Viridiplantae; phylum Streptophyta; class Magnoliopsida; order Fagales; family Fagaceae; genus Lithocarpus; species Lithocarpus polystachyus. Next base: position 49,892,425 of record CM066171.1, on the reverse strand, counting down.
TGTAAATTGCTTTTGGCTCATTTTTACGAAGTTGTGGAAGAATCTACTGGTGATTCATTAGGCGAACACAAGAAAGGCTTTGGAGGAATTTGTAAGGAATGAAGGGTTCCTTCTAACATCTCTACCACCTTATTCATGGATGGTCGATCGGTTGGAATCGTCTGAATGCACCATAAACTCACCAATATCATCTTCCTTGCTGTCTCTTGTTCCTCCGCTGTCACCCAATATGTTCTTCCACCCATACCTAGTTCAAGATCCTCATAAATCCAATCTGGAAAATATATTTCGCTATTGTTGGACACTCCATTATCAAAATTCTTTCTTCCTCCAACCATTTCAAGAACAAGCATTCCATAGCTATAGACATCAGCCTTATGAGAGACCCCTCCAAAGTTCCGCCAGAATACTTCTGGGGCAATATACCCTGCTGTTCCTCTCATGCCAAGCATTGATACAATGCTGTCTTTTCTTTGGCATAGTTTAGCAAGGCCAAAATCAGAGATTTTTGGGTTGAAATCTTCATCTAAAAGAATATTCTGAGGTTTTATGTCAAAATGCAGAATCCTTGTGCTACAACCTCGATGTAAATATTCTAGTCCTCGAGCAATGTCAACTGCGATTTTGTACAATGTTTTCCATTCCAAACGACAATTTGTTGTTGAAGAATCTCGATGGTATATGAATTTGTCTAGAGATCCATTGGGCATGAATTCATATATTAGAGCTCGCTTGTTCTTTTCACAACTGAAACCTAAAAGAGTGACTATATTAACATGAGAAGTCCGACTAATGCTTGCAACTTCATTAACAAAATCTTCTCCATTGCCTTCCGATTCACTCAGAACTTTTACTGCCACGGGCTTACCATTTGGTAGCTTTCCTTTGTATACACTGCTGTATCCTCCTTGCCCTAGTTTGTTTATGAATGAGTTTGTCATCTTCTTGATCTCTGAATAACTATAATGCTTGGGAGCAAGTGAACCATAATTCAATATAATTGCCTTGAGATTTTCATCGTCTTTCCTTGCTGTCCTCCTAAAGATCAATGCCTTACTCAATTGTTCACTTCTAAGGCAGCATATTATGATACAGACTACCATAATCACAAGCACAGCAGCCGCAATACCTGTAATTAAAGAAAGGCAACTTTGTCAATTGCAGCCAATGTTAACCCGATTTTCATTTGACAACTTTGCCATGACTATACTACATACCTATGACAATTTCACGCAGCCCAACATTTAGCTTGGAAGATGATCCTATAGCACAAACATAAACATAATATCAGTGATTGTTAGTTAATACTTAATACTATTAAGTGTCAAGGAAGTAAACCACAAGATTTAAACTGGAAAACAAAGAGACAGGGGTGGCTCAACAGTATTTTTGTGGCACTGCCGAATTACCTTTGAATCTTTGATATGGGAACAATCTTTCACATTTTTAAAATTCAAACCATACTATAATGTTCGCTTTAACTTCTTTGGTAGTCTCTCTTTCATCTTTCTCTGTTGTAATTTAAAAAACTTTCTTACCCTGTCATTTTATTGAAATTTACTAAGTTCTATGTCTAGAATGACACTTGGGTATTTTGCAATAAGATTTACTGGATCAAACTGATAGTTTAGGATGACCTAATTTTCATTCTGTTTATCTCCTACTTTGTATTAAATTTTGTCCATTGATGTATTTAGGTTTGAATTGACTCTATTTTGAATATTTTAGTGAGCTTTTTCTTCAATTTTTTTTTTTTAAAATTTCCTCAGCATAGCACCTTTTTTATAAGTCTTTTATCTATAATATTCCACAATTGCTTTTCCTCAGCATTTGAATTTTTCAATATCTATATTTTGTAATTTTGTTAATGGAAGCTTTTCCTATTCAAATTAGCATCTGCCTTTTTCCTACTTAATAGGCTAGGGTTCTTCTTTGATTGTTTTGTTAATTGATGACTTTATTCTATTTCTTTGGATTCTTCTATTTCAATTTATCATCTCTGGCTTTTTTTATGGAGTTTTGCCCTTGAAATTTTGTGTTTAAAAGTCAATTTCTCCTTGGAAGGTTTTATATATGAATCTTAAAGTGTAGAAGAATTTATGATTTTATTTAAGTTAAGTTATGGTTTTTTAAAATAAATTAAACTGTTTGGTTTTGATTTATGATTAAAAAAAAAAGAGTAGCCAATTGAATGTTAAACATTGTGTTATTGCAAATTTAGGATTATTTACTAAACATGGTTGTATTGTTTACACATTAATTTTTAGATTATTTTGTGGAAATTTAAAATTATCTTTTTTCTAAAGAAAATTGTAATATGAGAAAAATCTTCCACTTTTTTACAAGATTACTACGTTTGCTTCAGCCTCTTCTGTAGTCTCTCTTTCATCATTTTCCCTGTAAATTAAAAATCTTTCTTACCCCATCATTTTGTTGAAATACAAATTTATAGTTTTCAGTCAAATATGACACTTGGGTATTCTGCAAGAAGAGTTGATTGATCGAATTGATAGGTTAAGATGGCCTGATTTCCCCTATGTTTATTTCATATTTTGGATTAGATTTTGTCCATCAATATATATTTGGGTTTGACTTGGTTTTGCTTTGCAAATTTTAGTCAGCTATTTTTTTAAAAGTTGATTCAATTTATTTTTAGTTATAGGTTTTCAGCGTCCTTTGCCATATAAGACACTTGGGTGTTTTGTAAGAAGAGTTGCTAGATCAAATTGACAGGTTAGGATGACTTGACTTTGCCTGTATTTATCTCATATTTTAAATTAATTTTTTTTTATTGCTGTATTTGGGTTTGTATTGGTTTTATTCTACATATTTTTGTCATCTTTTTAAAAGTATTTGGATTCAATTAGTTTTTGTTTTGGACTGAATTGAATTGAACTGTAAAACTGTTATGATTCCATTAGGTTTTCCCATCATTTTCCAGTAGCAAAATATATTAGGATTCTCTTTTGCTTTTTTTTTTTTTTTTTGCTATACTTTCTAATCAGTTTGCCTAATTCGTATTTCTGTGGTTTTTAATTTAGTCTACCTCAAAGATTACATTGCTGTGCTTTTGAGGAATTGGAATTTCAAATTATGATGATTCTAAAATTGTTCATTGCAATTTCAAAAGAGTTTTTATTTTCTTATTTTTAAGGTTTATGATCTCCATCATTTTTCCCTACCGGTGTTTGTGGGTTTTGGTTTAATAATTGATAGTAGTGGAATACCTATAATGCTTAAGTCTGTATCTTAATTATTGAAATTATAGGTGACATCTTGATTTTGGTGTTACTCAACCTTCAAATGTTTTTATTTTTTATGGTTCATTTATTTAAACCTGCCGTTTTATAGATTTTTAGATAATTATACTTGATTAGAGCTATTGAGTTAAATTGAAAGGTGAGGATACCCTTATTTTCCCTTTGTTACTTTTATTTTAATATGAAACTATCTCATTGGCTGATGTTTAAAAAAATAATTAGCACAAAAATAGCATAAGAATATTTTCAAATACGTACTCTTTGATTCAAAAAACAAACATTAAAATTACTTTTGGTAAAGAAGATGGATGATAATGTTTGAGCCTTTTTTAATATTTGTTTAAGTCCTTACTAATTGCTTGATTCTGCACATTACTTTTTATTATTCATGAATAAGATTTTAGATTACATCCGACTTATATATAATAAGTTGTAATTAGAATAAGGAAAATATTATAATAATTTCTTCTATTAAATGCTTCAAAGTCAATATATAGTACAAAGAATGCAATCTAAATTTGAATTTGATTTAATGTTAACCATTTCTTGAGGCACCATTTAATTAAAGTGTTAATCATTGCAGGGCACAAAAGATGATTTTGTATGAGATCTAAAGAACGACAACTCCATGAAAAATAAAGATACCACAAACCTATTTTATAGATAACATACTTACAAGCAGGACAAGGACAAATGAGTAGTTGTACAACTTGAACCAAACAAATTTTAATGTATTTTATTTATTGTATTGTATTGTTAAGTTATTGTCTTCTAATACATAAAATGTTACCGCGCATGGCGCAGGTTAAACACTAGTGGAAATAATGGAAGATGACAATACGGATTGAAAACAATATTGGCAAGGTAGTTAGCCTTTTCCGAAGACATTTTTTATTATCCTTGAAGTCAAATCAATCTTGAACTAACTTGATCGTTCATCCACTATGTCTAAATTTTATTTTTAATTGGTTTGAAAATAATTTTAGTTTATACAGACTAAAATTGTAATTAGTATTTATCATTATTATTATTTAGAAAAGGTTAGAAATAGCTTATAACACTCATAAAGGTAGATAAACATGTTAATTAATTATTCATATTAAAAAAAAATCATCGCAACGTGTGTGGGATTATATATTTAATCTCTTAATTTAAATGTATTGAAAAGTAGTATCAGAGCATCCAAATAGAGAGAGAACAAAATTGATAGACAGGGTTGATTAGAATTTTGAAATGGAATAGGAGAAATTTCGAAACCTAATGAACTAAATTGATTGACAATTGAATTCTATCAAGAGAACCCAAATAAAAAGAACAAATTCATAGACAGGGTTGATAATAGGTATGCGGGCAAGGAAGGTTAGGTGTATACGTTTGAAAAATCCAAATACTAGAAAACGTTTGAAAAATCCAAAGACTAGAAAAGGTTAATCAGTTTTGCAATCCTAGATTAAGCCCAACAGAATATGGAGAAATTATATTATTCTTGTGATGGATTACGTCATTTGTCTACCATTTTAATTAAAAACTCTCCATCTGTTTAAAATTGTTGAACAAGAATTTTTTTTAAAACATAAACTAATTATTGACACGGCAATTTTAAATAAATAAAAATCTTTTAGTGGAATCAATATGTGTTGGGTTCTTTCTTTTTTATTTATTTTAGGTAAGTCGAATAAAATAGCATAAAATTAGGAATTAAGAGACATGTTGCTTATTTTAATTTGTGGAGCATGGTATGTAACGGACAGATGATTTTGATTCAGGTCTCATGGACTTGTATGATGTATATATGATGTTCAAATATATGATGGATACTATATTTGATCTTAAACGTTAGATCAGAGTTTTTCCTAAACATTTGATCTTAATCCTCTGGTCTAATGAAAACTATGGTACAGCTGTAGTTTGGCTAGCCGAAGGAAAAAACATGAGAGAAGCACAAGGCAGTTACCAATATAGTTGCTAGTAACTGAGCATCTAAACGAAGTAGACAACTAGATAAGAAAAGAAATAAGAATTTATGACAACAAAAATGGATGCTTACTAGTTGATGCAGTGCTACAACCGGATGCAAAAGTCCCGTTTGTACAATGGCAAGCGAATGAACTCGTGGTTGGGTCGAAACCACACAGCCCTCCAGCCTTGAGGCAATCAATAGCTGCAGTTAAGTTGCATGCTCCAGTTAAGTTGCTAATTGTCAAAAAAGTCTGAGAGCTCTGGGTATAGCAATTGATAAACTCGGTACTGCTGTTTATGGAACAATTAAACTGATAAAAGACAAGATTTGGAAGAGCAGGTAGAGGCGTACGGCAATTATAATAGAGTGTCAGGTACATAACACCTAAAGTATAAAAAAATAAGTTATCACTGAGAGTCCGTGATGAGTTATTGATTTCAAGGACTCTGTAATTCATGTAAGTGATGTTGATCTGCGGAAAATTGCAGCTGCAGTCTAACTGAAAACTAGGGTGACCGCAATAGTTTGGTCGATTGGATCCCCAGAATGGATAACTGAGGTTCACAAGGTTGCTACAGTTAAATGGTGCCTCACAGGTGAGATATTGCTCATTATCCGCAAGCAAATATGTTGGACAATGGATTAAGGTTATGGTTACTATCATCAAGGAGAAAGTGATGGTTGGAAAGAGATGGGGATGCATTTTGACAGAAGGCAAAGAGGGAGGAGGAGGAGCGGTATTGACGCCAAATTGAGGGTCATCAAATTTTCGAAGCAAAATCTCTATTTGAAAGTTACATTGCGGCCCTGCGCGTCAGCTCACCATTCACATGGTGATTATTGTTATTGGATTGAGATTATGGTTACTATCATCAAAGGACAAAGTGATGGTTGGAAAGAGATGGGGATGCATTTTGACAGAGGCAAAGAGGGAGGAGGAGGAGCGGTGTTGACGCCAAATTGAGGGTCAACAAATTTTCTTAGCAAAATCTCTATTTGAAAGTTACATTGCGGCCCTGCGGGTCTGCTCACCATTCACATGGTGATTATTATTATTGGATTGAGATTATGGTTACTATCATCAAAGGACAAAGTGATGGTTGGAAAGAGATGGGGATGCATTTTGACACATGGCAAAGAGGGAGGAGGAGGAGCGGTGTTGACGCCAAATTGAGGGTCAACAGATTTTCGAAGCAAAATCTCTACTTGGAAGTTACATTGCGGCCCTGCGGATCAGCTCACCATTCACATGGTGATTATTATTGTTGTTGTTTTAAATGGTAAAACCCCACGTGTAAAACACCAGCTATTTTTAAGGCATTTAGGGATTTCATGGGGCCAATTCCGTAAATTTGGCCATAAGATATTTTGGGCTAAGCGTATTTTGGTAGATACATGGGTTAAGTGGTAAAACATGAAAAGGAAGACCCCTCCCTCATATAAACCACACGTTCTCTCTTCTCTTTATTTTTGTTCCTCCTTTCCCTTTCTCTTCCATAGTTTTCAGACTCGGACCCTTAAATGAACAGTTAAAGAGTGAGGTTCAAGGTTTTGAAAGTTGGATTGATGTTGAACTGTGATAACATTATAATTAATTTAAATTTTTTTAAAAAGATAAAATACCTAGGGGTGTGATTAGTGTTATGCGTTTATGTGAAATATTTTTTTCTTCACACCCCTAAGTATTTTATGATTAGAAAATGTAGCAATCCAACATTATAATAAAAACAAATTATTAACTTTTATCCAAAAATATAAGAGTCTTTGAGCTCATGCGTGAGCGTGTGCTTAGAGGCTAGAAGATATTACATTTTACCATCTCAAAAGCTACTTTATCTATTATACCATACTATTTTATAGTACACCTAACATCTCATCTTTTATTTTGTCATACAATACTTTAAAATAATATATCTACACAATAAAATAATATAACCCAAAACCCAAACCACCTCCACTCAACCACCTACTACCACCACCACCACGAATAAACCCAAAGCCATATAAATTTTATATAATGATGAAATATCTCCAAAACTTAGTAACTAAACTGATGTTTATTAGTTGAATTTCCAAAGCCATTTTCAAACACAACCTGCCACCACCATCATCAATAACACAACCACCACCCAAACCCAAAACTTTCCAATCACTTTCGCAGCACCACCTCGGCCATGACACCGATTTGCCAAAACAACCATAGCCATAGCCCACCACGGCACCACCCCGATTTGCCAAACTCATAAACACAAATCAACAGAAATCAAATCAAACCAAATCCATAAACACAAATCAACAGAAATCAAATCAAACCAAACCCATAAACACAAATCAAACCATAAACCAACATATCCATAAAACCAACAAAAACCCAAATGAAAGCCCTTGACCAAAACCACATGAAAGACACCACGACTTACCACGCCACCGCCACCCACTGGCCTAAAACCCACTCCTACTCCCACTCCCACACCGATCCACACTGCCACCGTCAACCAGGGAGAGAGAAAGCAACCCACGCCGATCCATGCCATTGCCGTCAACCAAAGAAAGAGCAACCCACGAACCTGCCACCTTCTACTAGAGAGAGAGAGAGAGAGAGAGAGAGAGAGAGGGAGGGAGGGAGGGAGGGAGGGAGGGAGGCTAAGATGAAAGGGAAGAGACTTGGACGAGAGAGAGAGAGAGAGAAACGAGCCAGGGAAAGAGAGAAATAATGAGATGTTTTGGCCTTCTGTGTAATATAAAAGAATATTATATTTTTACAAGTGAGCTACAGTGCCATCAAAAATTTAGGATGGTACTGTAGCACAATTGTAACTGGGTAATGGGCTTTTTTGGTGCTTTAATGCTAAAATATAGCATATTATACCATATAAAATGCTGGGTATTGATGCTCTTATAGGTTCTTCTCTACCCATGGCTGAAAATCCCATGCCCCTTCGCCCAATAAAATTTTAAGAGAGCTTTTCACTACAACTTCTAGCCTTGGTGGGTTTAACTTCTCATAGTTCAATCCTTAGGTGAATCAAGGTAAGAAGTTCTTTTTTGATGAGCTATTTCATATATAACTCCTCTACTAAGTTTGGTGTAGTGTGAAAAACAAAATCCTTTAGTCTTGGTAGTGATTCATCTTAGGATTGTTAGACTATTGAGGATCTTAAGTTAGTTTTCTTACATATGGTTGTTAATTGGTAGCCTATGCTTGCTCTCAGATGTAGGCATGATCTCATAGCATGCCAAGTTTTTGATAATTTCTCCCAATGAATTATGAGATTGCATTTACTTAACTTGTTTTGATGATTACTAGATGTGAAGTTAGGGGTTTCAAACATTGGTTGTTAATGCATGTTGACTGTAAATCAAGAGTGGATCTATCCCTTGATGTGTGTATTGTTTGGTTCTATTGTTTAGTAGCTAAAAGAAATATGTAAGACTTGCTACCTTCATTATGAAATGATATGTTTTATGTTATCTTATTAAATGCACATTGTGTTCAATTTGACCTTTAGATTCTTTGGCAGCGTTATGATCCTTTGGATTCCTTGTATATTGTTTGACTTTCTTTGCAAATGGGTCCCTTAGGATAGTTAAGTTAGGCTTTAGGGCTGCAAAGATCCTTCCGATTTATGGAGACAATGTGATGGTGTACTTTACGATAGGTGTTGTCATTGATAAGCTCAATGCTTGTGTTTCTAGATTTTGAAGTACTTGGTGATGGACCTAGTGACTTAATCAATTGATATTGTGATGCTCGGTTGAGGTAAACTTGGAATGGACTTCACGAGGTAAGTGGTTTCTTAATGAGAATTTTTTAAGAAAAATAATTATATTGCATAAAATGTTGTTTTTGGGTTTAACACATTTTGGAAAATCATTTGTGGACTTATGTTTTCCTAAAAAGTGTTGTGTTTTGACTATACTATATATGATTATATATGAAAATCGCATCATGTTTAATATTGCATATGGTTAAATGCATGAATATTTGGCATAGAAAAGAGAAGTATCTTTGAATTCCTTTGACAGTGGATTTCATGCATTTATGGTATTATTTGGAAATATTAAAGATTTTTTTATCTTAACTTGTGATATTTGGGAAATTAATAGAAAATCTTATTGACAAGAAATGATTTTGAAAACCTTACAAGTTTTATGAAAGTTTTGGTTATTTAAGGTTTTCATGAAACTACTAGGAGATAAACTATGTATTTTGAATACCTTTAACTTGTGACCTCGTGGTATGGTTTTGCCCTTGTGCCATTATATTGGTGATTACCCCGGCTTTGTGACGACATCTATGTGACCTGTGATTACCCCGTCTTTGTGACGACGAGTCAGGTTAGAGCCTTTAGCTTTGCATGACGCAGGTAAATTCTTAAGTGTGTGGGTGAGGCTAGGTAGGGCCAATAGAACACATGCAAAAAAGGTACCATATGGCGCGTTATCCCCTGTTGCCCCATTGGGGGGAGAGGTAAATCCTTGAGGGTGTGGGTGAGACTAGGTAGGGCCAATAGACAACATGCCAAAAGAGGTAAATATCATGCTAGGGTATTAGGTTTTGACCTGTCTGTGTTGGTGTGATGTCTTGGTGACATTTCGTCTTTGAGGCATCTTGTCACGTGGCCTTGGGTGAGGTTTTCTGGTTTTGAAATTGTATTTGAAATTTTTGTGGCTCACATTGAATAATTTGTAGTTTCTTAGTTATTTTGGAAATCTTGGTGCTACATTATCTTAATCATTCTTGTTATATTATTATTGAAAAATGATTTTATAGTATTCCAGTTGGAAATTTCTAGGTTATGACATATTTTGTAAAAATGTTATTTATCATGAGACTTTCATTTCTCCCACCGTCATTAATTATATTACTTATTGGGCTTTAACTCATCTCACCCTCTAAAAGTTTTTCAGATCAATTAGTTATACCTCGGGTATGGAGCTTACTTTATTTGGTGGGGATTGGAATGCTATGTTAAATTGAGATACTTTTGGTGTAAACGATTGGTGACTCAATTTTGCTATGTTCAACGAAGCCGTAATTAATTCTATTGAAGGTTGGGTACTTGAGGTTTGTTAGCCTTAGGTGTGGTAGGCCTAGATTCTATGTCGAGGTTGCTTATTCTTAATAAGATTGTGACTTTGTGTAATCCATTTGAAGTTTTGTAATATGTTTATGTATTTTGTGGAGGCACATGATTTTTAGTTATTGTTTGTAAATGTGTTATAGAGCTTTGACTTGTAATGTGGAGATTTTAGTATGGTCATTTATTCTTATCATGTGGAAAAAAAAAAAAAAAAAAAAAAAACTCCTACAGTTTCTCTCTTGATAGTTTTTTCTCTTGTTTTGAACCCTTTTGGGTTTGGGGTGTGACACTAAGATATATCTTAATATTAATAATAATAATATTTCTATGTTTTAAGTTTTTGTTGAGCCAAAGCATTCCAAGACTTCCTAAGAGGACTCACATCAATGCTTCCAAAATAGAAAAAAGTGGTCTAATTTACACAATTTTGCTCCAAAACTTCCAATTTCTGTGGGTGTATAAATGTGTAAATATACACTTTTGCTAAGGTAATCGTGTATATTTACTCGGTCACTGTAGCTGTGTATAACATTAGTTTACTATTATTTTTCCCCTCTCAGCACTGTTCTTGTTCTTGTTAGAGACTCTCTCTTCCCAACCTCACAACAACCCAGATAGGGCTATCCAAGGACCCAGGCCAACTAATCTGGCCAATTGTACCCCTCCGACCCGAAGGCCTATGGGCGGCTCTGAATGTAGACAGTGGTCGGTCACGGATCCAGCTTAAAAATAACCGAATATTCGGTTTGGGTTTCGGATTATACAAAATTTCAACCGAATTAACTAACCTGACCGAATTACTAAAACAATAATGTCTGGCTACCCAACCATGTCCTGTCCCAACTTTTTGGTAACTGGAAAGTAGTTGGAGTTTTTTGACACAAGTTTCCACTTCCCAAGTCAACTCTTTAAATCAAAAGCAATATTCAGGATCCACGGTCACAAATTATGTTTCAGTGCTTGTTTAGACTACTTTTTCTTTAGCATGATAGCTTTAGCCTCTAGTCACAATCTCATATCAGAATGGCACAATTACCCAAATTTCAAATCAGCGTCACCATTATAGTTACAAAAACATTCTTTTGATCTGATATGATATCACAATTCCAAATCCCACAGCCACAATCTAATCCCACGGTCACGAGAACTCTCTGTCTCTTTAACCTCTTCAGCTTACTCTTTAGTTCAGTCTTACTTTCTCAAAGACTAAACTTTCAGGCCCTTAGTTCTCTCTTTATTTGTCACTAATGTTGCCAAACTTGCCGCTTTGGCAGAGCTGCCACTGATATTGCTAGACCTACCACTGGGTTTAGGAATGAGAGAAGCAAAAAGTTGAGGGAGTTGTCTACCAAAAAAAAGATAGAAAGTTGAGGTAGTTGTCTGTTGAGAGAGAGACCATGTAGATGATATTGATTATTAACAAAAGTGAGAGAGAGAGAGACGCTGTTAATTTTGTATTTAGTTTATTCTTTTTTTTTTTTTTTGCGTATTTTGATGATGAAGGTAGAGAATGAATAATGGTTGTTATGTATGGAAAAAGAGAAACAATTTAAAAAATTTAAAAAATTAATATTTTAATAAAATATAGTGTAAAATAAGTAATTTGATGTGAGATGTTTTAAAAAATGAGAATGTAAAATTAAAAAAAAAAAAAAAGATTTTATGTTAAAAAGATAAAACAAAAATTTGCACCAATGAATATGAATGCTCTAATACATAAAGCAACTATCGAGAGCTGCAATTATTGCATCATAAGTTGTAGAATATGAATATTCTAATACATAAAGCAACTATCAAAAGCTGCAATTTTTGCATCATAAGTTGTAGAATATGAATGCTCTAAGTTGTAGCAGTTGGAACGGCTGATTGCAGACTTGGAACATTGAGCCAGTAGTTGTAGTAGTTGGTGCTGGGTATGCAACAATTAAACTGAAAAAAGCTATAGGGAAGAATTCACTAGACTAGGAGTTTATTTGAATATCGCTTATTACTAAAAGTTAAAAACTAAAAATATTGTAATAAAATTATTTTTAAATGTGTGAATAGTGCTGTGAGATCCAGTATTAAATTTGATTTTGCCAAATTCTGTAGTTGAGGATCCCGTGAACAGTGCACAAGACCCACTGTTTAAACGCAAACGCAGATGGAGCTTGGATTTCAGCTGTATCTAAACTCATGCTAGGTGAACGTTTGGATAGCGGCAAGCATCTAGCGTTTGCGTGTCCAGTGTTTTGTGCGTGGGTCCCGTGTATTATTTACAGGACTCACAAACCTCTTTTTTCAGTAAAACTTTCATTAAAAATGGATCACACGATACTATTCACACATTTAAAAATTATTTTGCTACAGTGTTTTAAGTTTTCAGCAATAAGCGGTATCCAAACAGATCCTAAGGGTCTGTTTGAGATCTGCTTATTTTGCTGAAACTGAAATTTTTTTTCTAAAAGTACCATAGATAAAGGTAAAAGTTAGCTGAAATAGTACAGTTGACCCATAAATAGTATCAAAAAATGCAATGTGACCCATAAATAGTAGCAAAAATAAGCTAAACAGTAAAATAAGTTAGCAAAAATTAGTGGTGCTAAGTGTGCGTTTGGCATGGCTTAATTTTGCTAGCGTATTTTACTATTCAGTTTATTTTGTTACTATTTATGATTCTACTGTACTATTTTAACCAACTTTTACCTTTATCTACAGTACTTTCAGTAAAAAGTTTTCAGTTTTAGCAAAATAAACGGATCCCAAACAAACCCTACTCAGAATTTAGCAAAATATAAAAAATGAAAAAGAAAGTAAGGCTGCGTTTGCTTTGGCTTCAAAGCATTTTCGAAAATGCTTTTACACTTGCATGTGTGTTTGGTTGGTGCTGAAAATTTGGTCAAATCTAATTGCCTTTCTGCGTTGACCGTAAAATGAGGCGTTTAGGGCAGAAAATCATTTCAGTACCTGTTTTACCTTCAAATGAATTACGCCTGACACTCAACTCTCTCTTTTCACACACACTCCTCAGACATAACCTTTCCTCTCCAAGCTCTCCCACGCTAGTTCGAGCTCCACCTTCTCCCTCACGCCAAATGCAGCCGATCGTCTCCCTCACGCTAGTCTGACTCCACCCACAGTTCGACGAGGCAAGCCGATCCACCCACAGTCCGACAAGCCAAGCCAATCCACCCACGGTCCAACGAGCCAAGCCGATCCACCCACATGAGTTTCCTCCACTATTTGTGTTCATCAGTCCGACAACCTCACCCCATTTTCACCTCCGATCCACCCTCTATTTGAGTCCGACGACCTCACCTCACCTTCGATCGACACACCTCCGCCCAGCTGTCACTCTCCCTCATGCCGGCGCAGCCATACCCGCCTCTAAAGCCAATCCACCCTCAAACCCAACCTCACCTCACTATCTCGGATTCGATCTATATGTATAAATATATATATATATATATATTTATATATATAAATACTTATATATAATTATTTATAAATAATTATATATATTTATATATATAAATAATTATATATATATATATATTTATAAATATATCTTGGATCCGATCTATTTACTTTTTTAAATTATCCTTTTTTTATTTAATTATTGATTTAAGAATTTAACTTTTGTTGGTGTTACAATTATACAGAAATATTGATTGTGATGTTGATTGTGATGGTATTAGGTTGTGTAATGTGATTTGTTGTGTAAATATTGATTGTGATGGTATTATGTTGTGTACGTTGTTGATGTTACAATTATACAGAAATAGAATGCAATGTGATTTGTTGGTGTAAATTTTGGTACTCGTTATCAATGTGGTTTGGATGTTTTCTGTTTGTGGCTGTTTTTATATACTGTGTAAACAATTGTATACATACCTCTTAGACCACAGTTTTTGTGATTTTTTAGATAAAGAAAAAAACCAAAGCCGCAATTCTTGCCTCAGTTCCATCTGTCCTCCTTGTGGGGGTTGCATTGGTAAGGAAATTGCGGCGTAGACGATTGCCTAGGGTGCCTTATGTTAATCATGCAGCCGAGAGAGAGCATTACATAAATAGTATTCTGCATGGAAGTGAGAGACTTTATGTGAGTCAAATTAGGATGAAGCCTATAGCTTTCCACTACTTATGTCACATCCTCACTGAGGGGGAGCACGTATGCCTAACTATTCACATGTCCGTGCAGGAGCAAGTGCTAATTTGTTACACATTATTGGTCATAATGTGAGGTTTCGTGTAATTGGTAGTCGGTTCCATAGATCGACTGAGACTGTTCATAGATATTTCAAGGTCGTCCTTAGGGGGGTCTTGAAATTATATAGAGCTCTAATAAGATTGCCTTGCGAAAATACACCCCCAAAGATAAGGGATAGCAGAAGGTTCTACCCATTTTTGAAGGTAAATATTTGCAACTTGTGTATTTTTGTAAATTGTGAAGATTTGTGTAATTTTAAACCATTATGTTTGTTGGAAATTAGGATTGTGTTGGAGCAATAGATGGTACACATGTTCATGCATCTGTGCAACCTGAAATACAAGGAAGGTTTCGTGGTCGCAAAGATGGAACCACGCAAAATGTGTTAGCTGCCATTAGTTTTGGCTTAAAGTTCACTTATGTATTGGCTGGATGGGAAGGCAGTGCACATGATTCACATGTGTTAAATGATGTATTTGCTAGGCCAGGGGGATTTTCAATTCCCGAAGGTATTATAGGATTACTTCACCTTTTTGGTTTATTAGTTTACTAAATATTGTGCGTTTTCCTAAGCGTAATAGTGATTTGGTTTTATTTTTGAATATATGTAGGTAAATATTATCTTGGTGATGCTGGGTATGGTAATAAAAATGAAATTTTGTCACCTTATTGGAGTGTGTGATATTACTTGAAAGAGTTTAGTGATCGTCCTCCTAAGAACGAGCAAGAATTGTTCAACCTCTGACACTCTTCATTGAGAACTACCATTGAGCGAGGGTTTGGAGTGTTGAAGAAACGTTTTCGAGTGTTGGATGCAGAACCATTTTGGTCTTTTGAAACCCAAGTGAAAGTAGTGTTAGCATGTTGTGTGATTCATAATCACATTATGGGGGTTGATCCTACTTACTATATTATGGAAGCTGCAATGAACCAAGTAGAGTCTAGTGGCCCCCATCAAGAAACACAGTCACGTCGGGGCTCCATTGAAGATAGTAGAGTGCGGAATGCTAAGAGAGATGAGATATGCCAAACTATGTGGTTTGATTATACTAGTTACGGAGAGTAGTACTTTATTTGGATTTCTATGATTGTAATATGTGCTGTATTTTTCTTTTATGTAAGGACAATGTATTTACTATTGACTTCTAGTGGTGTAAGGAAAAAGTATTTTCAGCATTACATTGTCATTTCCAGTAGTTGTTTCGTTCTATTGTGCATATCTATAAGCGTGGTTGTATGTGTGTTTGATTTGTTATTCATATTCCGAGTGTAATTACTAAATGCTACTCTCATTATTGAATGCTGCTACTCTCATTATTAAATGCTACTCTCACTATACAATTTCCATATGTAGTAATGTTGAAGGGAAAGGAGAAGGTGGGCGGCACTAAGCACTTTCGGTGGCTGCCCCCTATGCATACAACTATGCTTACGTTACTTGCTGAGGAGGCCGCGAAGGGCAACAAACCCTCTAATACTTTTAAGGCTGGCTCCTTTGCTCTTGTAGCAAAGGAAATATTTGCACAATTTGGGGTCGAGTGCCACCCCTCCTATGTAGAGAATCGGCTATGAACTCTAAGGACCATGTGGAAGGACATTCAAACTCTTCAGAAGAAGATTGGGTTCGGCTAGGATGATAACTTAAAAATGATAACATGCGATGCAAAGACTATTAGGATATGTGCCCTTAAATCCTATTGTATGATGCTATGTATAATATTATGTATGACATTATTTGAGAAATGATGTATGACTTAATATTATGTTTAATAAAGTTGTTTTATTCTTATCTAAAATAATGGTAACATGAATATTCGGACATTATCAAATAGTCCATGAGATGCATAGTATGTGATTTATGTGATTTAGTCACAGAAGATATAGATCACAAGTTTTTTGTAAACTCAGAATTTTGGTTCGTAGTCGGTGATGAAATTGGGCATTTCATCTGCGAAGACTATAACATATTAACTACGATGATTTGTCTTGATCATGGAAGTGGTGACTTCTAGTTAATATGTTGATATGTTTTAAGAGTTAAGACATATTGAACAGGACCGCTGTGAGATTTATTATTCTCCTAACGACTGTCAATTGAATAATAGATCTCACGACTTGTATTCACATGAACTCTTAATCCTGAGAGAATAATGGACCTGATCATGAAATGTAGGTTGCTTTGATATATCAGGAGTGAGATCTAAAGTAACGGTCAAAACCTCAGTATGTTGGGCAGCCACATTTAGTGTTAATGGAACATATATTCTCAAGATGGAATTCATAGTCTCTTAACGGAGATATAAAATATTCCCTTGAGATAAGTTTAATGAGTACAGTTATTCAGAGAGTTAGGCCTAACCACTTTAGTAAGACTAAAGTATATATTTATGAAATTGGATTTCATAAATATATGGTGAATAACTCAAAAAGATTAAACCGGGTACTCAAGGATTAAGATGTAGTAATTTATAAAGTGACAGTCTATATTCATGACTTTGTATTACTACGAATATTTTATGAAGGGGTTGCATGTATAATAAAGTCTTGGGATATAATTTATTAATAAGGCCTAGAGTGCAATTATATTTATATAGTGGTATTAAATATAATTAATGGTAACTTTGGACTTGTCAAGAGTTGACAGAAAAGCCCAAGGCCCATTGGAGCTAGTGTCTTATTTGTTCCCTTTTGGTCCCACTCCAAGCACACACTAAAGCCCAATTGGGAAGGCCCAAAAGGCTAGCCCAATTAGATAATCAGTTATGTGGAGAGAAACATACAGAATTTTATATAGAATAAAATGGTTTGTATGTTTAATATGTGCAAGAATAATAAGATATTCTCTCTAGAAACATAGAACTGATTGAGAGACCACACATCTTGGGCATCGAGTGGAATTGGAGTGAAGATTGAAAGTGTTCTCGAGTACTTCTTCATTCGGTTTTGAATTTCACCGCATCAAGGTACACTCTCTTGTTCTTATATTCTGAAACCTACATAGTGCATGTTATCAATTGCGAATGAAGTAGATCCGTTTATTTTCTGCTGCATATGTTTTGTATGCAATACAAACATGATGATTTCCCAACAAAGACATATCAAGAAGAAGTCATGGTATGGCTTCCAACTATATTTGTTTTAATATAAATGATAATATATGTTTTTAGCTTTTATAATCTATGAATTGAGAACAAGACAAGGCTGCTCAAGTACCCTCTTTATATGAAATTTATAGTGTCATTCTTTTTAGGATTCCATTGCTTTTACAAATTTTCAAATGTAACTTTCATGTGCGGATCTGTTGTAAAATCTGGTCTTAGCATTTGTGCATTGTATTTTTTGTTGTAAAAATGTGGTTTTATGAGTGAAGTGATTATTGCATTGTTATTATACATTCTTTTCTTCCTTACAGGCACATCGTAAGCATGCGGACTATTGGAACAAAAAAATTGAAATGTATGATGAATTGGCCATTGTAGTGGGAAAGGATATGGCCACAGGTAGCTTCGCAAAGTCGTATGTTGATATTGACACTGAGCAAGAGAATGCGGAGAGCACTGAGATGGTGGGTGACAATGAGGAGGAAGGTGTGGTGGACAAAGGGAAGAATGCGGTGGAATCATCCACCACTGGGTCCACACTTCCAAAGTCTCCCAAAAGAGGTCGTGCACCTCCGTCTGATGATAGTGCTCTAACTGATCTGTCTGATCAGCTGAAGGAAATTGCAGTGGCTTTAAAAGAAATCAATCAAGGGCCTGTTGATTACATAAGTCTTTACTCTGAGGTGATGGCTATGGTGGCAAATAGGTATAGCGAAGACATGCTTGCAACTGCCTTTGACCATTTTTGCGAAAATAAGAAGGCAGCACGGGGATTTCTAGCGAAGAATGCGAAGCTGAGGAAGCTTTGGATGGGTAGCTTTTTGTTCACACAACTTTGACTTGTCTGTTTGGTGCTGACTGTGATGTTCGCTTTAGGGATTGTGATTTGTCGTAGTATTAGTATTCACCTTTCATTGTATTATATATGTGACACAATTGTATTATCGGTAAGCAGGCTATGTATTAATTTCTAACCTTGGACATATGTTGATGGTACGTATATTTTGTGCACTGTTATGCTACAATGGATAACAGTTATGTACCTTAACTGTAGGATATGTAGTCTTTTGTATTATTGGGACGATACAATTGCCCAAGTTATGTATGTGTACTGTTCAGATACCACGTGTACGTATCATTTTTGAACACCATGGAGGTGTATTGCTACATTGTGGCTATTTTGATATAATATTATGGGTATATTCGGATGATTATTTTTGATGTTGAAGTTGATGATTATAATTGTACTGTTACAGGTTACAGGTTTGTCTTGCAAGCATTTTTTTCACAAAGGTTGCTGGGCATTTCTTACTTTTCGTAAAATGTTTGAACAAACCAAACATGGGAATTGATTTTCCGTAAAATGGAATTCTATTTTTCATAAAATGTTTCAACGAACCAAACATGGGAATTGATTTTCCATAAAACGAACTCTATTTTTCGTAAAATTTTTGACCGAACCAAACATGGGAATTGATTTTCTGTAAAACGAATTCCGAAACAGCCAAATAGCCTGAATACATTTTCCTTACGGGAAAACAATTTCCACTGAAATGATTTTACGCTCGGAATTGACTTTCCGTTCAACCAAACGTAGCCGAAATAACAAAATGCAAATTTAGAGGACTGAAATGAAAAACTGTGAAACTTAGAAGGCGAATTTTGCATTTTGGCTTTTTTTTTTTTGTTTTTTTTTTGGGATGGTTGGGAGCAAAAGTTAAAATATGAATTTTTTGTTATCAGCCGTCCACTAATTTCTTTTATGGGTTGTTTTTGATAATAATAAAAAAATAAAATAAAATAAAATAAAAACTTTTTATATTTCTTCCCAGCGGTCCGTAGATATTACTTGCACGTAGCTATAGCATGGGATCTGGATCCTATGGTGGTGACCCATGAAAAAGTTCGATTGCTTCACAAATAAGAAAAGTTTCAATTTTTTAATTTATTTTTATTTATTTACAATCACGTAGATTTTTATTTTGACAGATTTCTTCATAGCCATTAGAATTAATAGTAAAGAAGGTCTTTCAGGGTCTTACCTGAAAAGAGTCTTCAAGAATATATTTCTTTTCAATCATTCTCAATTTAGTCCTCTATTAACATTTTGTCTAATGCTGCCGTTATCTTACCAAAATGACGCCATTTTGCACCATATTTAATTTTAATTTTTTTTATTTATTACTTAATCTAAAAAAAATTAATTAAAAAAAACCCAGAAATTTAATTAGAGGGTGGACGTCGCTCCCTCCCCACATCTGAAGAACACAAATTGAAATCGCACCCTTCTAATAACTGAGAGACTGACAGGGAGAAAGAGCGGGAAAGAGAGATCAAGAGGGAAAAAAAGCGAGAGATCTTTCTAAGCAGAAAACTAGGCCAAACTTCATATATTTTGGTTCCACTTGTTCATTTCTAATAGGTGGTCGTGTTCTACTCTAACATCCTCTAATATTTCCATTCCATATAGCATGGTAATATTTGAATATATATTATTCTTTGTTGCTTGGTTTAATTAAGATACGGTGATCTTGAAAATGCGAAAATCTTGTTACTTTCTGAATTCTTTCTCCTGAGTTTGCTTCCTTTTGTTGTGTAGTTAAAGTTTAAACAAAGATTCATGGACTTGTTCAATGTTTTGACAAAAAAAAAAAGGTCAAGCGCAAAAAAGTTCCAAAAAAGAGGACTTGGTGTGGTTGAAGCTGAACTCAAGAAGATTTTGTGTGAATAGGAAAACGAAGACACTGGCTTTTCTCTCCCTTTCTCCCTCTTGATTTCTCTCTCTCTCTTTCCCCCTCTTTCTCCCCCTTAGTCTCTCAGTTATCGTTATTGTGTGGGTGGGGTTTCAATTCGTGTTCTTTAGGTGTTGGGGGGGGGGGGGGGGGGAAGGGAGCGACTTTGTTTGCTTAATTTAATTTATGATTTTTTTAATTAGTGTTTTTAAAATAAAAATAAAAATTAAATATAGTGCAAACCGGTGTCGTTTTGATAAGATAACAGCAGCTTTAGAAGGATTGTTAACGGATGACTGAATTGAGGATGATTGAAATTTAGAGGACTGAAATGACAAAATGCGAACTTAGAAGACTGAAATGAAAAGTGGTGAAATTTAGAGAGTGAATTTTGCGTTTTGGCAAAAAAAAAAAAAAAAAAAAAAATCTTGCAAATAGTATACTAATAACCTGGCTATTGCATTGAATTTAATTCCATGATTATATATATTTAGTGTGATGTCAGTTAATGGTTTGGCTCCATCTATCATGAAAAGTCAATTTTGATGAAAAGTATCTGGTTTTGTTTAACTGGGAATGACCTCTTGTCATGGTCATTAGAGTGAGCTCTATGAATTATTAAAAAGAGTTAATTGTTGAGAAGGCCATCGAAAAGCAGCTGTACAAAGGATTTGGCGGAGAGTGGCTTGAGTTGGGTTGTATCGGCCGAATTGGATCGTTTTGGCCAGCAGCCAAAACTAACTGAAACGACAGAAAAAGGCCGAAATCGGCCTTGAATCATGCTACCGGAACATCCTAAATCTCTTTTCTGATCTTCGTGATGATGGAAAGGGAGTGTGAGTGGCAATGATGAGTATGACTCCGTTCGTCCTGGTTCCCTTCCCAAATGTATTAGGATTCATATAGAACACTCTGATGAGGAAGATAAATTAACAGCGAAGGAACTATTGAGATCTTGTGACATTAATAGTGGAGTTGGGAATGGAATTTTGGGTAATGGAAAACCTCTATTGGATCTTCAAATAGTTCAAAACAATCATCAAAGAGTTCAAAAAGGAGTATGAGTGGCAACAATGCTTTTGTTCCTCCTGGTTTCCCTCCCAACTCAGCCATAGTAATGTATTTTTTAAGTTAAGAATATTTTAATAGTAAAAATATATAGAAAATAAAAATAAAAATATATTAAATAATTTTTTAATTGTCACACCCTGCAGCACTCGCACCCTATTTTTTCAAAAATTGCCGAGTATCGCACCCGCACCCGAATCTTGAAACACACTCGTGCTTCTTAAATGCTATTGTGGGTGGATACAAGGTCAAACTCTCGTCCTGGGTTCATACATTTAGCCAAGGATCAGATGGGGTTTGTTGTGCTGCTCTCATCGTCTTTGGTTATGTAAGTTTGTGTTTTGCTAGCATCCTCATTATTCTATCAAACTTGCATATTTTCCTATGGCGATCAAGATTTCTGCTAGGGTTAGTCTGCCTTTTGGGACCTCTGTTTCTAGCATAGGCGAAGCTAGGGGGCCCAGGGCCCCTAGCTTATTGCAATTTTCAAGTAAATAAGTATATATACACATATATAGTATTTAATTTAATTTATGATTTTTTTTTTACATATTACATAGTCTGTAATTTTACTTCAATAGTTCTTTGCTAAAATTCTTTTACAATCATGATCACTATCATTTATTCTTTCTTACTATTGTGGCTACTTCCGATCGCAGCTCAGAGACAAAGTCTATAGAAGAAATTGTTGAAACCATTTCGAAAACGCTATATGGGGAATCCCTTTTCGGCAACACCTGCTGGTTCTGAGAGTAATGGTCCTTCAGCAATCATCCCCAATGCTTCACCTCAAAGAACCACTAAAGCTAATAAGTGTGCTTCTGTTTGTGGAATAATTACCCTTTGTATCGTCGTTTTATTTATTTGGGTAAATTCCAGATAACTACCCTGAGGTTTGGAATAATACCAAACACATCCAAGACAATTAAAAAACAACAATTTTAGTCCTTAACACACTAACACCGTTATCACCGTTTGTTCACTCCTACCAAAACAAAATTTGCACAGTATTTTTTTTCATTTCACTCCTACCCATACCATCTGTTCCCGCCAGGCCAAAGTCATCACATTTGAGCCAACACATTTTCATCATTTTTGCTCTTCCCAAGAGCAACAAAGGGTTCTTGATATAAACTAGAGGAAAGTAACCCAAGTCAGTTGGGTTAATGGCTCTTTTTAGACTTCTTTAGAGTTAGAATATCAACTCTCACTCAAAAAAAAATTTCGGACTGAGCAAAGACAAGGTGGGCTTCTGTTCAAGTTTTAATCTGAAGAAAGGTACAAATTAGTTCTTGAAATCAAAATATAGCTAAACTTCTTGTAATGGAAGAAGTATTAATTACTTGAAAAATGGTTTATTTAATTTTTGTTCTGGCTTCTTTTGTAGGTTCTTCTTTTAGCAACTTGGCTCTTTTGCTTAGTAATTTCGACTCTTCTGGCAGGAAATCTTGGATTTTTTTTTTTCTCTAAGTGATAGCTTTTGGTATGTAAAGAACTTGATCTTTATGGAAATTAAAGGATAAACACTAAAAAGATTAGGATCAACTAAGGAATTCTTGACCTTAAAAGATTTTTTTACATAAATGGTTTTTCTAATGATTTTATTCCAATAAACTGCTATTACTTTTGTACAAGATAACACCTGCATTTTAGGAACAACTTATCTTAATAAAAAAACAAAGATCTCCACTAGCCGTTCAATAGGATATTTTGGAATCAAAGTTTATTCATCATTCATCATGAATACCATTTAGATGAAATGATATTCTAAATGATATCATTTAAGTATTTCTTTTATCTAGCACATATTTGACTTTGGCCGCTGGGCTTGGTGTAGTTGCTTGATTTATGGATCCTTTGATTCACGTGTGCTTGATTAATGGTCAATAAATTTGATTCTAAAGTATCCTCAATAAATACAATCAAATGACTAACATATTCCCTTATCCTACTAAAATGCAAATACAAATGCAATAAATCCTTATATCATGCAACAAATTATTATGATCCTAAATCACGCAATGCATGTAACAGTTGTAGAGTCTTTTATTGTTTTCTTTTTTTCCTTTTTAAGTTTAATTTATGCCAAGAAACCCAGCGTGTTCAAGGCCACTTTGTATCTTAGTTACTGATTTTTTTTTTCAAACTTTGTTTTATAGATATCAATGGCAGCAACACCAACTCTATTTTCTTTGCTTGTCCATCATGGTCCAACAACATCGATCATTCACGATGTTGATAGGAATCGGTATTTATATATGGATATGTGTCAAGATGTATTAGAGACTGCACTTGTGGACATGCTTGCAAACATAAGTGCAGACATCAACATCAAGTGTGAAATACCAAATTCAATGGACATCATGAATGTGAATAATGATATTGATATGCTACGTATGTTTGATGCATATGAAGATGAAGGGTGTCGTAAAATTCACATTCATGTTTCATTTGCGCTTAATGATCCTCAGTGCACTACTTCTCGACCTAGTCAAGAACAAGCTATAGTTGGTACAACTTCTTTATCTGAAGATCCTGATTTTAGTGACTTTTTTGGCAATGATCTTTTGGCTGGGGCTGCTATGAATTTTAGCCATGACACTAATGCCGTTAAGCGGAAAGAGGTTACTAATGAAATGCTATTGGCATTGGTAGTGTTCCTGAGGATTTTGATATTCTTGCTCCTATGGGTGTAGATTTTGAATATTTAGAAGAAGAATTACATATGAATGCTTCTGATGAAGAGTGGCAAGTCGGAAGTGAAGAAGAAATTGACAGTGACAGTGAGTATGAAGTAGATGAGTCTGTGGTTGAGAAAAATTCTGAAGGTGAGGATGATGGCCTCTCAAACTATGGCTCTGAAGAAGTTCATAAGGATGGGCCTAATTCTGATGTTGACATAGAGCAAATTCATGTGGATAGGGCTATTCAAGGAAGAAGGTTCATTGTAGAAGAAGGTTCAATAAGGCTAGAAAATGGCATGGTATTTACTAATGTGAATGAGTTTAGGGAAGCGTTAAGGGATTTTGCAATTCAAGAAGGATTTGAACTGTTAGGGTGAAGAATGACAAAGCTAGAGTGACTGCACATTGTGCCAGTGATGGATGTCCATGGCGGATTCATGCTGCTATAACACCCGATGAGATTACATTTAGGATCAAAACCTATGTTTCACAACACACATGTATTAGGACCTCCAAAAATTCAAATGCAACTTCCACTTGGATTGCTAGGAAATTAAGGAGCAAACTTTATGCAGACCCTGACTTGAGGTATTCTAGTATGCGACAAGATCTGCTTGAGAATTTTGGAGTTCAAGTAAGCCAAAGGAGGTTATATCGAGCAAAGAGAAAAGCTAGAGAAGAGGATTATGGCAACCATGCTAGGTCTTATAAGAAAATACAAGCATATGCTAATGTGGTCTTGGAAACCAACCCTGGCAGTATAGCAAAGATTCAGCATGAGAGACCTGACATTGCAATGAATCCTACTTTGAAGAGGTTCTTTTTATGCTTTGATGCTATGAAGAAAGGCTTTATCAATGGTTGTAGGCCATTCTTAGGAATTGATGGTTGCCACCTCAAGGGCCCATTTGGGGGTGTTCTACTTGCTGCCATTTCTCTTGATGGCAATAATGGCTTATTTCCAGTTGCAATTGCCATTGTAGAGGTTGAATGCAAGGATAGTTGGCTGTTTTTTTTGCACCATTTAGATGTTGCATTGGTTGGCATGACTGTTAAGCCACTTTGTATTATGTCTGATCAGCAAAAGGTCTGTAGATTGATTATTTTAATACTTTAATTTAATGTGTCAATTTTTTAAATCCCTAAGTGTCTTCTTTTCTTTTCTTTTTTCTTTTTTTTTTTCTTTTTTTTTTCCTATCTGAGGATGTCAAATGCATCAAATATGCTAGAAGTGTTTATTTGGTATAGTCTTTTTTTTATATAGTGATTTGAGCATTGATAATTTTGATATTATTTGATATAGTCTTTATTTTTTTTTCTTTGTTTAGTCTATAATAGTTTAATGCTAGCATTTGCCACATGATAATCTGGTTAGATGTTATTTTGTAAATCTGTTTTATTTTTTAAAAGTTAGTATTTTTAGATATATACATTGTATGTTTGTTCAATGAACATATTCTATTTTTAAGAATTGCATTTTTCAAAGTTAAGTTTTTAATCATTTCTTTGTCATTATGGTTTCTTAGGGTTTAACTGATGCAGTGGCTCAAGTCTTCCCTAGAGCAAGTCATAGGCTATGTTGTAGGCACATATACAGTAATTTCAAGGTTAAATTTCCCGGCCTCATGCTTAAGATAAATTTTTGGGCTGCTGCAAAAGCGTATAATGAGTTTTTGTTTAACAACGTTATGCAGCGTATAAGAGTGAACAATGAGGCAGCCTATGATTGGTTGATGAGTAAACCCAAGGAAATGTGGGCTAGACATGCATATGATCCAAGAATTAAGATTGACCATGTAACTAATAACATGACAGAATCATTTAATCAATGGGTTGGAGACCTTAGAGCTAAACCAGCTCTTACCATGTTAGATGGAATCCGGATCAAGATTATGGGAAGACTAAATAAAAGGTTCGAGAAGGCCAATACATCAGATTCTTTGGTTACTCCTAAGATAAAGAAAGCATTGGACTTGATCCAACAAGATTCGAGGTTCTGCAACATAATAGCAGCTGGTGATGATGAGTATTAGGTTGTTGATGGTTTTACTACATTTGTAGTGAATTTGATTGTGAAGATATGTGCTTGTGGTTATTGGAAGATAAGTGGGCTGCCATGCAAGCATGCAGCAGCATGTATTGTGCATAAAAGGGCAAATGTAGAAACTTATTGTGATGAATACTTGACAAGGTTCACCTACCTGAAAGCATATGGTGAAATCATTCATCCCTTACCTGATTTGAATGATATTAATGCTGATGAAGAAGTGGAGCCTCCTATCCTTCGTAGGTTGCCTGGTAGACCAAGGAAAAATAGGAGGAAAGAGCCAGGAGAGCAACCAATAGGTTTGAATGTTGCTAGGAGGTCAAATACTATAAAATGGCATACTTGTAAAAGGTTTGGTCATAACAAATGCACCTGTCAAAGAGATTCAACTATTGGCAGTAAAAGGGGTACCGAGGTTGTAAATAGTATTTCTTTTAATTGTAGTTGTATGTGTTTTGGTATTTGAGTTTCTAATTCTCTCTTAATTTTGTAGGAAACAAGGACTGGGGAAAGCTCTGGTGTAGGGGCATGTGCTAATGTGATGAATAATGCTGTTGAAAATGTTGAGGATGGTTTGAATGCTACTACACAACAAAGTGGAAATGGTGCTGCTACTGGTTTGAATGAGTTTACTCCATTGGCTAATGATGAGCCTAGTGGAAGTGATTATGCTGCCTTTTGAAGTTGATGGAATTTGGAACCATTTTTGGACAATTATTTTTGTTGTTGTTTTGGTGGCTGTCAGTGTTAGTTTGGATGGTGTGTTTTCTTTTTTTGCAAAGTAAATTGACAACATAATAGACAGCATAGTGGACGTACAACTTTGTGAAGATAGTTTTTGTTAGGTGAAGCACAGCAAAGTGGACATAATGTGAACAGCTTACATACACAATGGACCTGGTGGGTCTTGGACAGTTTTTGCCTTTTTGGTTTCCTTTTTTTGTGTTATTAGTGTAAGCTTTTGTAACCAATAGATGGTACAATGCTGTGAATGTAACTAATGATATATATAACTTTAACAATGCTGTCAATGAATATTTATTATGAACTTAATGGGAATGCAAATGTAAATTTAAACTTACTTGTCTATACTTGTTACTTACTAATTTTGTGAAAACAATTTTTTTTGTTGTCAATGTTTTCATCATAGGAATGTGAAAGTGGATTATCTTATGCATAACATTATTTAACCAATTGACATGGTTGTACAATCATGAATTATCCTATCTATATATAAGAGGTGTTGTTGTTAAGGAAAATTCCTTGATCAAAGAAAATTCCCACATTAGGAGTGTTGATATATCCGGTCACAAAAATATTTCATATATTTAAGGCTATGCAAATTTCATGGGATTGATTGAAGAATCCTCTTCTCACACAAAGTCCACGGCTAATCAATTGGACATCTCAGAGATTACCCCTATCAAGGAATTCCCACATTAGGAGTGTTGATATATCAGGTAACAAAAATATTTCAAATATTAGAGGCTATGCAAATATCATGGGTTTGATTGAAGAAACCTCTTATCACGCAAAGTCCACGGCTAATTAATTGGACATCTCATAAATTACTGCTATCAAGGAAATATAGCACACATGTTTACAACAATTTCATCAAAGGAAAACATATTTCCTTAAATCTCTCATATACATATGTAATCCCATAAAATAGAAGTCTGCTTTATGATTTATATAGAATTTCGGAATCTTGTATGTATCCAACTAAGTCATCCCAAGTGATTTGCTAGACCATTTGCATTTTAATTGAGTTTGTTTGGAATAAAATTGCATTTATTTATTATCAAACAATGGGTCCCATAGCTGGACTAAAATGGACTAAAACTAGAGAGCATTTGCATTTGCATTTGCAAAATGCATTTAGGCTGGCGGGAACAAATGAGCTAAGGAGTACCTGTCTGAACAGTCATCCTTGGAAGTTGGAAATGAAAAAAAAGTTGTGCAGCTTTTGTTTTGGTAGGAGTGAACAAACGGTGATGTTAACGGTGTTAACGTGTGAAGGACTAAAATGGTTGCTTTTTAATTGTCTTGGATGTGTTTGGTATTTCCCCAAACCTCAGGGTAGTTATCTGGAATTTACCCTATTTATTTTTATAGGGGTAGTTACTACTGTTATGACTTCATTGTTTAAATAGTTATTCTTAAAAATATAGAAGTAAATTATATGATCCCTCCTACAATTTTAATCTCCAGATATAAATGGAAGACTCTTTGACGTCTACTTTTCACTATTTTCAGATTGATTTTTTCAAAAGCACAAATTAAAAAAATAAAAATTTTAAGAAATTGTTAAAAGTTAAATTGGAATAAAATAAAAAGGTAATGAGTAAAACAATCAAATTAAATAAATCATTTAAATATAGCTAACTTCATAGACCATATTTTATCCATAGTCGTAACACTTGTAAAATATTGCAACTATTGATAATTTAAATTTTAGGTAAATTACAATTTATCCCATATGGTTTGGTCCCTTTACAATTTGATACACAAAATTTCAATTGCTACATTTAAACGATTAAACCCTTAAAGTTTGGACTAAAATGAAACGAATCAGAGCTCATCATCAACAAAGAAGGAGGAGTTGAGGAAGTTGAGCATGACACCTAGCTTACTAGTATATATATAGGTACTACTTTTGACAATTTTGTTATATAAAATTACATTTTGTCCTCCTAAACAATATCATTGATTCTTTTAAGAGTAATGCTACAACCACAAACTTTTCTACAACATTTTTACAAACTATTGAGATACAAATTATTACTAGTTCATATCGGAACCTGCTATTTTCATCACTTTTTTACTTATCAATAATTACTCACCATATCAGTAATTTGTAAAAAAGTTTGTAGCTCAAACATTTTTCCTCCTTTTAGAGGCCATAAAAAAATTTATATAAAATCCGTAAAAAAATATGCAAGCCCAAAACAATTAGCCCAACAACAAAAGTTACCAATAACAAGGCTAAAACAAAATTAAGTCCAATCAACTAATTTTACCAATTAAAGGGGAAAAAAAAAAAAAATACTCAACAGCTAAGCAGCAACAAAGCCAGGATGAATAGCAGTGGAGCCACCCTTTAACTCAAAGTCCTGACTCCATCCGTGACCACACCGAGATCCTATAGTTCCCATTGGCATTGATATGCCCATTGTCTAGCTCATCATGCTTGACTTTTCCAAACTTTTTTGTACTATCTCTGGCCGTGAAGAAATGTGGTCAGCTCCTCCACAATGAGGAGGGTTAAAAGGAAAGAATAGAATGAAAAATGAAAAATAAACGTTAGATAAATATTATGGGTGTTTAAGAAAGAACAAAAAAATAAAAGTGGTAACTAACTTTTGATATTCTCTTAATAGTAATAGATAGATAATAATAACTAAGCGTCTTAGTTTTAATTAAGAGAGTCAATTTTGCACTCGAGACAATTTTAGTTTGGTACGAGGCATGAAATATTTTAGTATCGATTGATACTGATGCACTTTTTTAAAATTACTGCTACATATATATTTGTACATATTTATGTTAGTATGAATTAATTAATTTTTATATTTATCAACATAAAATTTAAAATCTACATATTTTTATAAGTCTAAATATAGCTTAAGCACATTAATCTAATATATTAACTTAAATAGTATGTTTTTTTTTCACAATTTTTTTAAATTTTTTATTAAACCACCCTAAATCTCAAAATCCAAAACACTCAAAACATAGTTTAATGGCTAGTTCGATATGTTTTTCTGATATGATCTGTATCAATACGGCATTTACTTCCCTAATTTTAATTTGTTAAAGTTAGGTCTTTTAAAACTAAAATGATATTTAACAACCATTTCACTAACCGACATGAATGGAAGGACTTGTTTTAAATAATTAAATAACGTTTCATATTCAAATCAAAAATTTTAAAGAGTGTGGCACAAAATTAAAATTATCTCAAAATTTGAAGTTACAAGTTACCAAAAAAAAGAAGTTACAAATTTTTTTTTTTGAGTTAAAAAAAAAGAAAAAGAAAAAAAAAAAGAGGAATTTTGAGAGTAAAGTCACTTTCACCGCTAGACTCCCATATCGACTGCAAGTTGTTTCCCTTCTTTTCCCTCCTAGGCCTTGTGCAATCTTTTTGAGAGTTGAGACACAGAGTAACACAGAGATTTGGGAAAAAGAAAATAACGGAAAAAAAAAAAAATGAATGGGAACAAAATAAACGCAGTGTTCTACGCAGAGTCGTATCATCCGATCCAAGCAGGAAGCATAGACGGCACCGATATTCTCCCTCACGACAACGCCATTTACAGAGCCCACCTCTGCGCCTCTGCTGGCCTCTGTATATATACCCCTCTCTCTCTCTCCTCCAATTCTCACTATTCCAGTTCTACCCCTCACTTTTCTCTCTTTTTGCAGATGACCCCTTCGGCGATCCCAAGGTCATCGGAGACCCTTACTGCACCGTCTTCGTCGGCCGCCTCTCTCGCCACACCTCCGAAGGCACTCTTCGCGAGGTCTCTTCTCTTTTCAACCCTCTCTCTCTCTGTTTGGTTGCCGAGAAAGCTCAAAGAAAAAAAAAAAAAAAAATTTAATAACCGAATTTGAAGTCTTTTTTGTGTACTTAGGCGCTGAGGTGTCAATATCATTTCAATTTCATTTCTGTTTGGTTGCTGAGAAAATTTAATTATAACTATTGCTCGTAGTTTCTTTTCCTTTGGTTCAGTATATAGTCCGTACCAACTATCCAAATTCAATTTATTTTCTTTTGCTTCCGTATTATTACTTTACAGAAATCAACAGTTAAAATATGTTCTTTGAATGAATTGTTATATGTTAATGGAAAATATGGTTATTGGTGTTTTAGGCTATGAGCAATTATGGGCGGGTGAAGAACTTGCGCTTGGTCAGGCATATAGGTAATGATTTCATACATCGCTTTCTTAACTGTTGATTTCTGTTATCTATTTTGCAGTTGTCTAAACTTTCTTTGAGTTGTTTAAAACTTGTGATATCTTACTAGTCAAAGAGTATCATTCTCTGCCCCTGATACGAATTCGTTGGTCTCTTCAAAATCTAAATTCTAATGGTTGAAGTTGGATAAAGTTTTCCTCTAAATTAGTTTGGAGAAATTTCTTTCAACCCAGTATGTTGCGATGTTTAACGTCTGCATGTGTTAAATCACATGACTTATTAAATTATTTAAACTAGCCACTTGACTCAATAAATAGGTCATGTGATTAAAAGTACAATGGATAGTCATTTCAATCCCCATGTTGTGGGTTGAAGGAGTTTTCTTCCAAGCTGATTTGTTGGTAAACTCTGTCCCTTGAAGTTTTGGGAATGTGATCCATCAATTGCATAAGGGTATTAATTTTATGGATTTAGGTTCAAATTTGTATCTTCTTCTACCCATTAATCGAAAATGTATGAAACATGAAATATTTCATGGTCATTGCACGGTTTTATTAAATTTTAAGTGCTAGGTGTCAATGAGTTCTAGCTCAAATGACGTCTCCCCTTCTAAGAGAAGGTGGATGGTTAAGTCGTGGTTCAAGACCCACTACTTGCCTGTATAATTTTCAATAATATGAAGAAATTTAAGTGCTAAGTTAGTCTGAGTTCTGGAATCATCTTTCAAATATGAAAAGGCATGATGATCAAGAGAATCTCTTTTTTCAAATGGCTTTCTAGTATCTATTCAATTTTATTTGAATAATTTTTAAGTTTTTTCTTCTTTTTTAAAAGGGGGGAAAAAGAAAATGCAAAAAAAATAAACACAGTAATCACGAAATTATTTGTCTATATAATTTTTTTTTTTTTTTTTTAAATATGAGGACCCATCTTTCTAACTTACGTGGTACTTGTTGTTTCAGTAACTGGTGCCTCTCGTGGTTATGCTTTTGTTGAATATGAAACTGAGAGAGAAATGCGGAGTGCATACAAGGTGCAGCAACAATTTAGCAACTTCAAGTATAGTATCTCATCGTCTATTATTTTCTATAAGTGAAACCTTCTTTATTGATTTCAGGACATAGTATTATGATAACATAGGTTCAAAATTAATTCTTGCTCCTGCTCTATGAATTTTGCCATTGCCTATTTCCTAATTGAGTCGCACTTCTCCCTTGTATAATCAAGTGAAGTTGTCTTTGGTTGACAATGACAGAGAACATATAGTTGCAAATCTTTTGACGTTATGGGAAATTGTGCACCTATGATTATGGTAAATTGTTATGTATATTTATTGAAAGTGCTCATTTTGGGCCTAAGGAGCTGAAGTGATTTCAAGAGCTCCCATAATATTGTGATTCAGGTAGAAGCCCTATAATAGGTTTACTTATGTATATGGTCTTGGAGATGAAGAACATATAACTAATTTTTGGTTGCTTTGGAGGGTAAACAAGATTTTATAGTGTTTAAGGAATCATTTACCCTGTTTCTTTGGTGGCAAGTACAGGGTCATGAAGAAATTTGGAATACGTTTGCTGCACTTTGTCACAATTTTTTGCTGATTATTAATGCTTACTACAAGATAGAATTCTAGCCAAAAATGCTGATCTTTTCTATACAACTCTGGTTTGCAGGATGCTCACCATACTATGATTGATGATTGTAAAATTATAGTTGATTACTACCGACAACAGTTGATGCCAGGGTGGATTCCAAGAAGGTTAGGTTAGTTTAAAAATCTCAGTTCTGAAACTCTGTTGCCTTCATATATTATTCAATATTATTAATGTTTTCCCCCCATGCAGGAGGGGGTCTTGGTGGTGAGAAGGAGTCAGGACAACTTCGTTTTGGAGGACGAGAAAAACCATTTCGAGCTCCTCTGTATGCTTTAGTTCTCTGGTTCAATTTTTTTTATCAATCATTGAATGTCATATTGCCCCTTTGTTTCCTAGATGCAACTTTTGTCCCCTTCAATTTGTTTGTTTTAAAACTCAATTATTGAGTTGCAAGTAATCTTTTGAATTAGTTTCATTGAACACTGCCTCAGATATTTTATAGAAGTTTTGTGAGAAGGGAAATTGCACTTGGGTCCTGTAGGAAGGAAAATTTAGTGTACACAAGAAAAAACCCTACTTTTTGGTTGATAAGTTGTGCACTTTTTAAACACACTGTTTATAAAGGAGGTGTCATTTGAGATAGAGCTCATTAGCAAGTATAAATATCAAAGTTTTAAGTACACAGATTTATTGGATGGGCCAGAAGCTTATAATATTTTTTTGTTCTTTTCGTCCCAAGTTCGATTGGGTGGAAAATGCTTTTGTGTTAGAACTTTGCTTTACGGTTGCGAGTTTTTTGGTTTTTTTTAACATTTTCTAGCAACCTGTTGGAGGCTTGGAGTATTATGAAAAAGATTTCCTTGATGGTTTAGCAACTTGCACTAGCGGGCATTGTGTGCCAAGCTTAATCTGGCAAAATTCAAAC
This sequence comes from Lithocarpus polystachyus, assembly GCA_033629205.1. Lineage (NCBI taxonomy): Eukaryota > Viridiplantae > Streptophyta > Magnoliopsida > Fagales > Fagaceae > Lithocarpus > Lithocarpus polystachyus. Next base: position 49,858,860 of record CM066171.1, on the reverse strand, counting down.
TTTCGTATTTAGTAAAATCTGGATGAAACCTAACAATTTGCTTGGAAATGTTAAATCTTTTGTTGGTATATGATGGCAAGTTGCACCATCCCTCTTATTTATGGTATTAACTTCTCTCCATATCCTAAATTACTCAACCAGGAAACCAATCCCATTTGATGATTTGAAGAGGCTTGGAATTCCTCCTCCACCAGAGGGAAGATACATGTCACGTTTTCAGGTACTGTTTTTCTTACCTTATACAGTTCCTTCACAAAGAGACATACTACCTGGCATAGGCTCATATCCTACTATGTGGTTTGAGGGATAAATAGGAGAAAGGAAAATTGGCATATAGTACGAAGTGGACTCTGTTATAGATAGACATGTTACAAATAATTCTAATATTCTACAGTTTCTACTTATCAAAAAAAAATAATAATAATAATAATTCTAATCTTCCAAGAAGCCTCATGAGTATCCACTTCAGTAGTTTTACCTATATTTTCCTTTCCATTTCACTGATGTTACATGACATTTAGACTTGTTAAAAACTCAAAACTGTTTCTAGTATCGACTTTTAGATCGTGAGTATTCCGTCCTTCTAATATTTTTTATTGGACCACTATTCCACAGTGAGATGTCCCAAAATATAGTCTTTTTGAAAAAGTCTACAGGCAAATATTACAAATTTTTCACAACTTAGCTTCATCTTTTTTTTAAAAAGAAAATACTCATTTATTTAATCTGATTTTAAATTAAAGATTCGAAACCTTTAACCTTTTATTTTAAAAGTAGTACATTAAATGATGTTCTCTTATAAAATTGGATTTTTTAAACAAGACTAATAATATGGGATGGAGTGGATATTTTTCTATCTAGAAGTTTGCTTCAAATCTTGTAGGTTTGGATGAATTATCAAAACTAAACTCATAAAACCTCTAGTCGAAAGTAAATATATCTTTAATATCATATTGTGGTTGTAGGACCCATCCCCTCCAAGAAGAGAAAGGAATTCAGTGGACAGAGAAGGATCTCAAAAGAGAGATGTGCAAGATCGCACTCACAAAAGGAGTTTTGTGGATAGTGAAGATCGATATCACAAAAGGAACTCTTTGGATCAAGAAGACCACTCTCATAAATGGAACTCTGTGGAGAGGGATGAACATTATAGCGAAAGGACCTCTGCGGATAGATATCACAAAAGGAGCTCTTTGGATCAAGACGAGCACTCTCATAAATGGAGTGCTGTGGAGAGGGAAGAACATTATAGTGAAAGGACCTCTGAGGATAGAGATGATCGTTCTCACAATATGAGCTCCTCTAGGAGGGAAGAACGGCATCACAAGAGGAGCTCCTCAAGCAGAAGTCACAAAAGGAGCTCAAAGGATAGGGATGAACGCACTCGCAAGAGCCACAAACACAGTGATCATTCCCCTCGACACGAGAGGAGGTCAACTAGTCGTGATCTTTCCTCCGATTTGTCAAAGGTTGGTTAATGCACATGTGATAGAGAGAGAGAGAGAGAGAGAGGGAATCATGTAGATTAAATAGAATATCTTTAATGGATTTGCCCCAACGGCAAATGTTTCCTTTCTCTTCCATGTACGGATTTTTCTTCAAATGTAAATTTCATTATTTCGTATTTGTTTTTACTTTAAACTCTGCCTTGCGCATGTTTTGTAAATGAAAAATTGCAACTAGCGGCATGTGTAGTTGGCATGGTATGCCATGTTCCCTATAATTTTTTTTTGTTGTAGTTGTGTGCTTAAGAAGACATTTTGCATCAACCAATATGCTGGTTCATGTTGCAGTTGTGTGCTTAAAACGAATTGTGATGGGGCTTTGTTCAAGGATTTGAATGAGGCGGGGCTGGGTGTTGTAATCCGGTATGATAAAGGGGAGGTTATGGCCACTTTGGCTGAAAGAATTCTACTACCTTCATCGGTGGAATCTTTGGTGGCTCGAAGGGCAGTCCTTTTCACCATAGAACTTGGCTTCAACCAGGCCATTTTTGAGAGGAACTCGGAGATGGTAGTCAAGGCCTTAAACAAGGAGGATTTAGCTCGCTCATCCATCAGGCACATTATAAAAGACATTTAAGTCTACGTTGAGTTTGTTACAAATTCACTCCTCTCACACTAACAGGTAGGACAATACTGTAGCTTATGCCTTGGTCACAAGAGCAAGGTTTTCTTTTCCATTAAAAGTCTGGATAAAGTCTGTTTGACCTGACTTATCATGTTTGATTGTTAATTGTTGTTAGTTGGTCTTTTTTGCTTTAATGAAATAGTTTGGTTTCTCAACAAAATAAAAAATAAAAAATAAAAGTAAAAACAAAGAAGTTGCATTTATTTCTTTTGTGGGCAGGGCGAGCTTCTTTCATCAGTTTCATGGCCCAAGCCCATCCCATCCTATACTATGTTGGTTTTATTAAATTTTAAGTGCTAGGTGTCAATGAGTTCTAGCTCAAATGACGTCTCCCCTTCTAAGAGAAGGTGGATGGTTAAGTCGTGGGTTCAAGACCCACTACTTGCCTGTATAATTTTCAATAATATGAAGAAATTTAAGTGCTAAGTTAGTCTGAGTTCTGGAATTATCTTTCAAATATGAAAAGGCATGATGATCAAGAAAATCTCTTTTTTCAAATGGCTTTCTAGTATCTATTCAATTTTATTTGAATAATTTTTAAGTTTTTTCTTCTTTTTTAAAAGGGAGGAAAAAGAAAATGCAAAAAAAAAATAAACACAGTAATCACGAAATTATTTGTCTATATAATTTTTTTTTTTTAAATATGAGGACCCATCTTTCTAACTTACGTGGTACTTGTTGTTTCAGTAACTGGTGCCTCACGTGGTTATGCTTTTGTTGAATATGAAACTGAGAGAGAAATGCGGAGTGCATACAAGGTGCCGCAACGATTTTGCAACTTCAAGTATAGTATCTCATTGTCTATTATTTTCTATAAGTGAAACCTTCTTTATTACTTTCAGGGCATAGTATTATGATAACATAGGTTCAAAATTAATTCTTGCTCCTGCTCTATGAATTTTGCCATTGCCTATTTCCTAATTGAGTCGCACTTCTCCCTTGTATAATCAAGTTAAGTTGGCTTTGGTTGACAATGACAGAGAACATATAGTTGCAAATCTTTTAACGTTATGGGATAATTGTGTACCTATGATTATGGTAAATTGTTATGTATATTTATTGAAAGTGCTCATTTTGGGCCTGAGGAGCTGAAGTGATTTCAAGAGCTCCCATAATATTATGATTCAGGTAGAAGCCCTATAATAGGTTTACTTATGTATATGGTCTTGGAGATGAACATATAACTAATTTTTGAGGATCTGGATAGATCCAATGACCAATTGCTTGCTCTCTTCTCTGGCTCCCTTTTTGACTGGGCTAAGGCTTGGGGACTCACATCTAGTGATTCTCTTCCTTCTTTCCTTAGCTCTCTCCTTCTGTGCTTTTAGGAGGCTTTTGTACTTGTTATGCTAGTACTTGTTAGCATACTCTCTCTTCCTTTTTTCTTGTACTTGTTATGCTAATGCGTTTTTGCATTTAGCAGTTTTAATATATTCATGTTTCTTACTTATAAAAAAAAAAAAAAAAAAGAATCATTTACCCTGTTTCTTTGGTGGCAAGTACAGGGTCATGAAGAAATTTGGAATACGTTTGCTGCACTTTGTCACAATTTTGTGCTGATAATTAATGCTTACTACAAGATAGAATTCTAGCCAAATACCTTCAATCGATGCAGCCTGTGATAACTAATACTAAGCAAATAAAATGGACATTTTGAGAGACATTAATTAAACAAGAAATTATTATTTTGGTGTTTTGGCCACGGCTTGACTTTTGTTTGTTAGGAAGTTTCATTTTGCTGATTTACTATGCAAGCAAGCTAGTCTCTATTACTTTTACCATAATATTACTTTCCTGAAAATAAGTGGAGCTTTAAGACATTTACCAATAGAGAACACTCACAATAAACTAAATTAGATACACAAAAAGGCTAAGATATCTGAGAGTGCTTTGTTTTTTATTTTTCTTTTTTCTTTCCTTTTGCAGCATTCTCATTCATCATTGCTTTGTCATACAACTCAATGTAAGTAAAATTGTTCAGTAGGGAACTTTTTGAGCCTTTTTCCCAACCAACAACAACAACCAACTTTAGTCTTAAAACTTTGGGGTTGGCTATGGTATGAAGCATCAGCAGACTAGTTAGGGTCGACCACATGTATTATTTTCCTCCATTCTATTCTATCCAAAATCTTGTTCTTTGTCATATCCTTATTTTAGAGGTTTTTTTTACTACTTTTCCTAATATTTTTTAGGTCTTCCTTTATTTTTTTTTCGTTACTTCAACTTGAATCAATTCACTCTTTCTTATTGGTGCATTAATCTATCTTTTGTGCATATGATTGAACTATCTCAAGTGACTCATCATCATCTTTTTATCAATAGGGGCCAGCTCTATCTATAAATGAATTTCTTTATTTTGAATTGAATACTTCCTTGTATTTCCACTTATTAATTTAAAATAAGTGTAGTTTACGAACATAACGTTCAGTATCATAGAACATAGCTGGTTTTATAACGATCTTAGAAATTTTCCTGTAACTATTCTACAATCTCATGATGTGCTTATACATGTCATCCACCTTGCTTTTTTCTATGATTCACATCATCTTTGATCTCTCCATTCTTATGAATTATTGATCCAATATATTAAAAGCCTCTTTGGTATCTCTTGTTCATCAAAGTCTTACAATCCCTTCATCTTTGTTTCTAATTTTACTAAACTTACATTCCATGTACTTTGTTTTTTTTTTTTTTTTTTTTGGATAGGTAATAAGAATATTATTAAATCAAACTGAAAAACAGAAGAAAGCCAATACAAGGTGTTCATGATGGTGAACACAAGGAAAAGCAACAAACAAACAAACAGCTACAAAGAACAAGAAAAAACTTAAAGTGCAATACTAAGAGAAGAAATAAACTCGAAGATAGTGGAGCAATTTGATAAGCCCCAACACCTAGACCAATCAAATAAAGTCTTCTGGCATAGAGCTTGTAATTGAACCAAGGATTTCTCGGTATTCTCAAAAGAGCGTTGATTTTTTTCCGTCCAAACAATTTACATCAAACAACCAGGAACCATATTCCATGTTTGAATTAAATTTTCCTAGCCAATAACTCCAACAATACACCAAGCTTTCCACAAAGCCTGGCATGACCCATTGTGCCCCAAAGATCTGAAGCATATAAACCCACAGAGAGTGAGCTACCAGACAATGAAGGAGAAGATGATCCACAGTTTCCTCATTTCGATGGCACATGCAACACCTATTCATCAAAGTGCGCCCCCTAAGCATAAGATTATCCAATGTAAGGATCTGCCCATGAACTGCTGTCCACACAAAAAATGCCACCCTCCTAGGGATCTTAGCTTTCCAAACACCCTTCCACGGAAAGTTGGAGGCCGCTGCACCCCTAATGATATTGTAACAGGACCGGGTATTAAACTTGCCATTCCCTTTGAGACACCAATGAGAAGTGTCACTCCCACCACCCCTAGGGATCTGAGATTGAATGAACTCAAGGAAAGAGAAAGCAGCTCCTAATTCCCTTTCATGAAACTCCCTATGAAATCTCAAATTCCAGATTCTATTGTTACCACCCTCCTGGTAGCATAAAACATGAGAAATGCACTTTTCCTTGTCATTAGAACACACATACAACTAAGGATAGAGCCTTTTAAGTGAGTTATCTCCAACCCACTTACCATGCTTTAGTCTTAGTTAGCTGAAAGCCTTTAGTTTAAAAGCATCTTTCCAAATGTCTAACTTGACATTAACTTCATGTCTATTTTCAGTTGCGAAAACTATATCATCTACAAAAAGCATACACCAAGAGACTTTATCTTGAACCAATCTAGTGAGCCATCCATAAACGTAATCATTTGTATATGTTTGTTCCCTCATGGTTCAAAATTTATTAATCATGGCTTTTAATTGGTTTCATCCACCTGAATGAGACAACTATTCTTTAATGAAGTCATCCGGTTTGCACTCGTGGTGGTTTTGCTAGTGGAAGCCAAAATGCTGATCTTTTTTATACAACTCTGGTTTGCAGGATGCTCATCATACTATGATTGATGATTGTAAAATTATAGTTGATTACTACCGACAACAGTTGATGCCAGGGTGGATTCCAAGAAGGTTAGGTTAGTTTAAAAATCTCAGTTCTGAAACTCTGTTGCCTCCATATATTATTCAATATTATTAATACTGTTTTCCCCCCATGCAGGAGGGGGTCTTGGCGGTGAGAAGGAGTCAGGACAACTTCGTTTTGGAGGACGAGAAAAACCATTTCGAGCTCCTCTGTACGCTTTAGTTCTCTGGTTCAATTTTTTTCATCAATTATTGAATGTCATATTGCCCCTTTGTTTCCTAGATGCAACTTTTGTCACCTTCAATTTGTTTGTTTGTTTTAAAACTCAATTATTGAGTTGCAAGTAATCTTTTGAATTAGTTTCATTGAACACTGCCTCAGATATTTTATAGAAGTTTTGTGAGAAGGGAAATTGCACTTGGGTCCTGTAGAAAGGAAAAATTAGTGTACACATTTAAAGAAAAAACCCTACGTCTTGGTTGATAAGTTGTGCACTTTCTGAACACACTTTTTTTAAAGGAGGTGTCATTTGAGATAGAGCTCATTAGCAAAGTATAAATAAATATCAAAGTTTTAAGTACACAGATTTATTGGATGGGCCAGAAGCTTATGCTATTTTTTTGTTCTTCTCATCCCAAGTTCGATTGGGTGGAAAATGCTTTTGCATTAGAACTTTGCTTTATGGTTGCGAGTTTATTGGTTTCTTTTTATGTTTTCTAGCAACCTGTTGGAGGCCTGGAGTATTATGAAAAAGATTTCCTTGATGGTTTAGCACTTGCACTAGCGGGCATTACGTACCAAGCTTAATCTGGCAAAAATTCAAACTTTTGTATTTAGTAAAATCTGGATGAAACCTAACAATTTGCTTGGAAATGTTAAATCTTTTGTTGGTATATGATGGCAAGTTGCACCATCCTTCTTGTTTATGGTATTAACTTCTCTCCATATCCTAAATTACTCAACCAGGAAACCAATCCCATTTGATGATTTGAAGAGGCTTGGAATTCCACCTCCACCAGAGGGAAGATACATGTCACGTTTTCAGGTACCGTTTTTCTTACCTTATTAGCCTTCTACAGTTCCTTCACTAAGAGACATACTACCTGGCATAGGCTCATATCCTACTATGTGGTTTAAGGGATAAATAGGAGAAAGGAAAATAAATAATGGCATATAGTACGAAGTGGACTCTGTTATAGATAGACATGTTACAAATAATTCTAATATTCTACAGTTTCTTCTTACCAAAAAAATAAATAATAATAATAATTCTAATATTCCAAGAAGCCTCATGAGTATCCACTTCAGTAGTTTTACCTATATTTTCCTTTCCATTTCACTGATGTTCCAAATGATGACATTTAGACTTGTTAAAAACTCTCAACTGTTTCTAGTATCGATTGACTTTTAGATCTTGAGTAATCCTTCCTTCCAATATTGCTTATTGGACCTCTATACCACAGTGAGAGGACCCAAAATATATTCTCTTTGAAAAAGTCTATAGACAAATATTACAAAATTTTCACAACTTAGCTTCGTGTTTTTTTTGAAAAGAAATAACTCATTTATTTAATCTGATTTTAAAGTAAAGATTTCAAAACCTTTTAACCTTTTATTTGAAAAGTAGTGCATTAAATGATGTTCTCTTATAAAAATGGATTTTTTTAAACAAGACTAATAATATGGGATGGAGTGGATATTTTTCTATCTAGAAGTTTGCTTCAAATCTTGTAGGTTTGGATGAATTATCAAACCTAAACTCATAAAACCTCTAGCCAAAAGTAAATATATCTTTAATATCATATTGTGGTTGTAGGACCCATCCCCTCCAAGAAGAGAAAGGAATTCAGTGGACAGAGAAGGATCTCAAAAGAGAGATGTGCAAGATCGCACTCACAAAAGGAGTTTAGTGGATGGTGAAGATCGATATCACAAAAGGAGCTCTTTGGATCAAGAAGGCCACTCTCATAAATGGAGCTCTGTGGAGAGGGATGAACGTTATAGCGAAAGGACCTCTGTGGATAGATATCACAAAAGGAGCTCTTTGGATCAAGACGAGCACTCTCATAAATGGAGTTCTGTGGAGAGGGAAGAACATTATAGTGAAAGGACCTCTGCGGATAGAGATGATCATTCTCACAATATGAGCTCCTCTAGGAGGGAAGAACGGCATCACAAGAGGAGCTCCTCAAGCAGAAGTCACAAAAGGAGCTCGAAGGATAGGGATGAACGCTCTCACAAGAGCCACAAACACACTGATCATTCCCCTCGACATGAGAGGAGGTCAACTAGTTGTGATCTTTCCTCCGATTTGTCAAAGGTACTTAATGCACAAGAGAGAGAGAGAGAGGGAATTATGTAGATTAAATAGAATATCTTTAATGGATTTGCCCCAACGGCAAATGTTTCCACTTTAGACTCTGCCTTGCGCATGTTTTGTAAATGAAAAATTGCAACTAGCGGCATGTGTGGCATGGCATACCATGTTCCCTATAATTTTTGTTGTCGTTGTAGTTGTGTGCTTAAGAAGACATTTTGCATCAACCAATATGCTGGTTCAAGTTGCATTTGTGTGCTTAAAACGAATTATGATGGGGCTGTGGTCAAGGATTCGAATGATGCGGGGCTGGGTGTTGTTATCTGGTATGATAAAGGGGAGGTTATGGCCGCTTTGGCTGAAAAAATTCCACTACCTTCATCGGTGGAATTATTGGAATCTTAGGCGGCTCGAAGGGCAGTCCTCTTCACCGTAGAACTTGGCTTCAACCAGGCCATTTTTGAGGGGAACTTGGAGATGGTAGTCAAGGCCTTAAACAAGGAGGATTTAGCTCGCTCATCCATCAGGCACATTATAAAAGACATTAAGTCTATGTAGAGTTTGTTACAAATTCACTCCTCTCACACTAAGAGGTAGGGCATTATTGTAGCTAATGCCTTGGTCAGGAGAGTAAGGTTTTCTTTTCCATTAGAAGTCTAGATGGAGTCTGTTCCACCTGGCTTATCATGTTTGATTGTTAATTCTTGTTAGTTGGTCTTTTTTGCTTTAATGAAATAGTTTGGTTTCTCAACCCAAAAAAAAAAAGAAGAAGTTGCATTTGTTTCTTTTGTGGGCAGGGCGAGCTACTCTCATCAGTTTCATGGCCCAAGCCCATCCCATCCTATACTATATTGGTGTTCTTCCTTCCACGAAAACTGTGACAATATGGAATCTTTGATTCGTTGCATCTGGTGGAGTCCTAAGGATACAAAACTGTGACAATATGAAGAAGCTACACATGACCACTCCTAATTCGCTCCTGTTGCCCCAGCAGTTCAACACCTGTACCATACAGATGCAATTTATTGAAGTAGCAGCTGACCAGCTGTTTACAATATGTAATTGAGATGAGAACAGAAAATATGTTGCATGGCAAATTTTTACGATTACAAAAAAAAAAAAAAAAAAAATCAAATTCAGCATGGTTATACAGCACAGATATAATTTGGAATGTCAGGTTGAGTTGCAATTCTGTAACACATCTACTTAGACAATAAGAAATTATTGCCTTTTTGTCATAATATCAATTTTGCCATTAACACCAACTTATTCTCTTATGGCTTGTTTGGAAGTTTAGAAAGTGAGGAGAGTAGAGGGGAGTAGAGGGAAGGAGAGTAATGAGGAGGAGAGTAGAGGGGAATGATTTCTCTCTACATTGTTTGGATGTTTTTAAAATTAGGGAGGGGGAAGGAGGTAATTAGCCCTTTAGAATAGGTAATTTTGTTAATTTAAAAAGGGTAAATTAGGGAATTAAGTTGGCCAATAACTTATCCACTCTACTCTCCCTCCAAATCTCTCCAATTTGGAAGAATTAAAAATGAGGGGTTGGAGGTAGTTGAAACCCCTCCAAACCCCTCCAAATCCCTCTCCCTCCTCTCTTAAAAAACTTCCAAACAAGGTAATTGAATTACTCTCCCTCCCTCTACTCTACTCCCCCTCTTTTTTTTAACTCCCAAACATGCTATTAGGGGAGTCAGGGGGGTCAACTGCCCTTCCTCCTCCCATCCCCCCCCCCCCTCCCCAACACTCTACCCTAGTGTGTATAACTCCATGAACTCGAGTTATAGGCAATTTTTTTTTTTACCTATAACTCGAGTTCATGGAGATCGAGTTTCAAAACGCCACTATAAGTCCTGAAAACGTCACTATAGGCTCCTTTAAACACCGCTATAGGGCTCCAGAAATTTTTTTTTTAAACTCGATTTTGAGAAATTCGAGTTTCAAAAGAGGGGCATTTCCCTAATTAATTTAGAAAAGAGGGCAAAATACTGGATTGTTTTTTTAAAAAGGGTATATGCCAATTTTGTCGACAAAAATCCATAGTTGTGTTCCATTTTGTCTACCTGTATAAGGAAGACCATTGTAATTTAATACATACAATTCAATATACAATCTTTCAGACTTTAACATGGTATCAGAGCCACTGCTCTGAATCTTCGCTATAATCTTGGTAGGTTTGTCTTCCATTGTTGACATTTCCATCAAAGGAGAACCAGTATCATCAGCCAAGAACTCACACTGTAGGTTCTACCATCGTGAATCACTTCGATCATCAGTAAACCTGAATAACCATATACACAGGCCTGTTGATTGGAGAATTACGAACCCAACAACACCAAAATCAGCCCAATCCACCACTGTATGACTTGCTATGCACCATATAAAGAGTCCAATTTGAATTCTCAATTGCCTTCTTAGGTAACCTCTAATAAGGAACCCACTATGAAAGTTCAAATAGTGTATAAAACACTATGAACGTTTAGACCCCCAATTTACAAATTATCAATTCAAGCTTTAACTCAAACGATAGACATGCGAAAAAAGAATTAAAGCCTAAAACAGAATTGATAAAACATCTAAGCCAAATAAAATCACATCCATAACAGAAATTAAATGACAAAGATAAAGGGAAGAGAGATGTAAACACAAGGACAACACAAGACATGTTATCGAAGAAGAAACCGAAGCCCTTGGCATAAAACCTTTTTGCCGCCCTCTAAGCGATCAAATGATCCACTAAAGAATATAGTTGGGATATAAGGACAACAATAGACCCTTCAAGCCTAATCTACCCAGGTACCTAAGCCCTCTAAGCTTCTTGCTCCAACAAGGTTACGCTGAACCTATTTCTTCCTTAGCTTCCCGGATCCCGCTACTAGTCCATAGCAGCTACCAATATGAATTGGTTCCTTCCTAACTGCTTCCCAAAGCACCAAAGAGTCTTCTCACAGGTATGAGTATGGTGTGAAAAGGATTTGGGTAATGAACCTCTCAAGGATGTAACAATAGAGAGGAAGAGAGTAGAGGAATTTGAAGAGTCACAAGATAAAGATTATGGATGAGTCAATCTTGTTTTTCTCTAGGGTTTTCCTCTCAAAATTCTCTCTGGAAGCTCTCTACATTTCGTGGGTATAAGGGGTATATATACTGATGGGTGTTTGGAATGTGAAGAGACAGATTTTCCAAAATAGAGTTGGCTGGCGGCTTGGCCTCGCGGCTTGACTGAGTCGTGAGTTCAAGCCGCGAACAAACTGAAAGGTCAGTTTGGAATTTTTGTCCCGTAGTGTGGAAGTTGGCACGATGGTTCATATTCTGGCAGCTTTCCAGTCGCGAGCCACCCGTGAGATCCAATCGTGAGTTCTCCTTTGCACGCTTCTCTCGTGTGCAACATCTGGCGGCTTGCCAGTCGCGAGACACTAGCGAGGTCCAGTCGCGAGTCCTTGTTCTGCAGCACAGTCTTGAGCAATTCTTCACACTTTCTCACACACTACCCTTACATGATTCTCACCTAAATACAAGGTTTCTAAATGCTGAAATACAAGCAAATTGGCACGGAATAAAGCTAACAAAATGGTTGATAAAATTCAACCTTACAATCTTCCCCTTTGGCTATTCCGTGACAAAACCCTACGACAAACTCTAGACTTAACACGTGAGTTAGGAACAGTTGAACATAACTCACTCACACCTAACTCTAGAAGCTTTTGAATCAAAAGTACAAGTATCTCCTGAAAAACAACCACACAATAAGTTCATTGTATGCAGAAAAACTTGTATTGCATATGAAGCAAGCATAATGCAATCAAGAAAAATGAATTAAAGCAATAGAGCATGGCTTGACCAAAAACAAACAATCACTATAAATAGTGATCACAATGCTCATTCACACAAGGAATGAATTTCCGGACATGCAAGCAAATAAGCTCAATGCAAAGAATCATTTACATGTCCAACACTCAACCAATGTAACAATACTATGTAATTGCATTAAGGATAAAAATCCAACACATGGCACAAAAGTGATGTACTTAAAGATAAAAGCATAACATTTAAACATAAAGTATGAAAGCCATAAGACAAGAAGACATAGTGCTTACAAAAGCCAAGTACAAAACATAACCAAAATGCCACATAAGCAAAGGTACAAAATAAAAAGCTATAGAAGCATAGGTACAAATTAAAAGGCTACAAAAGCAAGGTACAAAATAAATATAAGCTGAATAACATCTAAAATATAAAAACCAGAGTACCAAAACAAAGAACCATATCCAATAGATAAAAAAAAAGGTTAAATATGTAAATAACACCCCTGTACAGCTTCCCTCTTCTTTTAGTATACTGTGCTCACTCCCCCTTTCAATGTACTCCCCCTTTCAATGTACTCCTTCCCCCTTTCATTGTTCTCTCCATTTTTGTCACGAATAGCTAAAGACTGTTCTCGATCTTCTGTTGGATAGCATCTAATTACGCCTTGATGCCGGTGGAGCGCATGTGAACAGAGTTGTTGTATTGGACAAGAAGTCTCTCCAAACCGGAAATACACTGATTTACACCTTCAATCAGAGTGCTTAATCTATCAGCCGAAACACTAGGTTGAGTGCTGGGTGTCTGTAACTCTAGAGTGGGAGTGAAAGATGTCTCTGTATACATAGGAGTAGCTTGACCAGGTGTATTTGTATTTGGCTCAGTCTTCGATCCCATGGAGGAATGACTCTTGCTTGCTTGAAGAGTGAACATGGAAATTGGTCGAGGACGTGACACAATTCTTCCATCTGATATTGGATGTATACCTTCTTGAATCATGACCTTCATAAGAAGACTACTGAAAGGAAGACACGCTCTTGCTACTGATCGAGCTGCAGTTTTCCAATTGTTTGAAAGATATGGGCACAGATGTCAACTGGAGCACCAGTAATAAGATCACACAAGAACTGGGCTCTTCCAAGACTTATGTAACCAGTATTTGTCATTGGGTAAAGATTTGAAAACATGATTAGTTTCAGAGTAGTCAGTTTAAGTGAAAACTTTGCAGTGCTTATAGACAACCCTTTGCTTCTAACTTCATGACCAGACCCAAGAACTTGAAGGATATCTTGCACCTGAGGAACTTTATCATCATATGGAGTCTTGTCTACATTTTCTGGTCGGGTGATGCGAAGAACTTGTGCAAGGTAATCTGGAGTAATAACAAATTCTTTTCCTCTTACCCAGCATTGTAGTTCAATTCCAATGAATCGAGCATTTGAGTAGAACTCCCTTACTAACTCATCATATGGATCCTCAAAGTTCCCAAAAAGAGCAGCCCAATCTCTTCCTTCAAAAATCCTAGGGATAAATGTGGTTCCCAAGGTATCAAAATGCACTATTCGTTCCACAATAATGGGAACATTGACAAAGATGTCTGAGTATGTTTGTGAATCAATGGGTGTCTTGAATATTTTACTTTTCGGGATTTGAGATGACTAGGTTGAGTGACGAGTTCGCTTAGCAATAGGGGTAGGAACATCACTCACTATCTCCTTTCCTTTAGACGAATGGCGTGACATCTGCAAAAGAAGAGACACACAGCAGAGTTCCAAGAACAAACACAAGACACAAACATCAACTTGATTAGAAACTAGGTATTTAGAAAAATGATATAACAGTTAACTTATAGTATGAACCAAGCCCACACCTAGTAAATAGAAGAAACACAAGTACATTGTGTTAAAAGGTATGACATAGATCAAAGTCACAAGTCAAGACTCAAATGTGAATGTCCATAAGCACCATAACAAAGACAAAAACATCACATAGCCACAATAACTCAGGCACATGTCAACTGGACATATCTCTATGAATGGAGTATGCACAACAAAGGTCAAAATGGCACAAGAACACAATGAGGGTAGACAAGCAAGACAAAAGGCATAACATGCAATAGATAAGTGAAATCAACAAAACCCATTCAAGCAAGTCTAACAAAATGATTCAAACCCATAGTTGAAACCCAAAATAACTCAACCAATCAAAACAACCCAAAATCTAAGGAAAAAGGCTTAAAAACATGAAATAGGTAATGAAAATATGAAAACCCATGCCTTTTTCTTGAAGATTAATGAAGAAATGATGAAGAACAAAGAGATCTTTGAGAAGAACACGGTGAGTTTGAGAAAGAACACGGTTAAGACAATAAACAGTCACAAATATTTGAGGGAAAACTGAAAAGTTTTGAAAAATTGACTTTAAAGGCGCAAAACACGCGATTTTTGCGACTGCAACAAGTCGTGTGAAAGTTGCCAGGTCCAGCCGCTAGAACACTTTAAGGAAAAATTTTGAAAAATTTTTCTAAGTGTTTTTTGCGATTGGAGGTTCAAACCACGAGATAACCGTGAGTTGAGCCGCGAAACCTTTTGTGTAAATCTCGCGACTGTACCTCCACTCGCGACAAAGTCGCCACATCAAGACGCGAGAAGCATAAAAATTCAAATTTTTGAAAAAAATTTCAAAGTTTTTTTTGCGACTTGGGTATTGACCTGCGAGAGAGACGCGAAAACAATCTGTATTGAGCTCGCGACTGGGGCATGCAACTGGACAAACTCGCGAGTGAGTCGCCAAAACAGGACACAACAATTTTTGACATTTTTCTGCTAAAACAAAAAACTTTCCAAAAACACCTAAAAACACTCAAAAATCTTTTTGGGCTTGATCAACAAAAATTGAGCATGTGAAACACATTTTAACAAGTACAATCATACAAATGAATAAGGCATTCATTGATCATAAGCATGTGTGATGTGTGTGGATATCAACAATGAGATAGTCCTTAGTCTAATGTGAAGCTTCAATGATCAATTCAACCAAGGCATACACAATTAGCACTAGATAATGTGATCCATCTCAATTATAGAAATATGCATATATGACCTCCCACAAGAGCTTGATAACATCACATGGAAGCTTTTCATTTAGCTTCAAATACAACATTTCATTTTGGAGATCGATGCTTGAAATTTTTGATACTTCAACTTGATGAATAAGCCTTTGGCTTTTGGGCATCATATATTATATTTTGAGTCGCTTTCCCTTTTTCCTAGTCAAATGCTAGTATGTGTGACAGGCTTTTGTAGCTCAATATCTCTTTTTATTTCGAGATTTACATTTGAAGAGCTCTTTTAAGCAAAAAAATAAAATAAAATAAAGAGTGGGAAGATATATAGACACAAGTCTATGCATGTCTCAAGATCAACAAAATCATTGACTAATCATTCATGACAAGTTTGAAGATCGATTTAAAACAATCACATAGATTTCAAGATTTTTCCCACGTTGATATGAGTGCATTAAAAACAAGCTACGCTCATGAATGCACAAAGCCATTAGTACAAAGGTACAAGGCAAAACAAGTTTAGGACAAAAACTCAACAAAGTTAATCAAACCTTTTAGATTTTATACTTTTTATATGTTTTTGAATTTTTTGACCAAAAGAAATTTTATCAAAAACAAACAATGTAAACACATTTAAAGCAGGAACACAATCAAGCAAGCACAAAAACAAACACCCAAGCATAGTCACTTAAGATAGGAAGAATTAATGCATGGACATGTTGTAATACTTATGCATGAGTACCCTTTTTCACCCACACGTCACGTGCATTTAGGGTGATATCCCTGTAGGATTGGGTACAAGAGTTAGGACTTTCAAGCCTTCTATTGAAGCTTTCCAAGCAAGTGGTGAAGGCACCAATCATCTTCATCACATCCTTCATTCCATAATCACCATCTCAACTTCTTGATTGCTCAATGGCCCAAGTCCTCTTGTCATTTCTTGGTCCTCTTGGCCTTTGATCACTTGCATTCTTCAATGCTTTCAGCGTATGACAGTTTGGTTTGGTATGGCCTTGAAGTCCACAGTGATGGCAGAACTGGTTCGTTCTTGGACCTCTTTGTGATCTTAGGAGTGATTTCCCTCTTGCTTCAGGTCTGACCTCGGAGTAGTTACGGGGCTTATTCAACACCCTTTGATCAGCTACATTCTTCTTCTTCTCTAACTTCGCCTTTTCAACAGCTGGAGTTTCCATCACAGGCTCCTTTGCCTTCACAAACTTCACCTCCTTGGAGATTTTGAGAGCAGAACTACTTTCTCCAGTATATCCCAAACCCGATTTGTCTAAGAAGTGTTTTTGCGAAGAGATTACACCATCCAGCTTCTTTGTGGAGACTCTTCCTATCTTGGTATTTGCTTGAATCACCTCAAGCTCAAGAAACCTCACCTTTGCATAGGCTTCCGAAATTTCTCCATTTAGCTTCTCTATCTCACACTTGGCCTCCTTGTGACGCACAAGAAGACTTCTATAGTCTTCTTCAGCTTTCTTCATCTTCTTCACGGCTGCCTTGGCCACACGTGTATAATCTCTAGACTTTTCAAGAAGTAAGTTGTAGTTTTCTTGAAGACTTTCAGCACACTCATTTTCTTCACCATCTGATTCTTCAACAATCCCCATTGATTCCTCATCACTGTACTCTCCAAGTTCTTGTACAAGCAAATTCAAGTCCTCTGAAGATTTAACATGAGCAATAGTCATAAACGCGGAGTAATTCCCTTCTTCATCACAGCTTTCTTTAGAATCGGAGTTGGATGAATCCGAATCACTAAGAGTTGCGGCATAAGCCTTACCCTTCATTTTCAAATAGTTGGAACATTCTTTCTTGATATAGTTGGAGAGTATTGAGAGGATTGAGACTCCTTACCATCTTTCCTTTTAAAATCCTTTTTCTCCTTTCTGAAACTTGGAGATTTTCCTTTCTCAGCAAACTTCCCATTTTTCTTGAACTTCAATAACTTTCGGAAGTTCTTCATAAGATATGCAACATCTTTATCGACAACATCTTCATCAGATGAGTCATGAGCTTCCATCCTTTCATCAATTGTCTTGAGAGTAAGAGATTTGTTCCTCCTTTGCGATGGCAAAGACAGCTCATAAGTTTGAAGCGAGCCAACTAATTCTTGAACCTTGATATCATCCAGGTCTTTGCTCTCCGGCAACGATCGAAGGATCTTCCTTATAATCTTTGAGTCTTCAGTTTTCTCACCCAAGTTGAACTTGCCAATGACTACTTCATTTAGCTTGCTATAGAAAGAGTCAAAGGACTCATCCTTACTCATCTTGAGCTCCTCAAAGCTAGTGGTCAGCATCTGTAACTTGGTATCTTTCACCTTCTTGGTTCTTTTATACGTGGTCTCCAATATTTGCCACGCCTCCTTAGCCACCGAGACATGGGATATCCTATGAAACTCATTTGGAGACACACCACAGAAAATAGCATTCAAAACTTTACCCGTTAGCATTAGACACAGCAAGGGCTGCTTTATCCCAAGTGGATTTTTCGGCCTCCGGCTAACCTATCCAATATCAGCAGCATCCCACACACTTTCATCAATAGAGCATAAAAATGCCCTCATTCGGACTTTCCAAAAAGCATAGTTGCTATCATCAAAATATAGTGGTGCATTTAAAGATTGAGACCGATCCATCTCAATATGGGGTCAAGGATCACACAAAGGTAATTAAACCACAACAAATGCACCCGCTCTGATACCAATTGAAAGTTCAAATAGCGTATAAAACACTATGAATGTTTAGACCCCTAATTTACAAATTATCAATTTAAGCTTTAACTCAAACGATAGACGTGCGGAAAAAGAACTAAAGCCTAAAACAAAATTGATAAATCATCTAAGCCAAATAAGATCACATCCATAACAGAAATTAAATGACAAAGATAAAGGGAAGAGAGATGCAAGCACAAGGACAACACAAGACGTGTTATCGAAGAGGAAACCGAAGCCCTCAGCGTAAAACCTCTCCGCCGCTCTCCAAGCGGTCAAATGATCCACTAAAGAATGTAGTTAGGATACAAAGACAGCAATAGACCCTCCAAGCCTAATCTACCCAGGTACCTAAGCCCTCCAAGCTTCTTACTTCAACGAGGTTACGCTGAACCTATTTCTGCCTTAGCTTCCTGGATCTCGCTACTAGTCCATAGCATCTACCAATATGAATTGGTTTCTTCCTAATTGCTTCCCAAAGTACCAAAGAGCCTTCTCACAGGTATGGGTATGGTGGGAAAAGGACTTGGGTAATGAACCTCTTAAGGATGTAACAATGGAGAGGAAGAGAGTAGAGGAATTTGAAGAGTCACAAGGTAAAGATTGTGAATGAGTCAATCTTGTTTTTCTCTAGGGTTTCTCTCTCAAAATTCTCTCTAGAAGCTCTCTACATTTCGTGGGTATAAGGGGTATATATACTGGTGGGTGTTTGGAATGCGAAGAGATAGATTTTCCAAAACAGAGTTGGCTGGCGGCTTGGCCTCGCGACTTAACTGAGTCGCGAGTTCAAGCCGCGAACAAACTGAAAGGCCAGTCTGGAATTTTTGTCCTGTAGTGCAATAGCTTGCACGATGGTTCATATTTTGGCAGCTTTCCAGTCGCGAGCCATCCGCGAGATCCAGTCGTGAGTTCTCCTCTGCACGCATCTCTCGTGTGCAACATCTAGCGGCTTGCCAGTCGCAAGGCACCAGCGAGGTCCAGTCGCGAGGCCTTATTCTACAGCACAGTCTTGAGCAATTCTTCACACTCTCTCACACACTACCCTTATATGATTCCCACCTAAATACAGGGTTTCTAAATGCTGAATTACAAGCAAATTGGCACGGAATAAAGTCAACAAAATGGTTGATAAAATTCAACCTTACACACTAGAACCACCACAATGCTCCCTCGCCGATATACAAAACTGAGGAAGTTGACCACTATTTGGGACTCCACGCTCTGACCAAACTTCTACCACATAGCTCACTTGGGTCACGAGTTCATGCGCCACCACCAAATTTGTGACATCATCAAACAACGTCAGCCCTAACTCATCCACATTATCACCATGTCATCATAGTTGACTTAACTTGATTTAACTTTAACCTATGAATCGACTAGTGGTGACTTTGATCTGGTTAACCGAGCTATGTTGCCTTTGACTTATAGAGTTGACTAGATGTGTTGACTTTGACAAGTAGAGTTGAATTTGAATGTTGATTTTGACTTAGGTTTGACTTTTTCATAAAAATTATTATATTGAATACAACTTCGTCATATTTTAGACACTGCTAGAGCACCCACTATTGCTCACAATGATGTCTTTCATGAGTGTACCAAATATATTAAGATTGACTGTCACTTTATTCTTCATCATCTACTTCAAGGTGCCACGCAGCTATCATCCGTTTCTTCCCAAGATTTGCTTGCTAACATATTCACTAAGCCTCCTCCACTAGGATGCTTTTGTGCTTTGACTTCTAGACTCATGTCGACATCACATTACCCAAAATGAGTTTAACGAGGGATGTTAGAATAATGTTGTATAAACCCAATGGGCTTAGGTGCATAGTTGTAAGTTACTTGTAAATCACACACTGTCCACCTATATAAGGCAGATCTTTATACTTTATTACATACAATTCATTATACAGTCTTTCAGACTTTAACATGGATAAGGCTGTACATATCAGAAAGGAAGGGATAGACACCAACTTGAATTCAAATTTTGTTTAGAAGAGATGTGCAATTCAAGAGATAAATTATCAGCGTTTTGAACCTTTTGGGAATGTGTGTGAAGCTCGACTTGAGAATCATGGTTTTGTAAATATGAAGAAGAATTTGGGTTTGACACAAGGCCGTCATATCTTCATTGTAACTCTTTCTAGAACCAAGTTTGGTCTTCTTTGATCCCTCCCAAGCTGAATCATATAATCACGTGTTATTGGGAATGTTCCTTTGCATAAGTTGTTTGACTTTAGGCTCCATTTTGAAACACATTCAAGCTGACCATGCATATTTGGTTTTTAAAAGTCATAGATGCTGCCCTTCAAAAATTGTACTCACCGAAATTTGAGATATTATATGTTGTGTGTTGGATGATCTGGAATTGTCCAACTAAACTGATTTTTTAGAACAAAATCCCAAATTCTGATGGTTGTGCACATGGGTTTTGGGGAAGTTAGTTTTCTTGAATTAGTGGACCTCTTGAATTTATTCTTTGGAAGTAGTTTGGATTCTTGAGGATATTAAGCAACATTTTGTTAGTATATCCTTTGTTACTTGTGTTGCTCTAGCTCTTGCTAGTACTTCAAAAGAGAATGAAGAGATCATTGATTGGTTAGAAGAATGTTCATCTTTTTTCTTTCCCGTTATATAGGAATAAATAAAGTCTACTATTTGTTCTACTAAAAAAATGTTAATATAACACAATATAAATAAAGTATAAATGTACAGTTCAAAACCCACAATGTGTTTGCGTTTTTTGTATAATCCTGCAAACTTAGATGTATACATAATGAGTTTTTGTATAATTCTGCGAATTTAGATTTATTCATGTATTTAGTTAGTTTCTTTTTACCGCTATAAAAACAAAGCAAACCTATAATCCTATTTATTGAGATCAACTAACAGATTTTCCCTTACCTTTGATGTAATACTCTCTGAGATCTCACTCGAACATGCGCATTTCCCTTCAACTATCTTCTTCTTTTCCATCCTCCTAAAGCCATTTGAAAACTCTTCCTTTTTTTTCTTTTTTTTTTTCTTGCAGGCAAATGATTATTAATAGAAGTCCAACAATAGATAGAAGAGCATAATCCATGAACATAATTGGTGTTGAATACACATATACACGGTAATGGTGCTTGCTCAGACTGAACAATTTCTTTTGGACTAAATAGTAGAGAGAGAATCGGATAGATTAAATAGACTATCTTCAATGGATTTACCCCGACCATGTTGGCAAACGTTTCCCTTCTGTTCCTTGTATGGATTTTTCTTCAAATGTAAGTTTCAGCATTTCTTGTTTGTTTTTACTGCAAACTCTGCATTGCGCATGTTTAGAAGATGAAATTTTGCAACTAGCGGCATGTGTAGCTAGGCGTGGTATGCTGGTTCAAGTTGCATTTTTTGTAGTTGTATTTGTGTGCTTAAGAAGACATTTTGCATCATCCAATATGCTGGTTCAAGTTGCATTTGTTCCTTTCGCAGACGGGGAGAGCCACTCTCATCAGGTCAATGGCCCAGGCCATCCCAACCTATACTATTTTGATGTTCTTTTTTCCAAAAAAACTGTGACAATTTGGAGTCTTTGATTCATCGATTCTGGTGGAATCCTAAGGAGGATACAAAAGACACCATTTGGTGCCTTCAGCATGAAAATTTTGGCAATGTTTCAGCAGTAGCAATTAAGAGTATACCTCTCTAAACTAGAGTTAAGGAGGACAAAAGGGTTTGCTAAATATATTTAGTGGTTACATAGAAAAAATGGGGTGAAAATCTGTCTATCGTATCACTCTTGCAATTCCATTTTTGTTTAAGTACATTGAAATTTAGTCAAAAAAATAAAAGTGGGATTGAAATGTTTATAATAATAAATAAGCAAAGTAGAACCAGTCAAGGAGACGATAGTGACGCACAGTATTATAGTGAAAGTATTATGTAAACAAAGTAAAATAAGCAAAGTAGAACCAGCCAAGGAGACGGTAGTGCAATATATAATCAAAGTAATGTAAAAAAATAATAAGGCGGTAGAACCAGCCAAGCAGTATACAAAATATAATCAAAGTAACAACAATAATAAGGTGGTAGAACCAGCCAACCAATATATCAAAACAGTTATGAGGTGGTAGAACTAGCCAAGCAATATATTAAAACAATTTAAAGTATATAAATACAAAGCTGAAAGTAGTTATTATTGAAAGTATATAACAATACTTACAGCAGTAGTAGTTACTAGATTACAACAGTTCAACAGTACAAGGCTTAAAGAGTAATTCTAATTACAAGCTTTGTAAACAAGGTAGTAGTAGGATAGTAGTGAGAATTCTAGAGAGAAATTCTAAAGGAGAGAAGGAGTTCTAAAGAGAGTTCTGGCTCTAGAGAATTCTGAACCCAAAAGTAAGGGACATCCCCCCTAAAATAGGCAAAAATTTGTATTGAACAATGATAATGAACAGTAACGATAAATAGTAACAGTGAACAGTGAACAATAACAGTGAACAGTAATTTTTTCACTTTTTGCTCAAAATCTGTAGTAGTGTCCAAATCTTCACCATTTGGCATAGTAGTATCCAAATAATGAGGAATCAACTTTATAAAAAGCAGCATCAATTGCGGCAAATAAGCAGCGCAATCATCGGGGGTAAATATTTTAGCACTTTGGCCGTTGTGCAGGCCAAACAAACATGAGAATTAGAATCAATATTGTAGCATTGGCCATTGTGCAGGCCAGAAAAATAAGAGAATCAAAATCAATCTTCTACTAAATCAAGTGTCTTCTTCATCATGACCAAACCATTCATGATTGTAGGGGTAATATGGGTTCTTTGTAACAGATGCTTCAGAGGACCGTTCATCTTCTGAATCATGATCATTAGCTTCCTTTTCCTTTAATATCATCTTGAGGAGGTCATATAGAGCATCAGGGTCCTTGCAAATTTCATCCAAAGGAGAACCCCTCTTTTTAGGCTTAGCAGAGGATTTAACAACTTTAGCAGATGTAGAAGCAGGTGCATCAGCTAGTTCAGCCTTTTGCACTGGAGTGTTGATCTTAACACCAGGTAAAGTATTTGGGGATGGGAAATCTCTGGTAACATTGTTGAAAATTAATTGTGTGTGAGGAAACTTATCCCACCATTTGACATACCAACAGCGTGTGAGAACATCTCTTTCCTTCTCATATTGTCATTTCAGGATCCAAGGAACTTTATATCTCTTAATGAAATGAAGTAAAGGAGGGAATTTAGCACCATAGGAATCAACTTTGAACATTCTTGAAAAATATTGAAAAGAATCCCTTAATGGTTCTAGAAATATTTCAAGAGCAGAGCCAAACTGGGTCCACCATCGGATGAACCAAAGAGGCAAATTGGAACTGAAGTCTTTATCAAAATTAACAAACCATGAATGAGTTATGTTTTCATTTTAATGAAGCATGAATCTGAACCAAGCAATGATATAATCATGATAAGAGTATGAAACATGGGATTTTGGTAACATTCTTGTGGAGGCAAAGTTGGGACCCCACATTTCTTCAGAAATAATATGATTCAGTAAAACATTGTGATAAATAAATTTACTAGGGTTGATCTTATCTGATATGGCTTTAATAGTGATTGAATTCTCATGGTGCAAGATATCAGAATAGTGTTGCACAGTTTTCTCACTATGCTTAGGAATCCAATGAAACCTTGGGGGAAAATAGCTGGTAGCAAGTCTAAAAGGATTAGTAATGAAGGCCCTCTTTGACTCAATGGAAAACAGGTTTTGGAAACATTGTTTTTTAACATACTAAGAAGTAGTGGAAGCTTTGGGAAAAATAGTTTTAATAGGTTGGTTAATTAAGGTTAAAGCATAAGGGTCATAGGATGAGACCAAAACAGAAGAGTAATTAGGCTTAGGAATGGTACCTAAGGGAGTGAAACGGTTAACAATCATTAATGGAGAAACAGATTCCTTCTTAACAATTGGTTTATTAGTGGCAGGGCTCTTGTTTTTTGACTGCCTACTTGCCATTGTGACACTGTAAGAATTCACGGGTAAGGAAATCAGGGATGGTATTTTGAGATCCTTTAACATATTCAATATCAAAATCAAAAACACTTAAAATAGCTTGCCATCGGGCAAAAATATGTTTTGAAGTAATATTTTCAACATCTTTTTCAATAATATACTTAACACTTTTGCAATCAATTCATAATAAAAAATTTTGGTTTAATAAATCACTTTGATATACATAGTACTATAGATAAAATTTCCTTTTTAATAGTGTTATAATTTAACTGTACAGCATTCCAGACTCCATAATAGAAACGAACAATTTGTTCAAATGAGTCTGGGGAAATTCTCTGTTTCAGAATACCTCCATAACTAATGTTAGAAGCATTAGTTTTAACAATTTTGAAAGTATAATGAGTAGAAATACCAAGACAAGGTAGTGCCTTAACATAGGACTTGATTTGTTTAACAAGGGAAGTATGAACATCAGACCAGGGTGGAGGATTATTTTGTAACCGATCAAAAAGGGGTTTACATTGTTACCTCATATCCTCGTAGAAATCAGCAACATAATTTAGAGATCTAAGAAATCTTTGAAGTTGGGTTTTATCAGTGATAACATTAGGGAATTTATCAGCAAACTGGATGGCTCTATCAATAGGATGAATTTGTCCTTTAAAGATGTCATAGCAAAGGAATCGGATTTTTGTTTGAAACAGTTTAATTTTCTTAGCAGAGACAACAAGACCATATCTTTTGATAGTCTCCTGAAATGAATATAAATGTTTCCAATGCTTATCAATAGAATTGGAGTAAACAAGAACACCATCAATGTAAACAATGGTGAAATGGCAAAAGGGATTGAAAATATCATTCATAATGTTTTGGAATTCACTAGGGGCATTCTTAAGACCAAAAGGTATAACATTCCACTCGTAGTGACCAAAGGGAGTGGTGAAAGCAGTTTTATACCTGTCATTCTCACTAATCTGGACTTGTCAGAACCCAGATTTCGTGTCAAACTTGGAAAACACTACAGCCTCACTCAATCTGTGAACTAAGTCATTCTTGTTTGGAATAGGGTACTTAATCCATTCTAAGACTTTTTTCAAAGGCTTGTAATTGATAACTAGACGAGGGGTTCCCCTCTCAATCTTAGCATTTTTTTTGCACATAAAAAGCAACACAAGACCAAGGAGACTTGCTATTTCTGATTAATTTTTTATCAAATAAATCTTGGATTTCCTTTTTACAGAACTCAACCATATCAGCATTTCATCTGAATGGGACGAGCTTTGGTAAGAATGTTTTTCTCATTAAAATCCTTAACATATGGCAGGTTGACAATGTGTTTTTTTCTATGCCAAAAAGCATTGGGAATATCAGAGCAAACGACATCAATCAAATTTTTTTGAAAATTACCAATTTTTGATTGCAACAATTTATTAGAAAGTTGTTCAACAATTTTCTTGTATCTAACTTCTTGCTTAGGGAAGTTGAGATGATTAGTTTTAGCATGAATCAAATTCAAAGCATTATCAGTATCAATTTCAAACTTTGAAGCAAATTTGAATTTTACTTTTTGTCCAAAAGGATCAGTAGTAATTCCATCATGTTCAACAAGAAAGGGATACAAAGCATTTATAAATGGAAGTCCAAGAATCACTTTATCAGTTATGTTTTTAACAAGAACAGAAGGAATCTTGAAACAGACATTATCATGGCAAACATGAGCGTTATTCAATTCATATTTTATCTTCATTTGAGTACCATTAGCAGAAACCAATCTTTCAGTTGATTTTTCAAAATATTTTCAAGGAATCAGACTTCTTGGATACAGTTCATATCCACACCAAAATCAATCATTACAAATAATCATGGAAGACAACAATTTTAACTTTTGTAAACTATTTTGGAGGAAGCATTTTATTAACAAGACTAAGCTGAGAATCAGTAAAAACATCAACAATACCTTTATCAAAAAGAAGAGCTTGTTGGCTGAATTTGTCTCCATCTTTGAGCTCATCTTGTTCATTATTAGACCGATGTTTATCAGGATTTTTATCAAATCTTAACAAAAGCAATTCTTGTTTAAGATTATTGTTGTCACTTTTAATGCTTTTAAATTCATTTTTTAATTCAATTATCTCTTATTTAACAACAGTGATTTCATGTTGGAGCTCATTAACGGTTAATTCTTTGGATTTCTTTTTTTTTTTTGAATCTTTCCAAAGTTTCTTCAAAACTTATTGTTGCTTTCAATTTTTTAACATTTTCATCTTTTGTCAAATTTTTCTTAAGCTTATCAAGATATTATTTTTGCAATTCAGGGTTTTCAATCTGACTTATCAATTTGATTAACAAGCTTTCATTTTCTTCACTTTTGGGGAGAACATTAACAGTTTTAATAACATTGCAACAGGAATCTCTACAACCCAATTTAAAATTAGGTGAACCAGAAGATTCATCAACAGATTGGTAACAAGAATTAGAAGAAGAAGTAAAATCATCTTCCAAGGAATCAGATGAAACGTTTGATTCAAGGATTCAAAATAGTTCTTCTTGATCTTCATCATTAATGTTTAACATGTTAAGCTTATTTTTTAACTTACCAAGTTTTTGCTTACAGTCTTTACTGTAATGACCAGATTTTCCACAGTTGAAACAGTTTCCTTTACCAGATTTCTGTTTATCATATTTTTTAGAAACATTTTTCTTTTTAGCATAAAAATCATTGGGTTTAACAAAGTTGGTTCTGTATCTTTTATGTTTTTTATGGTTATAATTTTTGTGACTTTTATTATGTTTTTTCCCTTTTTGCCTAGAAGGAACAAGAGGGGGAAAGCCATATTGTTCACAGAAATTACCCATTTGGTATTTAGCTTTTCTCTTATTTTTTAATTGATATTTTAACAAGTTTTCATCATTACACATGTTAATACCAAGTCTTTTAATAGTGCTTAAAATATCACCATAAGTTAGATTATCATAATCAACGGAATCATTTTTACCAATTATGTCTTGTTTTACCTTATAAGCAAAAATAGGAGGCAGACCATCAATAAACTTTTCTTTCCAATAACGCTTGTAGCAATCTTTCCAGAGCATGACTCTGGAAAGGAAAACATCTTGATACTATCTGTAATCAGACATAGTAGAACATCTCAAATTGTTTAGATAATTAGAAATTCGAGATGAAACATTAGATGGAATACCAAAAAAATGTTTGAGAATAGTATAGATCAAAGTATTAACACCATCAAGAATACCTCGACCAATACCTTCATCAAAAATAGGCAAACCTTCGTCATTCTTTTTAATAGCAGATTTAATAGATTCTCTGGAATCTTCTGTGAGATATGAATCCCACCATCCACGAAGAGTACCAGAAAAACCAGTAACAAGAAATTCAACAATTTCAAGGTGGTCAAGATTATGGTTATTCAAGTAAGCAATTCCAACCATAGACGTTTGAGCCATTTTATTAATTATTTCCTGTTTAGATAAACCATCAATATTCCATCCATAAAGTTTGTTAGCATAAACAGAAAATTGAGTTTGAAAAGATCTTTCTTCAAACTGCATATTAGGAGGCGTAGGTTTTGAATACTAGTTCTTTGTAAAAGACACAAGATTGGGCTTTTCAACAAATCTTTTAATTTTTGGTAAATCATCATCAAAAATCTTTTTAGCTGAAACAAAAGATAATGAATCAGAATCGATATTTTCTTTAAAAACAGTTTCTTTTCCATTTCTTGAAATAGTTCGAGCAGCACTTGTAGAAGTACCTTCAGTTTTAACCTTTAAATCAGAATGCATTTTTTCAACAATCTCAAGAGTTTTTGCCTGAGAAGTTTTAAAATTCAATTTTTCTCTTTGACTGGGTAACTCAATAAAAGGTTTCTCAGGTTTTGAGACAGCAGATTTTTCAACAACTTCAGGTTTTGGAAGAACAGTTTCTTCAACAATTTTTTCTTCAATGCGGTCAAGCTGTTGTCCAATAACATGCAAGGATTCATTAGTAAAATTGTTTTTTTCAATAATACTAAAAGCAAGAGTATCAGCATCAGCAATTTTGAAAGGGGAGGCTTTTACTTCAGTCCTTTTACAGTTTACGAGAACTGTCTCAAGGGGCGGATGACTAGACCTAACAACAGTTTTATCTTCTTTTACAAAATTTGATTTCTTTATTACGCACAAATGATTTTGTGAAACTTCATCTTTTGAAACATAATAGTTTTCAAGGAAATTAAAAAAGAGAATATGTTTTTTCAATTGATTCATTTTTTCTTTCCATTTCCTTTTAACACGATCTTTTTTAGACTGAGAAAAGTACTTTGGTAATATTTTCTTTTATCTCTGTTCTTAGTAGAAACAAATTCATTAAACAAGGAAACCATATCAATTTCAAAGCTTTCTTTCAAAGCATTCAAAACTCTTAACTGACTTTGGAAAACAGGGTTTTCAACAGTTTGAAAATCAGAAACAGATGGAGACACAGATCTAGTATCTTCTTCTTCTTTATTAGCAGTTCTGCTACATGGAGAGGAAGATTCTGGTTTAGTAGAGTAGAAAGCAGTGCTAACTTGGGAGCTACCACACCATTTAGCTTTAAATCAGGTTTTTCAAAATTCTTTTGCAAATATTCATTGAGATCAAGATCTCGTCTTGAAATACTTTCAGATCCAGCAAAGGAATATCTTCCTTCGTTGATCCTTAAGGGTCTGTCATCATGAAAGCTTATTTTAACAATTCCATCAAGGTATTGTTGAATATGAGCAAGATTTAATTCATCAAAAACAAGTTTAGCAGGAGGGGATTCACGTTCCAACAGCCATTCTCTAGGAAGTTTAATATCTTGCCATAAAATCATTTTTGGGACTTGAATCTTAGCATCAGAAGTTGAACATTGAATTAACATGGTTTTACCAGTAGGATCTCTTGTCCTAGAACAAGGATTTAATTGAGAACGCAAAAGTCTGTAATAAATGCGGTAAATAAGAGCAAAATGTTTACTACCTTCTTCCATGTCATAACAAGATGTCAAAATATTTAATGTCAAGGCTTTAACAATATTAACATCATCCAAAGAAAGAGTAATATCAGGATAACAATCAAAATAAATAGGACCATCATACAATGAGGCAATAATCATACCAAGAATGCTATCATCAAACTTCTTAAATCTAGCATCTCTTAAGCACATCAAGATAAAAGCATTAAAACCTTTTCTTGTAAGTGGTTTAACAACAACTTGAACAAGACCAATATGCAAATAACTGAGTTTTTTAGTAAGAAAATCATTAATATTTCTTTTAGAGAACAAGCAACATTTTTCATGAGTTCTAGAGATAGAAAATGTTTACTCAACAGTTCTAACTCTGTATTCAGAAAAAGCAGTATTTTCAGCCTAACTAAGCTTATAGATGGACTTAGTAGCAACCTTTGGGATATTCCAGTTCTAGAAATCTGGAATCTCATTTTCTTCAACAGTGTGATCTTCTTCATTTACAATATCAAGAGGACAACCAGTCGTCTTGGAGCTGACAGAGGAGTTGGATCTCCACAACTTATCCATACTATCCTAAGTTTAACACTCAATTATCATGTCTTTCTTAAGTAACCCTATATCTCTCATGCCCTACACACTTTCCTAGCTTCAATGGGCCTTACTATTCGGTTTTGGGAATTCACTTTACGTGTAAGGTGGCACCAATGATGGTAAGAAGGGAACATAACAAAGGAGAATCAAAGTTTTGGGTAGACACGGACAAGATACAAAGACACAACAACACTATTACTAGCCAGAAAAGAACAGATGGCTCTGATACCACATGGGGAGGGGAAGCACAGCTACTGAAGGGGGAAGCACAGTATTATAGTGAAAGAAATATGTAAACAAAGTAAAATAAGCAAAGTAAAACCAGCCAAGGAGGCGGTAGTGTAATATATAATCAAAGTAATGTAAAACAATAATAAGGCGGTAGAACCAGCCAAGCAGTATACAAAATATAATCAAAGTAACCACAATAATAAAGCGGTAGAACCAGCCAAGCAATATATCAAGACAGTTTTTAATATCTAAAAGTTCTTAAATAAGAACTTTTAGAAAAATTTATTTATTATTTATTTCCAATTTTTGTTATTATTAAATAGGGTCCTACATCTTTTATAGAGAAATATTTCTCTATAACAGATGTATAAATGGAAAGTCAAGGGGTAGTTCGTGTGAGCTAACATTAGCAACATTTTGTTGAAATTTGCAAGTTACTTTTTTTTTTTTTAAGTATTCATACGATAGAAATAAATCTGTGTTTTTGAAAATCTTTCAATTTTCACATCTGGCCACAATTTAATAGAAACATTTCATAATTGCCGATTTTAGTCATCTATTTTTTTTTTTGGTATTGGAATAGCAGTATGGGATCCAAGTAAGTATATCCCTCTCTTTTATGTATTTTCTTATGTTTATATAATTTATATGTTATTATAAACATAACTTAAAAGCATTTTATAAACATAACATCCTAATTTATGTTAAAAATGTGTTATATTCTAATTAAAATGCTATAACATTCACTACAAGAAATTTGTACTATTGCGGCAGGTGCAAAAACTGCTGCTATATGTCGCATATTGCAGCATTTTTTTGGACCGCCGCTGTACATTGGATCTACTGCGGCATTTTTTCGGACCACTGCAGTAGTTCTAATCTTTTACGGACCATTACAGCAGCTGTACATAGAACCGTAGCATGTTTTAGTGGCGTTTACATAGATGTAGCGGTGCTCTAGAGAACCTGCTGCAATAAATATAGCATTTGCGGGGATACTATAGCAGCAATATCGAAAATTGCCGCAATATGTAAGTTTTAGTGGCGCTTTTCCTTACTTATAGTGGCGAGTTGAACTACTACAAAAGACCTTTAAATTTCCCTCTTCCCCCAAAATTTCTCTCTATTTTATTTTTGCCTGCCCACTTAGGTTTTCATTGAGCGCCGTTAGCCCTAAATCTATTAAACTCTCAAAATTTCCCTCACTCTCTCAAAATCTCTTTAACTCTCTCAAATCAATCTCACTCTCACAAATCTCTTCAGCGTTGTTAGCCCCAAGCTTCGTTTTCTCTCCAACGCCCCTTCATTTTCTCTCCCTTTCAGACCATTCCCGACCTGCCTCATTTCCTAGGGTTCTATCTCCATCTCCCTCTTATGCTTCTCTGCTCGCGCGAATCCAAAGGTACTCTCCCTCTCTCTCTGATTCAACCATTTTTGTTGCCTTTGATTTATGATTATGCATGTGAATATATTAGTTACTACTCCCTGTTTGGTTTCCAAGAAAACAAGAAAAGAAAAAGAAAATGTGGGTATGTTTGGTTGGTTTTGAAATATTGCATTTTGGGTTTTTTTTGTTATTGAGAAAATGTGGGAAAGGAAAAGATATATTGGTGGTTCCTGGTTGATAAGGCAATGCAAAAAATGAAGAGTAATTAAGTGTTTTTTTATTAGGTGTATTGACCCTTTGTGACATATATTGTGCAATTGCAAAATCTAAGTCACGAACAGAGTTGGAGTCAGCCTATTCTTCTTCTTGGTCCCTTTTGATACTTGAAATATTTTTATCCTAAGAAAACCATGAAATCTGACTTGGTTTGCCAAAATCCCAAGTACCCATTTTCTGTTATTGCCTCTACAACTGTGAGTTGTTGCAATGATCCAAAAGTTATAGGCAAGTTTTTCAATTCTATGCTTAAGGTTTATTTGGATTGTAAATTGTTTGATTTAGTTTCTCAAGATTTTGATTATATGAAGAATAATGGAATTGAGATTGATGAGAGGACTTGTATTGTTCATTTGCTTGCGCTTAAAAGTTGTGATCTTTTGCAATTGGTTTTAGACTTCTTTTATCGAATGGTTGAATCAGGTATTGAGGTTTCTGTGTTTTCTTTGACAGTGGTGGTGGATGGGTTGTGATGGAGTGGAGAGGTCAAGAGGGGTATGGAGTTAGTGGAAGAGATGATTGGTAGAGGAATTAAGCCTAATATTGTTACATTCAATGTAATGGTGAATGCTTGTGCCAAGAGATGGAATTTTGAGGGATTGGATTTGGTTTTGTTTTTGTTCAAAATGTGGTTATCTTAATAAGTGTAATGGTAGTTGTTTTAGATAACAGTTTTCTTCAAATCAAAACTTTGTTGTGGTTAAGTCTAAGTTCTTTTTCATTAATGTACTTATATCTCTAAATAAATATTGGAGTAATATAACAAATTTTGTATTCCAAATCTAAAACAACCTGGTAAATATGTCTTCCAACTTTTCCCCTCTTCCTAAAGTAAATGTAGAGCTAGGATTTGCATTACAAAGTCTTTTACTTGTGTTTAGAATATATTGTTCACTATAATATCAACTAGCTAAGTAACATGTTTAAGTATTTTAATTTGTAATGAATTCATTTTGGTATAGGACAGTTGGATTCTGTTTTCACTTTTCAAGTTGGGAGTGTTATTAGTATGATCAATCTTGGCTGGCAAAATTTTAGTGGCTCTATCCATTCTTAGAAAAACCATGTTTGATCCTATATTACAACCTTGATTGCTGTATTATTATAGAACCAGTGTACCATTTCTTTTCTTATTGTAATATAATTCTTAAGTTTGTATTTGTTTCATACATTTTTGTGTTGATTTTGGGAGTGTCGAAGTCAAAACTTGTGTTGCTTTTGTATATATGACTCTTGTATGAATTCCTAATACTTGGATAGAAATTTTAATTAACTTGCGTGCTTCATTCTGATTCATATGTAAATGTGTGTAGATTTTTGAGATCTGAACAAGGCTAGCCCAAAGATGACTTTCCATTGCCTTACATTGATGTCCTGGTTGAAAACACAGTAGGGCATGCTTTGCTCTCATTTATGGATGGATTTTCAGGATACAATCTGATTAAGATGGCTCCAAAAGATATGGAGAAAACCTCTTTTATTACACCACGGGGGACATATTGCTACAAGGTCATGCCATCTGGTCTTAAAAATGCTGGTGCTACTTACCAACATCCAGCCACTACTTTGTTGCATGATTTGATCTACAAAGAAGTAGAAGTTTATGTTGACAATATGATAGTGAAGTCCAAAGACCGGGAAGGGCACATACCGGCTTTAAGGAAGTTCTTTGAAAGAATTCGGTTATACAAGTTGCGGTTGAATCCAAAGAAGTGTACATTCGGAGTTACACCCGAAAAACTGTTGGGGTTTATGGTAAGCCAGAGGGGAATAGAAGTTGATCCTGACAAAATCAAGGCAATTGTAGAGATGAAACCTCCAAGAACTGAAAAGGAGATCCGAGGATTTCTAGGGAGAATCTAGTATATCAGCAGGTTTATAGCTCAACTTACCATGACATGTGAACTAATCTTTCGAACTGCTCAAGAAGGAGGTCCCAACAGTGTGGAATGAACAATGCCAAGAAGACTTTGAAAAAATCAAGAGTTATCTGATGAAACCACTTATACTTGTCCCACCGGTACCTGAA
Source organism: Lithocarpus polystachyus (assembly GCA_033629205.1). Taxonomy (NCBI): domain Eukaryota; kingdom Viridiplantae; phylum Streptophyta; class Magnoliopsida; order Fagales; family Fagaceae; genus Lithocarpus; species Lithocarpus polystachyus. The sequence continues at coordinate 49,825,284 of CM066171.1, read as the reverse complement.
AAGCCATTGTTGTTTTATCTTACCACTATAGATACAGCAATGGGGGCCTTACTTGCTCAATACTTAGAGGAGACTAGAAAAGAGAATGCAATTTACTACATTAGCAAGAAGATGTTGCCTTATGAAGAGAAGTATTCACCATTAGAGAAGACATGTATAGCACTCGTATGGGCAACACGTAAACTTTGACATTACATGCTTGCTTACAAGGTGCAGTTGATTGCAAGAATGGATCCTTTGAAGTACCTAATGGAAAAACATGTGCAAGATGGAAAGACTGCTAAATGAGTTTTGCTTCTGTCGGAATTTGATATTAAGTATGTGACTTAGAAATCTGTGAAGTGGAGAGCAATTGCCGACCACTTAGCCCATTGTTCACCAGAAGAAGTTGAAGAGATCTAAGGAGACTTTTCGGATGAAGACATCATGGGGATTGAAGTAAAATCATGGAAGATGTATATTGATGGAGCAACAAATCAAAACAGAAGTGGAATTGGAGTTCTCTTGATTTCTCCAAAAAGGACACACATTCCATTTTCTGGTAGACTCAATTTCCCTACCACCAACAATGCCACAGAATTTGAAGCTTGCATCATAGGTCTACAAGTAGCCTTAGGCCTTGGAGTAAAAGAGTTGGAGGTGTATAGAGACTTAGCATTAATAATCTCTCAGGTACAGAATAAGTGGAAGATCAAAGAAGAAAGACTTATGCCTTTTCATCAATGTCTTCAAAAGTGGGCATCAAAATTCAGCAAGATCCGATACCAATATGTGCCAAGGATGCAGAATCAAATTTCAGATGGTTTAGCAATAATGGCATCCATGATGGATAGGTCAAAAGAAGATGAAGCTAGACCGATAGTGTTGGAACAAAAAGAAGAACCAGCCTACTATGTGACAGCAGAAGAAGATGAGGAAAAGAATGGGGAAGGTGAATGGAATTCAGACATCCTACAATACCTCAAGGATGGGACATACTCGGAGTATGTAGACAAGAATGAACAGTTAACCATTCGAAGGTTGTCCACTAATTACATCCTTTGTGGAGAAAAGATTTACAGAAGATTATATCATGGAATTAATCTCTTTTGTGTAACCGCTAAGGAAGCACAACAAATAATGGAAGAGGTTCATGAGTCAAGCTATGGGCCACATATGAATGCACACATGTTGTCAAGGAAGATAGTGAGACAAGGCTACTATTGGACCACTATGGAAGCCAACTGTGAGGCTCATGTTCGAAAATACCATCAATGCCAAGTCAATGGAGATTTGAAACACATGCCACCCATGCCACTACATACTATGGCATCGCTCTGGCCATTCTCTACATGGGGAATAGACATTATTGGGAAGATCCACTCAACAGCATTCAATGGCCATAAATTCATACTTGTAGCCATTGTCTAATTTACTAAATGGGTAGAAGTTGCTTCATACAAAGTCCTGAATTCAAAGAAAGTTGCTTAGTTCATTCAGAATATCATCTGCGAATACGAGGTACCGCATGAAATTATCTCCAACAATGGGTTGCACTTTAAAGGAGAAACAGAGAAGCTACTACGACAGTTCAATATTCGACACCACAAGTCTTCACCTTACCGCCCTCAAACTAATGGAGCAGTTGAGGCTGCTAATATAAACATAGGGCAAATCTTGAAGAAGAGCATAAAGGACTTCAAAAACTAGCACCTACAATTGCCATATGCACTCTGAGGGTATAGAACATCAATTCGATCTTCCATAGGAGCGACTCCTTATTCATTGGTGTATGAGATGGAAGCAGTCCTTCCTATTAAGATGGGTGTCAGTTCACTAAAGACAGTACTAGAGAGTAAAATCTTTGAAGCAGATTGGTTGCAAAGTAGATATGATCAGTTGTGCACGCTAGATGAGAAAAGACCCAAAACCTTGTATCATATTCAAGGTTACCAAAGGAGGCATAGGAAAGTTTTTGACAAGAAAGTGAGAACCAGAGATTTGAAATTAGCGGACTTAGTGTTGAAGGAAATTCGAGCCCCGATTCAAGATGCAAATGGGAAGTTCAAGCAAAATTGGGCAGGCCCATACATTATCAAGCAGATATACTCTAAGGGAGCATTAAAATTGATGGACTTGGATGCAAACCCTTTCATTGAGCCAACCAACATGGATCAAATGAAGAAATACCAAGTCTGAGGTGGTTGCAAATTATGTTATTTCCCTTTTTAAGATTGGCTAAAAAAAAAAAAAAGAGCTCGCTAGGCTGAAAACCCGAAAGGGCGGTCTAGACAAAAGTTAGAGCAAAAAAAAAAAAAAACCCACCATCATCAATGAACTACATGATGACCTGATCCTTCTATTAAGGGGGTACGTAGGCAACCATGCATTGGTTCGGTCACAATTTCCCAAACCTACGATTTTCCCCATTAGGAAATATGTGATTTCATGTTAAGAACATATGTCAATATTTAACGTAATTGGCTAATCCTTTGACAAAATGCATTTTACTTGTAATTCGGTAGATTTAGGATGTGTTTAATGCATCAAGGAACAATGTCTAAAGTTCAAGTGTTAAAGCCATGCAAATCTGTCCAAAAAACAATTGAGAAAGTGCTGGTTTTTAAAGCTCAACAGCTAGCATCTATTAAGGTTTAAAAAGCTGCTGAAGCCCGAAGCTCAACAGCTAGCTCGATAGATACCCTATCTGTCGAGATTTATGAAAATCAAATTTTCAGTTGTGATTTCGTTCTAACCCATGAATATGTGTTTGTGCTTTCTTTTCTCACAACCCTAAACACATAAAAGGATTGTTTTAAGGGCCGTCATAGGTTACACAGTTGCCCAAGTTCATGCAAATTGTGACTAAAGACAGAATTTTTCCTAGTTCATCTTTCTCTTGAAGAAGTTGTTGTGTTTCTACACCATAGGGTTTTGTGACGAAGCAACTTCATGATCTTCATCATTTGGATGAACTGAAGAACATTGCAGCTAACATCTCTCTCAAGTTGGTGATTAAATCGCGTACTGGGATCTGCGCAATTGGTTAGTCAAGTACTGGGAGCCGTGCATTGAAAAGAAGATATTGTCACTACAAAACAAGTCCAATTGGGTATTGAGGTAAGAGTTCAACTGTAGGTTGGTATTATTGGAAAAATACATGTTTGTATCACATACAAAACATACGCAGCGAAAAATTAGCGAATCTACTTCATTCGCAATTGATAACATGTGTTATGTAAGTTTCAGAAATTGAGAATAAGAAAGTGTACCTTGGTGCGACGAAATTCAAAACAAAATATTAGAAGCACTTGGGAAAACTTTTAATCTTCACTCCAATCCCACTTAATGCCCAAGAAGTGTGGTCTCTCAATCAATTTCCAAGGAGAGAATAAGAGAGTGTCCAACACTCACACACAAAACATTTCATGTTCTCATGTGATCATAATGAAAACACTCAAAAACTATCATGAAAAAACATATGAAATTCTGTATGTTTCTCTTATATATATAATTGATTATCCAATTGGGCTCAAAGGAATGAATGGAAAAAGCAGCATGTCGTATCAATGTGGAATTCTGAGAATATTTTATTCTTAGCGGATCGGTTCAAAACTTTGTTTAAATTCTTGACGAAAAAAAATAAAATGAAATTTTGGGTTAAGTGAATAAATGGATAGAGCCCTATTGCTCCAATTATAGGTAAACAAAAAAAAAAGAAAAAAAAGAAATGAGCTTCTGTTCTTAATTTGAACGATTACTCGATCTAATTAAACATTAGGATTAGTGCCCTTAAATCCTATTGTAAGATGCCATGTATGATATTAAGTATGACATTATGTATGACTTGATATTGTCATTAACAAGTTGTTTTATTATTATCTAAAATAATGGTAACATGAATATTCAGACATTATCATATGGTCCATGAGATGCATAGTATGTGATTTATGTGAAAAGTCACAAAAAATATAAATCACAAGTTCTTTGTAAACTCAGAATTTTTGTTCGTAGTTGATGATAAAATTGGACATTTCATCTGTGAAAACTATAACATATCAACTAAGATGATTTGTCTTGATCATGGAAGTGGAGAATTCGAGTTGATATGTTGATATGTCTTAAGATTTAAAACATATTGAACTAGACCGCTGTGAGATTTATTATTCTCCTAACGACTGTTAGATGAATAATAATTCTCACAACTTCTATTTAGCATGAACTCTTAATCCTGAGAGAATAATGGACCTGATCATGAAGTGTAGGTTGCTTTGATATATCAGGAGTGAGATCTAAAGTTACGGTCAAAACCTCAGTATGTTGGGCAGCCACATTTAGTATTGATGGAACATATATTCTCAAAATGAAATTCATAGTCTCTTAATAGAGATACAAAATATTCCCTTGAGATAAGTTTAATGGGTTTGTTATTCAGAATGTTAGGTCTAACTACTTTAGTAATTAGTTACTAAAGTATATATTTATGAAATTGAATTTCATAAATATATGATGAATGACTTTAAGGATTAAACCAAGTACTCAAGGATTAAGATGTAGTAATCAATAAAGTGACAGTCTACATTTATGACTTTGTGTTACTACGAATATATTATGAAGGGGTTGCATGTACAATAAAGTCTTGGGATATAATCGATTAATAAGGCCTAGAGTGCAATTATATTTATATAGTAGTATTAAATATAATTAATGGTAACTTTGGACTTGTCAAGAGTTGACAGAAAAACCCAAGACTCATTAGAGCTAGTGTCTTATTTGTTCCCTTTTGGTCCCACTCCAAGCCACATACTAAAGCCCAATTGCAAAAGTTCAAAAGGCTAGCCCAATTAGATAATTAGTTATTAAGAGAGAAATATACATAATTTTAAGTGAGAGACTTCTTCATGAAATGATATGTATGTGAGTGTTGGACACTTTCTCATTCTCCCTTTGAACAAATTCATAGAAACTAATTGAGAGACCACACTTCTTGGGTACAAGTGGAATTGGAGTGAAGATTGAAAGTGTTCTTAAGAACTTCTTCTCTTTGGTTTTGAATTTCACCGCACCAAGGTACACTCTCTTATTCTTATATTCTGAAACTTACATAGTGCATGTTATCAATTGCGAATGAAGTAGATTCGTTAATTTTACGCTGCGTATGTTTTGTATGCGATACAAACATGTATTTTTCCATCAGTTTTTAGTACATATCTCCAAAAGGAAACTGGTAAAGTTGAGTAACTCATCATGGACCTAACCATTTCTAAAAGAGTCCTATTCCTTCTCTCTGCTACACCATTTTGTTAGGGAGTTCCAAGTGCAGTCAATTGGGATAAAATCCCATTTTGAGTTAAGTAATCCTTAAAATCCCCAAGAAGGTATTCGCCACCACGATCAGTTCAAATGGCCTTTATGTGTTTACCCAATTGATTTTCAACTTTAGCCTTAAACTCTTTGAACTTTTCAAAAGCTTCAGACTTCCGTCTCATTAGGTACACATAACCAAATCTTGAGTAATCATCGATATATGTGATGAAACACTCATAACCTCCTTTTGCTTTGGTTGACATAGGACCACATACATTCGTATGGACTAATTCAAGCAAATCTTGGGATCTTCTACTTTTTGCATTAAAAGGTCATTTGGTCATTTTACCCTCCAAACAAGATTCACAAACTGAAAATTCATCAAAGTCCATAGGTTTTCATCTTTGATTAGTCTTGGAATTCTATTTGAATTAATATAACCCAAATGCAAGTGCCAAAGATATGCATCATTAGTAGAAAGAAACTTTCTCTTTAATGATTTTACATGAGAGTTATTATCTAATTTAGAATTGTATAATTCATGCTTATTAGGAGTTTGTTGAAGTTTATGCCCTAAAATCCAATTTATTGGCATGTCATAAATGATTAAATTGTTTAATTATATTAGACTATTTATAAATGAACTAATGGGATATTATCTTAGTCCATGAGATGCATTATATGTGATTTATGTGAAAAGTCATAGAAGATATAAATCACAAGTTCTTTGTAAACTCGGAATTTTAGTTCGTAGTCGGTGATGAAATTGGGCATTTCATCTGTGAAGACTATAACATATCAACTAAGATGATTTGTCTTGATCATGAAAGTGAAGACTTCTAGTTGATATGTTGATATGTTTTAAGAGTTAAGACATATTGAACTGGACTGTTGTGAGATTTATTATTCTCCAAATGACTGTCAAATGAATAACAAATCTCACGACTTCTATTTGCATCAACTATAAATCCTGAAAGAATAATAAACCTGATTATGAGGTGTAGGTTGCTTTGATATATCAAGAGTGAGATTTATAAGTCATGATCAAAACCTCAGTATGTTGGGCAACCGTATTTAGTGTTGATGAAACATATATTCTCAAGACGGAATTAATAATCTCTTAACGGAGATATAAAATATTCTCTTGAGATAAGTTTAATAGGTTTGGTTATTCAAAGTGTTGGGCCCAACTACTTTAGTAAGGAGTTATTAAAGTATATATTTATGGAATTGGATTTCATAAATATATGGTGAATAACATAAAGGATTAAACCGGGTACTCAAGGATTAAGATGTAGTAATCTTCAAAGTGGCAGTCTATAATCATGACTTTATATTACTACGAATATTTTAATGAAAGAGTTGAATGTATAATAAAGTCTCGGGATATAATTTATTAATAAGGCCTAGAGTGTATTTATATTCATATAGTGGTATTGAATATAATTAATGGTAACTTTGGACTTATCAAGAGTTGACAGAAAAGCCCAAGGCCCATTGGAGCTAGAGTCTTATTTGTTCCTTTTTTATCCCACTCCAAGCCACACACTAGAGCCCAATTGGAATGATCCAAAAGGCTAGCTCAATTAGATAATCAATTATATTTAATGAGAGAAACATACAGAATTTCATAAATACTTTTCATGAGAGTTTTCTAAGTGGTTATCATCATAAACACATGAGAACATGAAATGGATTGCATGTGAGTGTTGGACACTCTCTTATTCTCTCCTTGGAAACTGATTGAGAGACCACACTTCTTGAGCATTAAGTAGAATTAGAGTGAAGATTAAAAGTGATCCCAAGTACTTCTAATCTTTTGGTTTTGAATTTCACCACACCAAGGTACACTTTCTTGTTCCTAGATTCAGAAACTTAAATAGTACATGTTATCAATTGCGAATAAAGTAGATCCGTTAATTTTTCGCTGCGTATATTTTGTATGTGATACAAACATGTATTTCTCCATTAGAGTTAAAATATAAAGTCCATCAATAATATTGCCAGAACAGATCAAGATTTTACCCTTCTTTATTACAATATTGTCTTTAAGGATAACACAATATCCATGTTTACCTAAATAAGTTGCAGAAATTAAATTCCTACGAACATTAGGTACATATAGACAGTCTTCCAATACTAAAACTCTAGATTCAAAACATAAATTAAACACTCCAATAGCTACAACCGAAATCCTGCTCCTATCAGCCAAAGTAAGAAATAATTTCCCTTCATTCAGCTTTCTTGTATCCTGGAACCCCTACAAAGAATTGCAAATATAATTAGTACAACCTGAATCCACACACCAGGAATCCGTGGGATTTTATACTAAACATATTTCAAAGAGGAATGAACTTATCATACCCTTATTATTGGCAGCCCTAAATTTTGGACAATTCCTCTTCCAATGTCCTTTCTCACCACAATGGAAACATTTTCCTTTGATCTTCTTTCCTTTGTCGGCAACTCCTAAGGAAATTTGTTTACCATCTCGCTTGGTGAAATCCTTCTTCTTCTTTTTCTTACCCTTGCCTTTCGACTTAGGTTGAGAAGTAAAAGCTTCACCCATATTGGCTTCAACAATAGAAGTACCAAGGATGCCTTCCGCCACTACCAACTCATTCATTAATTCAGACAATGAATAAATCTTTTTGTTCATATTATAGTTAAATCTGAATTTCTTGAATGATTCTGGTAGTGACTGGAGTATCATATCTACTTGGGATTTTCCATCAATATCGGCACCTAAAACTTCTACTATATTCAAATTAGAGATAATTGTAAGACAATGCTCCTTCACTGATGTACCTTCAGCCATTTTGGTATTATAAATTTGCCTTATGATTTCTTGTCTTGCAGAACGACCTTGCTCACCAAACATCTCCTTCAGACTTAGCATAATGTCCGCAACTAGTTCTACATCCTACAATTGATGCTGTAAAACATTTGAGATAGATGCTAGAATGTAGCACTTGGCCATCTCATTAGATTTCTGCCAACGATCATATTGCTGTTTTTCCTCAGGAGGAGCATCTAATGAAGGAAAGCTAGGACAAGGTTAAGTAAGCACATATTTGTGCTCTTCAGCTGTAAGAACAATGTCCAAATTCCTTTCCTAGTCAACATAATTGGATCCAATCAGTTTGTTTTGATTAAGAATAGTAACAAGTGGGCTAAATGATGTCATATTTAAATCTGAAAATAATAAACATGAATATAATAAGTAAACTGCACATTATCAATTTAGCATATAAGCATATAATATGGAACCTTAATAAAACCATGAAATAATATATGCAACGACAACTCAATCCATGTCTATAATTCCTTGGTAGCAAGTTTATTATAAATACATTAATTGGTTGAGAACTATTCTCATTATTAGTGCTATCATGATAACTCTTATCATACACTAATAATATGCCGTATTACCTTCAGCCTCTAAGTAATAATAACATAGCTCCTTTGGGAGGTTAACATGACACTTAGTCTAGTGTACACCATTATCTAGAATCATGTGTAGCCACATTTCATCTCCCTTATAATGTTTAAACTTGTAGTACCATGGAACAAAACACCTTTCTTTGGGATTGCAAGGAATATACACCAAGACGAGGTATTTGTCCACACAACTTTAAACAGATAAGTTCAATCCTAAAGTACTATGAAATAACCACCCTCCTTTGAGATCGCAAGGCACATACGCCAAGACGAGGTGCTTACCCACACTACTATGAACCGATAATGGAGGCCATGAGATCCAACCCTTATATCTCTCTCTCACTAGATTTTTTAAATTATAGGTTTTTAATTATAAAACATGCGTAAACTAATTACACACAGCCTTGCACTTTATACATTTGAAAACACATAAAAAAGCATTTTCGTGAAAATCTCGCGACTAAGCTCTTCTCGTGAAAATGGGTTAAGGCAAAATAATGAAAACACAAAAAAATTCAGATGGAAACTTTCACGACTGTTTCGCGAGTGAAGCTTACCCCTGAAAAGTTTTGTGCTTTAGAGACATTTATCGCTGGTTACCTTCTCGTGAAGTTACTCGCGTAAAATGCGTGTTTTCAGTTTTTAATGGGCAGATGTGGACAGTTTTCAACAGTTTTTCATGAAAAACAACCACCATATAAACATAATAAATAGAATTTGATATCAAGATTGAATTCCATTGATGCTATAGCCTTAAAGATCAATTTAACATACTTAAATTTAAATTTAAACAACATCATAACATCAGTATTAGTTTTCATCAAAACATAGTTTCAACAACCATGCAGAAAATTAAATGCATAATCTTCTAACAACATGAAACTATTATCTCTAATTCCAAAACTCACAAAATATGTTATTCAGATTCGAAATTGAAAACCTAACTCTGATACCAATTGTTGGAAAAATACATGTTTGTATCGCATATAACACATACGTGGCAGAAAGTTAACTATTTTGATTGGCTTCATACTTGGCTTTCTTGAAAGCACTTAACAAACATGTTATGCGCTCTATATGGAAAATAATGACAAATAATGAACAAGTAAATTGCGTTTTATCGTAGGATATGCCAATTACAAAAAAATATGAACCTAACAAAATACATAGCCATGTATATTGTGTTTTGATATAAACTCAAATTCTAACATCCAAACTAACGAAGGATTAACTCAAAAAATATATCAAACTTAGCTATAAGAAGGAGGGAGTAGACTTGTGATGGGGAACTAAAAAAAAAAAAAACAACCCCAAAAAGTATCAACCCAAAGTAGAGATATTAAAAAACATAATAATTCATCAACCTAAAATAGAATTGAAAGAAAGAATCTAAAACTAGAAAGAAAAATAGGATCATCACTTCTTCTTTTTTTGGGCGGAGAATATAAAAGAGAATTGGAAATTTATAGAATAAAAAATATAATGAGAAGAATATTCAAAATAAAAGATATAGTTGTAAAAATCAAATTGACCGAATTGGACCAAATGAGCCGAATAGACTAAAGTGGACCGAAGTGGGCCGAGATGAACTAAAATCTACCTAAATTCACAAATTCTCTTCACTTATGTATAGGTCAAAATCATATCTCGAATTAGAAATATGAGTACAAAAATTCAATTAAGTGTGGGAAGGTAATAGGTACTACAAAACATTTGTTTTGCGATACTACCTCATTTTGAATAACTCTTGGTGATTAGCAAATGGAAGGTAAATTAAAATATTGGCTCTTGTTTTTGGGGAGGAATGTCCATTGTTACTGTACGTTTTTAGACTCCTTAAAACACAACCAGATTAACCTATTTATTTAGCCAAGTGATTAACTTAGGTAAATTATGCAATTCTAGGTTAACATAGATAAATCATATCATTGAACAGTGTAGAAAATAAATAACACAATAATATGATAATCCAGGAAAACCAAACTGGTAAAAAAACCTAGGGAGGATTTAACCTAGCTATCCTCAAGGTAAAACAAATCCATTATGAAAGAATTGAAGTTTACACAATAACGACTTAGACCACTAACATCCTATTACTACCTTGAGTAGGAAACTTACTATCACAACCACGTGACAGCTCTGAGTCTACGGACTACTTCTTTCTTGGATTCACAACATCCACAAGTACTCCTACTTGTGTATCTTTAAGCTCTTTATGCAGCAACTGAATCGATCATCAAGCTCTTGACATAATCTTGATTCTTGACAACCCTAAGTATATGTGAAGGCAAACACCTCGAGATCTCACAAAAGATTCACATACACAGCATAAACTACAACTGCAAAAACTCTCAAAAATGTGGCTAGGGTTTTCTCTTTTATACCTAGGGCAAAACATAAAACCCTGCATGTTAAACGAGCTTGGGCTGAGCTAGGAAATTCTACAGAAAAACAATCTACACGAGTTTCGATCGATCGAGTCTAATTTCGATCAATCAAGATAGACAGATTTACACAATAAATCCTACAGTACACTCGATTCCAACTTTACACTTAAACATACTTTGAGCAAGTCTAAAACAAGACTAAACGTTTTAATCATGGTTTGCCAACATTACAAATTGAAGTTCTAATACATTTAAACCTAAAGTCTTAGAACCCAAAAGTTACGTATCTGCATCAAGAGTGATACAAATAGGTGGTATTGATGGTTTTAATAGAGTGGGTGTTCAATACTTTAAGGGAAATAAGCTTTTGCAGTTTTTGAAGTCGTTTTAAAAAAAAAATGGTGGCATTTCATTGTGTCTACTTGAATTTCTAGCTTGTTTTTGTTATATTTTTTTGGTAAAAATCTAGTAGAGTTCCATACCAATAGTGTGTCACGAGACATGCAACCTGATCCTTACCATGCTTTCATGGTGATGATTTGATAACATTTTGTCCTATCTTCATAGCAAAAATTTGGTAGAATTAAGCTTTAGGTGCATCGTGATAAGAAACTCTGCCATAGTGCACGGCATCGATAGCTTCCTATGTGGTGCATGTCATATGTTGTCTAGGCCTCTTAAACATCAAATGAAACAACATATTTAAGTATAAAATCTTGAAAAAGGAAATTCCTTAGATTATTGCTTAATAGATTTGAAAAGTTAGGTAAGGCCAATTGTATGCACCAACTCATAAGATGTGATGCAATTGCTCTATAGATTATACACAAATAATTAGTGATCTACCATGTGAAACCCTAATTTCAAGTTCAAAAACACATAAAAAAGACATTAAAGTAATTGAGTTAGCATCTTATACTGTTTAATATGAACCAGGGGTCAGTTTTGTGGTTTATGTAATTTTTATTGTGAAATAGGTGCAATCTAGTAGATTTCCAGTGTTTTTCCATTTCTCTAGTAAGTTTGGTGAGTGTAAGAGTTTTTTTCATAGTTTCAATGGAGTTTAGGGTTTATCTAGCATTTTTGGTGGTATTAGGGGTATATTAGTATGATTTAGAGTTAATTTGGTCATTTGGGTTATCGTTAGGATATTTTGGTAATTTCTATGGAATTCAAGGTTAATTAAGTAAATTTTGAGGTTTTGAAGGTATTCTGGTCATTTTAGTGTTATTTAGGCTTAATTTGGTGATTTTGAATACCTAAAGGGAGTTTTGGTAATTTCCTAACGTTCAAGGATATTTCGTAATTTCCATCAAATTAGGGTAATTTTGGTAATTTCCTTTTTTTTTAGTGGAGGGGGGGGGGTGTGGTATTTTCTATGGTTTAGGGCTAATTAGGGGCATTTGATTATTCCCTTAAACTTGGTAGCCTTTTAGTAATTTATTAATTATAGAGAAATTTGTGTAATCAGCCTAAAGTGTAATGACCTAAGTGTGATTTTAGGAAGTATAGTGGCCTAAGGGTAATTTCTTTGAACGATAGAGGCTTAAGTAAAATTTTGAAAAACTTAAATTTTAGTGTGATTTTAACAAAGTATGAGGTGTTTGTACAATTTTCATTAAGAGGGGGTGTTTTCGTAATAAATTACAGATGTAAGGACCATTTTGTAATACTAAAATGTCAGTGGTTAGACTTTGGATTTGGGTTTGAGTTTATATACTTAGGCCGATACAAAATAATTTTTTCATAATAATTTCTTATCAATTACCTAATAAAATATAAACTTGACATTATTTTAAATCTTGAAAATCGAATATGATTGATTTTGTACTAAAATTTTTGGCTAAAATATAAATTAACCCTTTAAGTTTGATTAAAATTTATTTCAGTCCTCATACTTTGTTTTTATTTAATTAAGTCCTCTAAATTTCAAATTTATTTAATTCAAGCCTTTTGTCCAATCCCATTAAAAAAAAAAAAAAAACTTATGTTAAGTATGTAATTAACTAATGAAAAAAGATATTTTGAAAAAAAATCTCACATAAAAAAATCTATGAAATATTTTTATTAATTTTATAGATTTTTTTTTCTTGTGAAAATAAATTTTTTTTTAACGGCAATTGTAAAAAAAAAAAAAAAAAACAAACAAACAAACAAACAAACTAGATAGAAGATCTTAATTAAATAAATTTGAAACTTAGAGGACTCAATTAAATTAAAGTTAAAGGTCTAAATTGAATTTCAACCAAACTTAAAGGGTGCAATTTACATTTTAGCTAAATTTCTTCTAAGAACTTCTCTTTCAATATACATGAATCAAAGAGACATTTAGAAAATAATTTTACTTTTATTGTGAATTTTAATTTTATCAATATTCATAATTGAAATTTTTTTTTTTCATAGTTGCAGTAGAAACATTGTAAAAGAAAGCTCAAGTACAATCACTTTGCAAATAATTTGGTAGGATGCTAGTATTCTACTCCTTACCAACTCTTTGGTACAATTAAAAAAATAAATAAATAAAGTTAAATACGAAAAACATATATGTGCTTGGAGTCCACTACCATCTCCATTAATTTGAAAATAAAAACTAATATGGAATACATTGATAAAAAGAAAATTAATATGAAATATATTGATAAAAACAAAGAATGGAAGCGCATGTATGCATATTCAAAAGCAAGAAATTACCTTGTGTGTGTGTGTGTTTGTTTCTCAAAAAAAAAAAAAAAAAAAAAAGAATGGGTAATTGTCCCACATTGCTTAAAAGAGTGTGTTGTGTGTAGTATAATTTGCCCCACCCTCCCTTAAAAGTTACCATGGCTTTTGAATTGAGTTGTGATGTGCCTTTGTGTTAGAACCTCTTTGCCTCTCCCTTGTATATGTGTGTGTTTGTTTCTCAAATAAAATTAAAAAAAAAAAAAAGCAAGAAATTACCTTAAATATAAATTATTCTACTCCTTACCAACCCCTGGTACAATTTAGGAAAGAAAAGTTGGTACAATTTAGGGAAAAATATGACAAATAGAAAACATATATGTTCTTTAAATTCGCAGCCATCTCAATTAAAATTTTGAACAAAAAAACCTAATATGGAATATATTGATAATAAAAATAAAATAAAAAAGAGGAAGTGCACATATGCATATACAACAGCAAGAAATTACCTTAAAATATAAATAAATAAAAGAATAACATTGCTTGAAAGTTGAAAGTTATTAGCTTCTTATATTTCATGGTTTGCCCTTAATTTATCTTGATTAGGAAATAATGTTTTGTTTACCAAAGGACTAATAGCATAAAACGCCAAAACCGTATAAATAATAATAATTTTTTTTTTAAATTAAAAAGTTTTTTTTTTTTTTTTTTGGGAGGTGGTCCACACATCATGGACCAATAAACTAAACCTATAAAATCAAGTATTGCAAAACTCTAAAAAGACTGTGAAAGGTAAAAGGGTTTAAAAGTGGTTCACCATAAGAGCCAGTAATTAAAGTAGGGAGTAGAGCATGGCTTTGTATTGAACTTATTGTATTTGGTGGGTAGATCAATAGTGCATTTGGGTAAGGTAAAGACTTGAATCCAAATGCATTATTTGAGTGCCTTGATGGACTCACGAAATAGGGAGACCGCAAACAGTAAGTTTTAACTATATATGACACCTACCATACTTTTGTGTATCCATGTTATATAAGAGAAATGCTCGGCCTAGGGAGTAATAGATAGTGTGCTCGATGGCCGACTTTAGCTGTTGATGTATGAAAAATGTTTATCAAGTAAATAAAATCTCTGTTTCTACCCCCCCCCCCCCCCCCCCCCCCTTAAAAAAAAAAAACAAAACAAAAAAAAGATTAATGAGCCAAGGCTTTTGGCTTCAAATTCAGAACTTAAGGTGAAAGTTCAAATAGCGTATAAAACACTATAAATGTTAAGACCTCCAATTTACAAATTACCAATTCAAGCTTAATATCAAACAAATTATGTGCGAAAAATGAACATAAGCTTAAAACAGAATTGGTAAACAATCTAAACCAAATAAAATCACATCCACAGCATAAATTAAATGCAAAAGATTAATGGAAGAGAGAAAACACAACGATGTGTTATCGAAGAGGAAACCGAAGCCCTCGGCATAAAACCTCTCTACCGCCCTCCAAGCGGTCAATAATCCACTAAAGAATGTTGTTGGGATACAAGGACAGCAATAGACCCTCCAAGCCTAATCTACCCAGTGTACCTAAGCCCTCCAAGCTCTTACTCCAACGAGGTTACGCCAAACCTATTTCTTCTTTAGCTTCTCAGATTCTACTATAGCCCATAGCCTCAACCAATATCAATCGATCCCTTCTTAACTACTTCCCAAAGCACCAAAAAGCCTTCTCACAGATATGGATATGGTGAGAAGAGATTTTGGGTAATGAACCTCACAAAGATCTAACAATGGAGAGGGTAAGAGTAGAGGATTTTGAAAAGTCACAATATAAAGATTTTGGATGAGTCAATCTTGTTTTTCTCTAGGGTTTTTCTCTCAAAATTCTCCCTGGAAGCTCTCTACATTTCGTGGGTATAAGGGGTATTTATACTGGGGTGAGAAAGGAATGCGAAGAGTCAGTTTTTCCAAAACAAAGCTGGCTGGCGACTTAACCTTGCGACTTGACTGAGTCGCGAGTTCAAGCCACGAGCTAACTGAATGGCCAGGTTGGATATTTTTTCGTGTAGTGCAACAGTTGGCAGACGATTCAGCTTCTCTGCATGCTTCACTCGTGTGCATCTTCTGGCGGCTTGCCAATCGCGAGATACCCACGAGGTCCAGTTGCAAGTCCCTGCTTCACTGCACAATCTTGAGCATTTCTTCACACTCTTTCACACACTACCCTTACATGATTCCCACATAAATACAGGGTTTTTAAGTGCTGAAATACAAGTAAATTGGCACGGAATAAAATCAACAAAATGGTTGATAAATTTCAACCATACAACCTCCCCATTTGGCTATTCTGTGACAAAACCCTACAACAAACTCTATACTTTACGCGTGAGTTGGGAACAGTTGAAAAAAACTCACTCACACCTAACTCTAGAATCTGTAAAGCTTTTGAAACATAGGCACAAGTATCTCCTGAAAAAAACAACCACATAATATGATCGTTGTTTGCAGAAGAAAAAAAAACTTGTAATGCATATGTAGCAAGTACAATGCGATCAAGCAAAAATGATTAAAGCAATAAAGCATAGCTTAACCAAAAATAAACAATCACTATAAACAGTAAATACAATGCTCATTCACACATGGAATGAACACCCAGACATGCAAGCTAATAACCTCAATGCAAAGTATCATTTGCATGTCCAACACTCAACCAATGCATTAACACAAGGTGATTGCATTAAGGATATAAATTCAATAAAGGGCACAAGAGTGATGTACTTAAAGAAAATGCATAACATTTAGCAACAAGTACAAAAGCCACAAAGCAAGGGTACAAAATAACAGCTACAAAAGCATAGGTACAAAATAAACCAAACGCCACAAAAGCAAAGGTACAAAATAACTTAAACTGAATAAAAACTAATATATCTAAACCAGAGATCCAATAACTTCCAACAGCTTTGAACACTTTTAAACAGAATATATACAACCAAAAGTATAGATGTAAGAACTATCAATGTACTAAAGTTAAGTCAAAAGTATGTAAATAACTCCCTCTTTCACTGTGCTCACTCCCCCTTCCAAAGTGCTCCACTTCCATTCTCCCCCTTTTTGTCACGAATAGCTAAAGGCTATTCTCAATCTTCTGTTGAATAGCATCTAACTGTGCCTCAATTCCGATAAAGTGCATGTGAACTGAGTTGTTGTATGAGAGGAGTAGTTTCTCTAGTCCAGAAATACGCTGATGTACACCATCAATCAGAGTGCTCAACCTGTCATCTGGAATTCTAGGATGTAAAGGTTGAGTGCTGGGTGTTTGCAAGTCCGGAGTGTGTGGAGAGGCTGCCTCGGTATGCATAGGTGGAGAGGAATGATGACCAGACAGAGTGGCATGAGTGAGTGGCTCATTCTTGGGTGCCTTAGAGGAGTGACTCTTTCTTGCTTGGAGAGTGAACATGGATATTGGTCGCAGACGTGGCACAATTTTTCCATTTGATGGTGGAAGTACACCTTCTTGAAGTATGATCTTCATGATGAGACTATTGAATGGGAGACAAGTTCGTGCTACTGATCGAGCCGCCATTTTCCTAATAGTTTGGAAGATGTAGGCATAGATGTCAATTGGAACACTAGTAACGAGATCACATAAAAATTGGGCTTTTCCAAGATTGATGAAAGTGGTGTTAGACAATAGGTAGAGGTTGGAGAACATGCTCAATTTTAGAGTCAGCAATTCAGGTGAAAACTTTGCAATTCCTATAGACGATCCTTTGCTTTTTGGGCATCATATAATTTATTTTGAGTCGCTTTCCCTTTTTCCTAGTCAAATACTAGTATGTGCGACAGATTTTTGCAACTCATTATCTCTTTTCATTTTGAGATTTACATTTTTGAGCTATTTAGGCAAAAACAAAGAAAATAAAGAGTGAGAAGATATATAGACACAAGTCTATGCATGTCTCAAGATCAACAAACCCATTGGCTAATCATTCATGACAAGTTTGAAGATTGATTTACAACAATCACATAGATTTCAAGATTTTTCCCACAATGATATGAGTGCATTAGGAACAAGCTACACTTATGAATGCACAAAGTCATTAGTACAAAGGTACAAGGCAAAACATGTTTAAGAAAAAAACTCAACAAAGTCGATCAAACCTTTTAGATTTTCTACTTTTTATATGTTTTTGGATTTTTGACACAAAAGAAGAAAGGATTTATCAAAAACAATCAATGTAAAAACATTTAAAGCAGAAACACATAAACAAACAATATTTCAACTTAAACAAGCACAAAACAAACAACCAAGCATTGTCACAAAACATAGGAAGTATAAATGCATGGACATGTTGTAATGCTTATGCATGAGTACCCTTTTTCACCCACACATCACATGCGTTTAGGGTGAAATCCCTATAGGATTAGGTACGAGTGTTAGGACTTTCAAACCTTCTAGTAAAGCTTTCCAAGCAAATGGTGAATGCACCAATCATCTTCATCATATCCATCATTCCAGAACCCCCATCTCGACCTCTTGGTTCCTCGACAACCCAAGTTCTCTTGCCATTTCTTGGTCCTCTTGACCTTTGATCACTTGCGTTATTCAATACTCTCAGTTTGTGACAATTTGGTCTGGTGTGCCCTTGAAGTCCACAATGATGACAAAAATGGTTCATTTTCGAACCTCTTTGTGATCTTGGAAGTGATTTCCATCTAGCTTCAGTTTTAACCACTGAATGGTTACGGGGCTTATTCAGCACCCTTTGCTTAACCACATTCTTCTTCTTTTCATTCTCTTCTTTCTCAGGAGATGATGCAGCCGCTACAGGCTCTTTGACTTTCATAAACTTCACTTCCTTGGCAATTTTGACGGCCGAACTACTTTCACCAATATATCCCAACCTGGATTTGTCTGAGAAATGTTTTTGTGAGGAAATGACATCATCAAGCTTCTTGGTGGAAACCCTTTCTACTTTGGCATTGGCTTGTACCACCTCTAGCTCAAGGAATCTCACTTTTGCATAAGCTTCTGACAATTCTCCATTCAACTTTTCTATCTCACACTTGGCCTCCTTATGTCGTACTAGAAAACTTCTATAATCTTCCTCTGCTCTCTTCATCTTTTTAATGGCTGCGTTAGCCACTTTTACATATTCACCGGTCTTCTTGAGAAGAGAATTGTAGGCCTTTTGCAATCCCACTGTACCTTCATCTTCCTCATCATCAAATTCCTCTACTATCCTTATTGATTTCAATTTAGAGTGCTCACCAAGCTCTTCTACAAGCACACTAAAGTCATCTGACGATGCAACATGATCAATGGTCATAAAAGCAGAGTAATTCCCCTCACCATCACAGCTTTCGTCAGAATCTGAGTTAAAAGAATCTGAATCACTAAGAGTTGTGGCATACACTTATCCTTTCCCTCTTAAATAATTGGGACACTCTTTCATGATGTGTCCATGTCCATTGCACTCAAAACATGTGATTCCTTGAGAGGATTGAGACTCCTTCCCATCTTTCCTCTTAACGTCCTTTTTCTCCTTTCTGAAACTTGGGAATTTTCCTTTCTCAGCAAAATTTCCATTCTTCTTGAATTTCAAGAACTTTCGAAAATTCTTCACTAGATATGCCACATCTTTATCGGCCTCATCTTCATCTGATGAGTCGTGAGATTCCACCTTCTCATTAATTGTCTTAAGGGTAAGAGATTTGCTCTTCTTTTGTGATGGCAAAGATAGTTCATAAGTTTGAAGTGAGCCAATTAGTTCTTGAACTTTGATATCATCCAGGTTCTTGCTCTCTTCAATTACAGTAACTTTTGCACGGAAGCTCTCCGGCAATGATCGAAGGATTTTCCTTACAATCTTTGAGTCCTCCGTTTTCTCACCCAAGTTGAACTTGCCGATGACTAATTCATTTAGCTTGCTATAGAAAGAGTCAAAGGACTCGTCTTCACTCATTTTGAGCTCCTTAAGGCGAGTGGTCAACATCTGCAACTTAGTGTCTTTCACTTTCTCGGTTCCTTCATACGTGGTCTCCAATATTTGTCATGCCTCCTTAGCAACCGAGACGTGAGATATCTTGTGAAACTCATCTGGAGACACACCACAAAAAATTGCATTCAAAACTTTACTATTAGCGTTAGATGCTGCAAGGGCTGCTTTATCCCAAGTGGATTTTTCGGCCTCCGGCCTAATCCATCCAATATCAACAGCATCCCACACACTTTCATCAATAGAACACAAAAATGCCCTCATATGGACTTTCCAAAAGCATAGTTGCTACCATTAAAATATGGTGGGGCATTTAAAGATTGAGATAGGTACATCTCAATATGGGGTCAAGGATCGCACTAAGGTGATTAAACCACAGCAAGTGCATTCGCTCTGATACCAATTGAAAGTTCAAATAGCGTATAAAACACCATAAATGTTTAGACCCCCAATTTACAAATTACCAATTCAAGCTTAATATCAAACAAATTATGTGCGGAAAATGAACATAAGCTTAAAATAGAATTGGTAAACAATCTAAACCAAATAAAATCACATCCACAGTAGAAATTAAATGGCAAAGATTAAGGGAAGAGAGATGCAAACACAAGGACAACACAACGATGTGTTATCGAAGAGGAAACCGAAGCCCTCGGCATAAAACCTCTCCACCGCCCTCCAAGCGGTCAATAATCCACTAAAGAATGTAGTTGGGATACAAGGACAGTAATAGACCCTCCAAGCCTAATCTACCCAGTGTGCCTAAGCCCTCCAAGCTCCTACTCCAATGAGGTTACGCCGAACCTATTTCTTCTTTAGCTTCCCAGATTCCACTATAGCCCATAGCATCAACCAATATCAATTGGTCCCTTCCTAACTGCTTCCCAAAGCACCAAAAAGCCTTTTCACAAATATGAGTATGGTGAGAAAAGGTTTTGGGTAACGAACCTCTCAAGGATCTAACAATGGAGAGGGTGAGAGTAGAGGAATTTGAAGAGTCACAATGTAAAGATTGTGGATGAGTCAATCTTGTTTTTCTCTAGGGCTTCTCTCTCAAAATTCACTTCAAAAGCTCTCTATATTTCGTGGGTATAAGGGGTATTTATACTAGGGTGAGAAAGGAATGCGAAGAGTCAGTTTTTCCAAAACAGAGCTGGCTGGCAACTTGACCTCGCGACTTAACTGAGTCGCGAGTTCAAGCCACGAGCTAACTGAATGGCCAGGCTAGATATTTTGTTGTGTGGTGCAACAGCTGGCAAACGGTTCAGCTTCTCTGCACGCTTCACTAATGTGCATCTTCTGGCGGCTTGCCAGTCACGAGACACCCGCAAGGTCCAATTGCGAGTCCCTTCTTCACTGCACAATCTTGAGAATTTCTTCACACTCTCTCACACACTACCCTTACATGATTCCCACCTAAATACAAGGATTCTAAGTGCTGAAATACAAGTAAATTGGCACGGAATAAAGCCAGCAAAATAGTTGATAAATTTCAACCTTACATAAGGATTTGTTGAGGTAATCAATAAAGGTGATATTATTTATAGAAGGTGATATTATTTATAGTATGACAATGTGTAATAGTTAGTTTGCAATGTTCTGATCATGTATTTACACCCCATTTACCAACCTCCGATGAACATAATCAAGGGCAAAATTGTCATTTCACAACTCAAGGTTAAAATTGAAATTTAACCATTGGATTTCCTAAAACTTCACATAAAACAAATCTAGAAAATGTAAAAATTAAAACAATGTGTCATGTTTTTCAATCGGATCATCGTATTAAATGTTATAGTTGAATCAAGTTTTAACGATTATTTACTCAAAAAATAAAAGTTTTAATGATTAATATATATATATATATATATATA
Source organism: Lithocarpus polystachyus (assembly GCA_033629205.1). Lineage (NCBI taxonomy): Eukaryota > Viridiplantae > Streptophyta > Magnoliopsida > Fagales > Fagaceae > Lithocarpus > Lithocarpus polystachyus. Next base: position 49,803,647 of record CM066171.1, on the reverse strand, counting down.
TATATTTAGCTACAATTAGAACTAGATATGTTCAATTATGGTTAGTTAATTATGACTGGTACTATTAATTATAACTAATGGTGTGTCAAATCTCATTACAATACCCTTTACTCCCTCTATAAAGAGAGGGGGGATTCACAGTTCAAAGAACCTTATTCTCCTAAAGCTCAAGAGGAAGGAGCTGAGTATAATCATTGTGCAACTAGTGATCCTTAATTTAGTTTACAACCAAGTCTTTCATTGCCTATTCTCTAGAACTCTAGTGAAATTTCTTCCCTTTTTACTCAAGTTTTATTGTTAGTGTCATCCTTTGCATGTTGTTTTATTATATTGGATTGCTAGTTAAATGAACATGTTTTGTTGTGATGATATGGGATAATTAGGATTGAAGCATACTGGATTTTAGAAATAAATCAAATGATGTTCACATGTTTATTACATAATGTTCTTTGAATAATCCATTTGTTCTTACGAAGTTCATGAATAATCACATGTTAGATCTTAAATTCTCATTGATAATATTGCAATCACAAGTTTAATACTTTCAAATTAAAATTATAATTTATTACAACAATAAAACCTAGGGCATGTCTACTACGTTGTAATGATGATTACATAATTTACATTGTAATAAAAAAAACTGTAATGAAATAATTATTCTTTTACATCTATTTGGTGATATGACATGATAAGGTAGTAGAATGAAATTATATTTTTGTCAAAATTTGTAAAATAACCTTATGTAGGTAATTATATATTTACATTCTTTTTTTAAGCCTCATTAATTTAATACTATAATGATATCATACCAATGGGTCCGTATTAGGCCTAAAAAACCATTTATTATTATTATAAAGTTTCAACCTATGGTATTCGCTTTTGATGATTCTACTCTTCAATAATCCATTTGTTCTTACGAAGTTCATGAATAATCACATGTTAGATCTTAAATTCTCATTGATAATATTGCAATCACAAGTTTAATACTTTCAAATTAAAATTATAATTTATTACAACAATAAAACCTAGGGCATGTCTACTACATTGTAATGATGATTATATAATTTACATTGTAATAAAAAAACTGTAATTAAATAATTATTCTTTTACATCTATTTGGTGATATGACATGATAAGGTAGTAGAATGACATTATATTTTTTTCAAAATTTGTAAAATAACCTTATGTAGGTAATTATATATTTACATTCTTTTTTAAGCCTCATTAATTTAATACTATAATGATATCATACCAATGGGTCCATATTAGGCCTAAAAAACCATTTATTATTATTATTATAAAGTTTCAACCTATGGTATTCGCTTTTGATGATTCTACTCTTTATCACCAGATCAAGACACCAAGACGTTTTTGGTGTAGGTAATGATTGAACCCTAAATCTCTTATTCAACCATTAGAGACTTTACTAGTAGAGCTAACTTGAATAAAACCATTGAATTATTAGATATTAAGAACTATATATTACTTAAAAGAGAAGAATAGTGCCTACATGTGGTTTGGACTTTATCACTTTACCCACCACATTAGTTACCCCTCCCCCCCCCCCCCCCCCCACACCTCCCCCTCTTAGAACATTCATATTGGAGATGCTAAAATCACTTAGCTATTTTAGCATTTCCAATCATAAAAATTATACTACACAGGTGGTGCTATATCTAAAAAAATTTGACATTAATCTACAATAAACTCTTATAAATAAGAGTTCACTGTAGCAACTCTTATTTGTTTTTATTGTCTCTCTCATCTCTTAGACGCAATCCCCACTACAAGAAAAAAGGATTAAAATAACAAAAAAAGTTGTTGCAATAACAACTAATGTCATTATAATAGGTGTTATTTCAACGACAAAAAAGTCGATGCAAGCCATTGTAATAAACTCCGAGGCAATAGGTTTATGCAACACTAAATTTTGTTGCAATAAATTCCACATATTGCAACGATTTACTTTGAAAATCTCATTGCAATAGATTTATTTTGTAATTATTTTTTAATTTAAAAATAAATAAATCATTTTTTTAAATAATAATTTTTTCATTAACCTATTTTGCAATGCAAAAACCATATCTAGGAACTATACTAACAAATTAAAGATATGATCAAAGATGAAAATTTTGAAATACTCTATTTCAATACATATGTCAAAAAACACAAATATATACACAACTTGTTGAGTTTACATTTAATCACATAGTTTCAAAAAGTATGCAAAAATCAATACAACATGAAAGAAAAGTTTCTTCTTGAAGGTGTTATCCAAGCATACTTCATGACCATTTCATTGACTTACCACCTATTTTGGGAAAAAAAAAAAGTATAAAGTTGAAAAACATCATATATACAACACAATTACACCAATATACACCATCATTGATTCTAAAAAAACACACATACAAAAAAATACTACTTAAATTTTGTGCAATTAAACGAAGAAAAATAGCTCCTTCATGTGGAAACCAAACCTTTTGGTATAGGGAGGAAGGTATAGCCTATGTGTCATGGATCCATGGTCGCCCAAGGAGCATATTGAAGCATGAGGCTATGTTAAGGACTTGGAAATCCACCTTCTTGATCATCAGCCCTATAGTGAGCTCCAATGTTACGGTTCCCAAGACCTCTCTTCTACTGTTGTCATATGCTTTTACATGCTGTTCAATAGGCACAAAATTTTCAATGCTTAGACCCAAGAAACTTGTAGTCTTTAAAGGACACACATTTAAGGCACTTCCATCATCTATTAAAACCATCAATATCCTCTTCCCTTTGGCATCTACAGTAATGTGCAACAGGTCGTTGTGGTGTTTCCCCTTCTTTGTCAAATCCTAGTCAGAGTAGGAAATAGTAAGTTCCCTACTTATGGACCCAATCATGGCATTCAGATCTTGAGATGTTGTGGTTGTAGGGACTTGAATTTGGTTGAAAGGGTCTACCAGGTTTTGACGGTGTTCGTATGAGGCCATGAGTAAACCCCATAAGGATATATAGGCTTGTGTTTTCTTTAGTTGCTTGAGGACCACATCTTCTCCGAAAGGTGTTTTTTAGGTAGATTTGTTCAAGGTTTCTATTGGGTTTTCTATCTCCAAATGTGGGGGTTTGAAGTGTCTCCCCCCCCCCCCCCTTGTGATGTGGGCAATTTTTGTTAGGTCATTAGGATTGGTATCTTGGGGTTTGAAGTGTCTTTTTCCATTTGTGGGTGTTAAGTAATTTGATTAGGGTTTGAAGTGTCTCCCCCCATTTGTAGATGTTTGGTTATTTACTTGGAGTTTGAAGTGCCTCCCCCTATTTGTGGATGTCGAGTTACTGAATTGGGGTTCGAAGTGTCAACCCCCTTTTGTGGGTGTTTGGTTATTTACTTGGGGTTTGAAATGTTTCCCCCCATTTGTGGATGTTGTTAGGACATATGTGAATCATGTTAGGAACATATGTCAATATAAAATTGGCTAATCCTTTCACAAAACACACTTTACTTGTAAATAGGTAGATATAGGATGTGTTTAATACTTCAAGGAACAAAAGTTCAAGCCCAAGTGTTAAAACCATGCAAATCTATCAAAGAAACAAGTGAAGAAGTGTTGGATTTTAAAGCTCGATAGCTAACTCGATAGATAGTATCTATCAAGGTTTAAAATGTTTGTTTAGCCTGATGCTCGACAGCTGCTCGATAGATAAGCTATCTATCGAGATTTACGAAAATCAGATTTTTAGTTTTGATTTCACTCCAATTCATGTATAATTTTTTAGGTTTTCTTTTCTCATAACTCTAAACATATATATAAGGATTATTTTAAGGGCCATCAAAGGTTGCGCAAGTGTGACGCAAAGTTTTGTTCATGCAAATTGTGACCGGAGACAGAATTTGCCCTAGTTCACCTTTCTCTTGAAGAAGCTACTATGTTTGTACGCCGTAAGGTTTTGTAACCAAGGAGCTTTGAGTTCTTCATCATGTTGATGAACTAAAGAACTTTACAGCTAACATCTTTTTCAAGTTGGTGAGTAAGTCACATACTGAGATCCGTGCATCAAATTGGTTAGTCATAAGGGAGCCGTGCATTGAAAATGAGAGATTGTCACTACTAAACAAGTCAAATTGTGTATTGGGATAAGGGTTCAACTATAGGTTGGTAGAAGATACTAGGATTCCTTTACTTGTAATCGCTTGTTGTAATAATAGTGAATTCTTAGGAATGGTGGCCTTAAAATCACCCAGTGGAGTTTTTGCCTTTGAGGTTTTCCCTCTTCTTAAACAAATCACCTTGTCAACTTTATTTCTCCGCTGCATTTTATATTAGTTGGCAATTTGTTTGTGCTACCACGCATATTACTTGTTAATTGAATTAATTAATTAACTTGGCTATATCAATTGGTTAATTTATCACAAAGCGTCAGTACATTCTTGGCCTATCAAGTGGTATCAGAGCAAGCACACTCTGATTAGGTTTTAATCTTTGCTATGTGATCCATTGACTCCTGTTTGTCATGGATAGAGGATAGTCACTCATTATACCTCCTTAAGTTGGTGACACTAACTATGCATACTAAAAAGTACGCATGAGAGCTTTCTCGTAGTCATTAGATGAAAAAGTGTGGCAAGCTGTGGAGATAGGCTGGACCAAGCCAAAGGAAGTGTCAGCCGATTGGGATGATGCTAAGATCAAGGCAGCTAAGTTCAACAAAAAGGCATTGAATTCTTTATTCAATGCGGTCACAAATGAGGAGTTCAAGAAGATATCCTCTACTAAAACTGCGAAGGAAGCATGGACCATCCTTCAGACAACCTATGAAGGAACCAAGGCTATCAAGGATTCAAAGCTTTAGAGGCTTACTACAAGCTTTGAAGAGATCAAGATGAAGGAGGATGAGTCGTTCGATGAGTTCTATGCCAAGCTCAAGGACCTAGTGAACTCAGCCTTTAATCTTGAAGAAACTATTCCCGAACCCAAGATTGTTAAAAAGGTGCTCAAATCTCTTCAGGAGAGATTCCATGCCAAGATCACTACCATTGAAGAATCAAAGGACATTGATCAAATTCCTTCGACAGAGCTGGTTGGCAACTTGCAAACCTATGAGTTGGGTTTGACAAGGATTGGGAAATCTAGTAAGGGCAAGAGCATGGCACTGAAAGCTAAGAGCCGTTTCGTAGATGAGTCTTTAGACGATGAAGATTCTAAAATGAAATCCTACATTACAAGGCAATTCAAAAAGTTTATGAAGAATGCCAATGCTAAAGGATTTGACAAAGACCACAAGCAGTCTAGCTCTTCTCAATTCTAGAGCCAAGACAAAGGGAAGAAAGATGCTAGGGATGGTGGTCAATATGCTGTTCCCTCAGGACCAAAGTGCTTTGGGTGTCAAGGCTTTGGTCACATGAAACAAGAATGCCCTACATATCTCATGATTGTTGGGAAAAGCAAGGCCCTTATTGCTACCTTAAGTGACACCGAACTTGAGGATGATTCAGACAATAAGGATGATAGAATCCTAAATGCCTTTACTACCTCTGTGAATCCTACTGAGGGGATTAATAAAGAAGTGAATGATGAAAAGAACTTGGTGGATTCTAAGTTCAAGAAAATGGACGATCAAGATGACATCCATACAGCCTATGAAAAATTGTATAAGGTTTCAGAGAAGTATGAGAAACTATATAGGCTGGCCACCAAGAAACTGAGTGATGTGGAACTTGATCGAGAAGAGCTTTCCACGAAGTTTGATGAAGCCAATCAGACCATTGGAGCACTGCGATTTTAGAACAATTCCTTGGCTGAGAAGACCAAGAAGCTTAAGGTAGAGCTATTCCAAGCCAGAGCTCAATTGGAGAGGACTTTAAGTGCAAAGCTTGATGAGATGCTCAGCCTTAAAAAATCTGCTTCTAATCGAACCGATTTAGGGTATGATTTCTCTTCTTCTAATATTGCTTCTTCTAGTACTACTGTTTTTGTTTCACCTAATAATAACGTTGAATCTGAGAACAATAATGTGAAAACTGCTTTAGCTAGTGAGAACATAGACAAGGGTAAATCGATCTTAGGACCACCCCCTAAGCTTGACAAGAAAGAGACTAAAAACCTTAGGGCTAAGAAGGGCAATACCCAAAAGTCTAAACATAAGAAGCAGCATCTCTGTCGTTACTATGGAGCAATTGGACATACTCAACCAAATTGCTATAAGTTGTTAGCCACTCAACAGAGCAACATTATGATCTCATCAGGAAACCAGAATCAGTTTCTATCCTCTCTTACTCCTCTTGGAGATCTTCTCAAAGCCCTCGTGTTCCTTTTGAACTTGAACGTTTTCAATTCTTCCCCCTCACCACCGAATCAAGGGTTTACTAAACAGAAAGGTTCTTCCAAGGTGTGGAAGGAAAAAGGCTCAAAGTGATTTTTTTCACTTTTCTCTCTATTCCTCTATTGTTGCTTGCATTACTTGTGTGTTTTGCTTTATTGTTCTAAGTCAGTCTAGTTTTATGCTATGCATTGTTTAACATGTTTTTGTTTGTTTATTTTCTGTTTTGCTTTATTTTTTTTTCATAAAAATAACAAAAAAATGAAAAATCAGAAAAATACAAAAAAAAAGTGTGTGTTTTGTGTACATTGGTACTTGTGTTCCTTGGATAGCTATTGAAACAAAGTTTTCTAAACTTTGTATCTTTTGTAGCTTAGATGAGCATCTCCATGCACAACTAAGCAAGGGAGCTTTGTGGCTCATGTTTGTGATGAGTAAGATTAAGTAATCTCTTGTACTTAACACTCGTATCACTCTTTTTGATGGTAAGAACTAGAAAATTCTAAGAGAAAGGCATAAATAACCATCTCACCACTGTTGCCCACCAATCATGAAATGACATCTGTATGCTTCAGGATAGCAAACGTGCAATGTCAAGAGCTTAACATTATTGTGTATTTCTTGTCTCTCTCTTATATGCCCATGCATGGTTTGCTTAAAAGAAAATATGTAAAGAAAATTAAAAGCAAAAAGAATCAAAATGCTTTATATATGATTGCAAGCATGTTTCTAGGAGATGTGGGAGTTATAGGATGTACTTCGAAGGTGATAGTTCCCATCAAGCAGTTATGATTGTGTGTGAGTTAAAGTGATTTTCTCATGTCTCAAATCGTCAAAACTTGTAGACTCTTGTGCAATCTTGCGATGTTTTTCACACACAACATGCAATATTCTTTACTACCCTTAATACATGTGTAGGTACAATATGATTTGGCCATCACAAGGAATACATGTGTTAATGAATGCTCACTAAACTATCTTGACTTATTTTTGAAATATAAAATTGGTTAGGCTTGTGTAGTGTGTGTGTGTGTGTGTGTGTGTGTGTGTGTGTGTGTGTGTGTGTGTGTGTGTGTGTGTGTTTTAGCTTAAATGCTTGTCATTACCGTCATAACTTGTAAACTCTTGTGTAATCTTGCGATGTTTTTCACACACAACACGCAATATTCTTTGCTACTCTTAATACATGTGCAGGTACAATGTGATTTGGCCATCACAAGGAATACATGTGTTAATGAATGCTCACTAAACTGTCTTGACTTGTTTTTGAAATATAAAATTAGTTAGGCTTGCTTAGTGTGTGTGTGTGTGTGTGTGTGTGTGTGTGTGTGTGTGTGTGTATGTTTTGGCTTAAATGCTTGTCATTTTTCTTGTTAAGAGATGATCTTGAGAGCTTAATATGTTGTTTGGATCTTTGGTTGAGTAGCATGCTTGATTGCATTCAAGTCTATGTTTTTCTCTTCCTTGAAAAACTGTTTTTAAGCAATCTCGACAGCTTCTCAATACCTCTCGACAGCTAGACTATCTATCAAGCCTCTTGAGATTTCTTTCTCGATAGATGCTAGCGCAATTTCAATCCATCAAAGTTTTTGAGAATTTTCCTCGATAGCTTCTCGATCCATCGAGGAAGTTTTTGTATACTCAATAGATGCTTGATAGTTTCTCGATCCATCGAGGTCACTTTGCTGTGGACACCTCTCGATAGCTTCTCGCTAGCTCTATCTGTCAAAATTTAAATCTCAACACCTCTCGATACCTCTCGATCCATTGAGAATGGATTTCTATATAAAGGGTCAGCGCGATTTCTCACTCATTTTTCTCGATCTTTCTCTACTTTTTCAGACTCTTCACCTTCCCAAACATCATTAAACTTCTTCCCCACTTGGATTTCGGCCTAGATTAAGCTTTTCTTTTCTGGTAAGGGTCCTTAATCCTTCATTCTTTATGCATTTCATTCATGTTGACCTAACTTTTAGGGCTTTTGAAAAATTTTACGGTTTTTCAAAATTGATGAAGTTTTTTTACTATTTTTAGGATGGGTTTTGTTTAAATGATTTTAAATGATCATGCATTGCATCATATTTGCATTTTAACAATGATTCATGTATTTTAGATGTGTGCTTACTATGTTGAAATGATGTGTGCTGGTAGGATTGGATTGGGCTGAGCCCATGATGCTTTTAGTGCTACATGTCACATGTTCATGCATTTTTCATGCATGCATACCTCCTTTTTCTATCTTATTGATATTTAACTGTTTGGTACTTTTCTGTTTTTCCCTCTCTCTCTCTCTCTCTCTCTCTCTCTCTCTCTCTCTCATTAGTTGCTCTGTGGCACCTAAACGGAAATCTACTCCATCCCGAAACCCTCTTCATTCCGGCATATCATCTTCTTCCTCTGTTAATCTTACCCCCTCTCATGTCAAGTTTCATGATGATAAAGCCCACAAGAACTTTTTGGAGAACTTTTCCCGATGCGGCATTCATTCGAAATGCCAAGTCATTCTATTGGACTTTTCAGATACTGACCATCCCACTGTCATCTACAATACGGGTTGGAAGTCACTGTGTGGCATCCCGGTTACTTGTCCTTCCGTGATCATACAGGAGTTTTACTCCAACATGCAAAGATTCGATTATTCTGTACCTCTTTTCTTCAATCGTGTTTGGGTTACGCGCATTGTAGTCACTCCAGATCTAATATCCGAGGTGCTACACGTATCGAGGGTAGCGCATCCTGACTACCCCGGCTATGATCGTTTAGGACTATGTCCAAAGACGAACTCTTGTCTCTCTGCTGTGAGAGGCATCATCTTGGGGTGACCATCAAAATACCCCTTGCTCGGGCTTTGCAAAAGGTCTGAGGTTCCTTAACATGGTGATGAAATTTGTTCTTTATTCCTGTCTTACTATAACTCTATTATTGAGCCTTGTGCTCGATTTTTGTTGTCCCTCACTAAAAGGATTACCATAGATTTTCTCTCACTTCATACTCTCCCTTATAGATGTCTATGGGGACACGGCGACTCCTGATAAGCTTATCTTTCCTTCTGCTATCACGCGGATCTCGTCACTTCTTTGTCTCCTATCCTGAGTTAAATCATTTCCCCATCATGGGTGTTATCGATGCAGCGACCGTAAGACAGAGCAAGGCCTAGCTTTAACTGAAGTGGCCACGGACTAAGACAGCGACTCCTCTAGTTTCTTTCACTCCATCCACATCCGCTCCTTCTTCTTCTACGGGTGGTGTGACCCTCAAGGCAATCATGGCACAATTTCCACGCATGGATGCTCGCCTTAATACTCTCAGTGATGAGTTATATCAGGTAAACACTCATTTCAGTCGAAATGCTAGACGACAAGCTCGCCTTGGCTGCTTCATAGAGTCTCCCTCTCCTTCTCTAGTGGCTTCAAAGGACGAGGTCAATGATGGTGACTCCGATGGTGGTGATACTAATGAGGATGAGGCTTTTAGCTCTTCCAGTGATGATGTGATGACTGCTTGAGTTGCTTACCCTTTATCATACGTGACAAAAAGAGGGAGTAGTTTTGGGTATGAGAGTAGTCATGAACTTAGGGGGAGAGTTACTGTATGAGATATTTTTGTTAGGGGGAGTGTTTTCTTTCTAAGAGATTTAGTGAGGACTTTTTGTATCTTTTCATTTCTTTCCTTTTAGATACATTGTTCTTACTTTGTGAAAGCAAGCCTTGTATTCATTTTATTATATATATTGAGGTTGTTATTGCATTCTTTCACCTATCTCTACATGTGTTGTTTCTTTTCTCTTTATACGCACATGCTTCTTATTAATTGTATGCAATCTTTTCTATTCCTATTTCACACTAACATGCTGTCAGTTCATTTAGACCCCTTAAACTCAACAGATTGTTTAACCTAATTAATTAACCAAGTGAATACTTAAGTTTATTATTCAGATCTAGGTTAAAACAATAACAATCATATCAAGTAAAGCAGCGGAAAAATAAATAACACAACGATATGATGACCCAGGAAAACCAAACCGGTAAAAAACCTGGGGAGGATTTAACCTAGCTATCCTCAAGGTAAAATAGAAAATCCACTAGAAAGAATTGAAGTTTACACGACAAGACTTAGACCACTAACATCTTGTTGCTACCCAAGTGTAGGAAACTTACTACCATGACCCCATGATAGCTCTAAGATCCACGGACTCCTTCTTTCTTTAATCTTTGCAAAACACAAACACCACCGTTTGTGACTTTGAGATCCCACTCAAAGGTTTAGCAACACAAACTCTCCTGTTTGTGACTCCAAGACCACCCTTGAAGGTTTATATCATCAGCTCCTTTGATGACTAGAGAAGGCAGCAACTTCAGCAATACCGGATCTTGAGATTCTTCAAGGAACAACACCGGTAGAAGTAATAAAAGAGGTTTTAGGAACAAAACCCTAAATACAAAAGAAGCACACTCTTTTCTCTTTAAAAAAAACCTTATAAAAAACGTGCTTAGGGTTTCCTTTATATAGTGGGAGAAGTAGATTTGAAACCCTAATCCTTAATGGGCTAGAACTGCTGTTTGGGCTTAATTAAAATTCTGCAGATACGACTTTCGATCGATCGAGCCTGTTTTTCGATCGATCGAACCAGGCAGATTCTGAAATCTTCTTTATGCAGCTTGTCTGTTCTTGTGTGCTCACGATTTGCCAATTGTTCTAAGCTTTTAGAACCTAACACATGCCTTTATGAGTTTTGTTTAAAGTGTTTTAGAAAGATAGGTTGTCAAAATCTATCACGGCATGAACTCTCTTCTTGCAAAGTTTTTCAAGAATTTGTGTTAGGATTAGATTTTATTATATTCAACAAGTGATTATGAGTTGAGTGATTTATGACCTCTCTCATATTTCATTTGTTTGTTATGGTTTTGTCACGGATTTCCAAATGAGGATATTGTTAGGACACATGCAAATCATGTTAGGAAGATATGTCAATACATAATTGAATAATCCTCTGACAAAACACATTTTACTTGTAATTGGGTAGATATAGGATGTGTTTAATACTTCAAAGAACAAGAGTTCAAGTCCAAGTGTTAAATCCATGCAAATCTGTCCAAGAAACGAGTGAAGAAGTGCTGGATTTTAAAGCTCGACAGCTAGCTCGACAGATAGTATCTATCGAGGTTTAAAAGGCTTGTTTAGCCCGATGCTTGACAGATGCTCAATAGATAGGCTATCTATCGAGATTTACGAAAATCAAATTTTCAGTTTTGATTTCACTTAAATCCATGTATAATTTGTTAGGTTTTCTTTTCTCACAACCCTAAACATATATAGGGAATATTTTAAGGGCTGTCAAAGGTTGCGCAAGTGTGAGGCAAAGTTTTGTTCATGCAAATTGTGGCCGAAGACAGAATTTGCCCTAGTTCATCTTTCTCTTGATGGGTCTTCTTTACTTTCTTCTTCGGTCATCAGGAAATTAATCCTTGGTCCTTTCCCAAAATTGTGATTGGACAAGGGATTATTAGTGATGCTAGACCTTGTAGGCGGTGCAATCACCTTGTTGTCTATTCAGTTTTGAATTGCATGATGAAGGCCAAAACAATTGTCAGTATCATGGCCAGGGCCTTGGTGGTAAGCACATTTCTTATTTACATCCAACCTTAAGGGTAACAGGTTTGGAATTGGTCTTAGGTCTAAGGGTTTCAGTAACCCTTTTACTTTTAGCTTGTCAAACACTTGGCTTATAGGCATATAGAACTCGTGAAACTCCCTCCTAGGTCGGCCACTGTGATACTTGTATAGATACAATGGGGGCAATCAGTTAATAAGGATCATTTTTATGGATATTAGAAATTTCTGCAACCTTAGAATTAGATCCTACATTCTTTTTAAACCTCGGTGGGTCATCATTCTTTATAGTGTCACTATTTATTGCATCCTCAATCGAGGTTTCGACAGCAATTAAAGCTTTAAAATTAGGAAAGTATTGTGCAAACAAGTACTTATGGTATACAGGTAACAAATTCTTTACAACCATAGTTAACTGTTCTTCTTCATTTGGCCTATTCATCATCTATGCTGCCTTGGCTCTCCACTTGGTAATGAAAGTAGAAAAGGATTCTTTCGGCTCTTGCTTGGTGGTCTCAAGATCTCTTCTTGTTATGTCCACTTCTATGTTGTACTTGTATTGCTTGTGAAACTCTCGGCAGATGTCCTCCCAACTTCTTTCTCTAGCATCATCCAAGTTGAGGAACCACCTAAGAGCGGCTTCGGTCAGAGTGTTTTGCAACATTTGAGCAAGCATTTCTTCGATCGCACCTAGGGGCTGCATAGCCCTTATATACATCTTCAAATGGGACTTTGGGCAACCAGTCCAGTCAAACTTGTCCAAGGTCGGCACCTTAAACTTAGGAGGCACTCTCACATCAGGGAAAAGTGAGAGGGATTTGTAGCTCATGAGGTCTTCCATCTTATGAGCTCATCTAATCATCTCTTCTATTTTGTTCATTTTTTCTTTAATCTTCTTCTCACTCTCCATGGTTGGCGAATTATGATTAGTCTTTGATAGGCCAAGAATGTATTAACCCTTATGGTAACTTAATCAATTAATTTAGCCAAGTGAAATTAATTATATTCAATTATATGCAATAAGCGTTGTAGCACAAAAAAATCCCCAACTAAGTTAAATGCAGTGGAAAATAAATTTGACAAGGTGATTTGTTTACAAATGGGGAAAACTACCGAGGCAAAACCCCACCAGGTGAATTTAAGGTCACCACTCCCGAGAATCCACTATTATTAAAAAAAGCAGTTACAAGTAAAAGAAATCCCAATACATAATACCAACCTACAATTGAACCCTTACCCCAATACCTAATTGAACTTGTGATGTAGTGACAATCTCTCCTTTCAATGTATGACTTCCAAAACGTGACTAACCAATTGATACACGGATCCAAGTATGTGACTAACACACCAACTTGAGGAAGATGTTGGATGCAAATTTCTTCAGTTCATCCAAACGATGAAAATCAAGAAGCTCCTTAGTTGCAAAACCCTTGGCGCAAAGACACAGTAACTTCTTCAAAGAATATGATGAACTAGGGCAAATTGTCTCCGGTCACAATATGCATGAATAATCACTTTGCATCAAGTTGCATCTCATGAGACGGCCCTAAAAATAATCCTTACATATGTCTAGGGTAGTGAGAAAAGAAACCCTACACAAATATTCTTGGATATACGTGAAATCAAATCCAGAAATCTGAATTTCATAATTCTCGATAGATATTGTTTCTGTCGAGCAATTGTCGAGCATCAGCATTAAACCTCGATAGATATCTATTTGTCAAGATATTTGTCGAGCTTTAATGAACAATACTTCTTCACTTGTTTCTTGGACAAATTTGCATGGCTTCAATACTAGACTTGAACTTTTGTTCCTTAAAGTACTAAACCCATCCTAGATCTACCCAATTACAAGTAAATTGCGTTTTGTCAAAGGATTAGCCAATTTACATAACATATGTTCTAACAAGTTCTACATATGTTCTAACAATCTACCCCTTTGGCAATTTGTGACAAAACCACAACAAACAAATTAAGTATGACAAAAGTCATAAATCACTATGCTTATAATTAATTGTTAAATATAATAAAATCTAATCATAACACAAACTCTTGAAAAACTTTGCAAAAGAGAGTTCATGACAGAAATACTTTGACAACCTGTCTTTCTGAAACACTTTAAACAAAACTCATCAAGGCATCTTAGTGTGAAACAAAAATAAAAGATTGCATGCATAAAGAAACATGTGTATAAAGAGAAAAAAGAAACAAGACATGGAGAGATAGGTGAATAATAACATACATCATCATATATATATATATATATAAATGAGAAATAAGTACAATGTATGTTACCAATAAAGGGTCACAAGACTGGTGTACAAAGGATAATGTAACTAAAGATAAAGAAAAGAAAAGTACATATAATCCTCACTACGTCTCTAAAAAAAAAAAAAAAAAACAAAAACTCCCCCTATAAAAAAAAATGTCCTATGCTAACTCTCCCCCTAAGTATATGACTACTCTCATCATCAAAACTACTCCCCCTTTTTGTCACGAATGACAAAGGGTAAGTCACTGAGACGTCGTCTCGTCATCACTGAAAGAGCTAGCATCCTCATCCTCATTATCAATACCATCATCAGCATCCTTATCCTCAGAAGCCTCTAGAGAAGGAGAGGGAGAAGTGACGAAGCCACCAAGGCGAGCCTATCGTCGTGTGATATAACTGACGTGGGTATTCACCTGACACAATTCATCACTGAAAGTGTCAAGGCGAGCATTCATGCGCTGAAACTGTTCCATGATTGCCTCAAGCATCACACCACCACCCGAAGAGGAAGGAGCAGAGGTGGATGGAATAAAGGGTGCTGGAGAATCCATCTTCTCGGTCCACAGCTGCTTCGGTCGAAGCTGGGCCTCGCTCCGTTGAACAGATGTCGTACTAATGGCACCCATGACCGTGAAGAGAGGAGACTTGGGGAAAGAAAAAGAAAGATGGCGAATGATCCGTTTGATGGCCAAAAGTAAAATGAGCTTATCATGAGTCGCCATATCCCTATAAACATTGATGAGAGAGAGAATGAAGTGAGAAGGAAAGTCTATAGAGAAGTCCTATAAAAGGGATAGCAAAAATCAAGTACGAGACTCTATAATGGAGTTATAGTGAGACAATGGATGGAGAACAAAAGTCATCACCATGTTTAGGAATCTGCAAAGCCTGAGCATGAGGTGTTTTGGCGCTCACCCAATATGGAAGATGTCTCACAGAAGAGAGGCAGAAGCTCATCCTTGGACACAGTCCTTAGACGTGGACAAGCAGGGTAATTGGGATGCGATAGACATGAAACATTTAGCATCTCGGATACAAGATCCAAAGTGACTATGATACTTGTACCTCTAATATGCGTAGCAAACTGTGGTATCAAGGTATCGATACCATGCATATTGGAGTAAAATTCATGTATGATCATGATAGGACAGCTCAAAGGTATCTCACAGAGAGATTCCCATCCCCAAGTGTGAATGACATTGGGTAAATCAGTATCGGAAAAGTCCGATAGAACCACATGGCACTTCGGATGAACACCACGTTTAGAGAAGTTCTTATGGGTTTTCTCACCACAGAACCAAATGTGAAGAGGGGTAAGATCAGAAGATGATAACCTAGAACGAAGAGGGTTCTGAGTCGAAGTGGATTTGCGCTTGGGTGCCATGCGCAATCTATCCAAGAGAGAGAAAGAGAGAGAGAGAGAGAGAGAGAGAGAGAGAGAGAGAGAGAGGGAGAGAAACAGAAAACACAATCACAACAGAAAAGAAAGGGTACGTATGCATGAAATATGCATAAACATGTGACGTGCTAAAAATAATTGCATCATGGGTTCAGCCCAATCCAAACCTATCAACACACAATTTCAACAAATAAACACACATCTAAATGCATGAAACATTGTGAAAATGCAAATGGAATGCAATGCATGATCGTATAGCATCAAAATAAGCAACACCCAACCCAAAACTTTCACAAAAACTCAAAGATTTTCAAAAACCCCAAAATTTTTCCAAAAACCTAGGTCTAATGTATAAAATGCATGAAGAATGAAGGATTTAGAATACTTACCAAGGGATTTGATCTTGGATAATGCCAAAAATCACATAGGTAGGGGGTTTTGAGTGAGAAAAGAGTGTCTGGAGGGAGAGAAAAGCTTTTCTGTTGAGAGAGAATAAGAGAAATGAAGTTTGATTTCGCACTGACCCTTAAATAGAAATCGCATCTTAATGGATCGAGGATCTGTCCAGATCTGTCAAGCACTAAATCTCAACAGATATGAATCTGTCAAGGTGCTGTTGAGAATCTGTTGACAACAAAATCACCTCGATGGATCGAGATTCTGTAGAGAATCTATCGACCAGGCAGAATTTTCTCGATGGATCGAGAATCTATCGAAAAGTTATCGAGACAAATTGCAGATAGCTCAATGGATCGAAAATGCGATAAGATCTGTTGAGAAAAGAAGTCCAGCAAGCTCGATAGATAGCAATATGTCGAAGATCTGTTGAGAAGCTGTCGAGCTTGATAAATGCAGTTTCAAAGAGAGGAAAAACACAAAGAGATGAATGCAATCAAGCAAGCTACTCAAACATAGATCCAATAAACATGTTAAGCTTTCAGAAACATCTCTCAACAAGAAAATGCAAAGCATTCATGATCCAAAACACACACACACACACACACACACACACACACACACACACACATACACACTAAACAAGTTTAACCAATTTTATATTTCAAAAACAAGTTAAGAAAGTTTAGTAAGCATACATTAACACATGTATTCCTTATGATGGCCAAATCACATTGTACCTGCACATGTATCAAGAGTAGCAAAGAATTTTGCGTGTTGTGTGTGAAAACATAGCAAAAGTGCATAAGTGTCTCATATTATGACGATTTGAGATATGAGAAAATCAATTTCACTCACGCACAATCATAACTTCTTGATGGGGACTATCACCTTCGAGGTATATCCTATAACTCCCACATCTTTTAGAAACATGCTTGCAATCATATTTAAAAGCATTTTGATTCTTTTTGCATTTGATTTTTCTTTGCATATTTTTTTTTTCTTTTGAGCATATCATGCATGGGCATATAAGAGAGAGAAAAGAAATACCCAGTTATGTTAAGCCAAAAACATCACAATTTTTCTATGCTGAAGCACACAAATGTTATACATAATTGGCAAGCTTTAATGGTGAGATGGTTATTTATGCCTTAGGATTTTTTAGTCATTCCCGTCAAAAAAAGTGATATAAGTGTTAAGTATAAGAGATTACTTAATCGTACTCATCATAAACACGAGCCACAATGCTTACTTGCTTAGTTATGCATTGAAATGCTCATCTAAGTTACAAAAGATACAAAGTTTAGAAAACTTTGTTTTAATGGCCATCCAAGGTGCACAAAACACACACTGTTTTTGTATTTTTCTTATTTTCAAATTTTTTTTAATGAAATACAAAATAAAGCAAAAACTGAAAACAAACAAACAAAAACATGTTAAACAAAGCAAAGCATTAAACTAGACTGACTCAAAAAAAAATGATAGCAAAAACCACAAGTAATGCAACAAACATAAAAGAGGGAGAGAGAAAAAGTGACTAAATCACTTTGAGCCTTTTTCCTTCCACATTGTGGAAGAACCTTTTCCTTTGAGCGAACCTTTGATCCGGTGGAGAGGGAGAAGAGTTGAAACCATTCAAGTTCAAAAGGAACATGAGGGCCTTAAGAAGATCTCCAAGAGGAGCAAAAGAGGATGAAAACTGATTCTAGTTTTCGAATGAGATCATAATGTTGCTTTATTAAGTGGCTAACCACTTGTAGTAATTTAAACGAGTATGCCCTGAAGCTCCACAATGATGATAGAGATGTGACTTCTTCGATTGAGATTTTTTACTATTGACCTTCTTAGTCCTAGGGTTTCTAGTCTCTTTCTATTCAAGTTTAGGGAGTACACCTAAAATAGATTTGCCCTTGTCTACATTCTCACTAGCTATATTAGTTTTACATTTACTGTTCTCAAAATTAACATTATTAGCAGGTGAGACAAACACAGTAGTACAAGAAGAAGCAATATTAGGGGAAGAGAAATCATACCCTAAACTAGTTCTATCAGAAGCAGATTTTTGAAAGCTAAGCATCTCTTCAAGCTTTGCACTAGAAGTCCTCTCCAATTGAGCTCTGAACTGTGACAGTTCTACTTTAAGCTTCTTGGTCCTTTCAGCCAAGAAATTGTTCTCAAACCACAGTGCTCCTATGTTCTGATTAGCTTCGTCAAACTTTGTGGAGAGCTTTTCTCTATCAAGTTCCACTTCACTCAGCTTCTTGGTGGCCAGCCTATACATTTTCCCATGCTTTTCGGAGACCTTGTACAATTTTGCATAGGCTATATGGATGTCAACTTGTTCATCCATTTTCTCAAAATTGGACTCCACCAAGTCCTCTTCGTCATCTACCTCTTCAATAATCCCCTTAATAGGATTTACTATGGCAGTGAAGGCATTCAAGATTCCCTCACCATCACTGTCTTCTGACTCATCATCAGGCTCAGTGTCACTCAAGGTAGCAGTAAGGACCTTGCTTTTCCCAATAGTCTTGAGATAAGTTGGACATTCTTGTTTCATATGTCCAAAACCTTGACATCTAAAGCATTTTGGTTTGGAGGGAACAGTGTACTGACCACCTTCCTTAGCATTCTTCTTCCCTCTATCCTGGCTCTTGAATTATGAAGAACTGGATTACTTTTAGTCTTTGTTGAATCTTTTTGCATTGGCATTCTTCATAAATTTCTTGAATTGCCTAGTGATGTAGGATTTCATCTAGGAATCTTCATCATCAGAAGGACTCATCTGTATCACTGCTTTTGGCCTTCAATGCCATGCTCTTACTCTTGCTCGATTTCCCGATCCTAGTCAAACCCAATTTATAGGTTCGTAAGTTGCCAACTAGCTTTGTCAAAGTAATTTTGTCAATGTCCATTGATTCCTCAATGGCAGTGATCTTGGCATGAAATCTCTCAGGCAAAGATCTAAGTACCTTTCTTACAACCTTAGGTTTGAGAATGGTTTTCCCAAGATTAAAGGCAGAGTTGACTATGTCTTTTAGATTGGCATAGAACTCATCAAACGACTCTTCCTCCTCCATCTTAACTTCTTCAAAGCTCATAGTAAGCCTTTGAAGCTTTGAATCCTTGACAGCCTTAGTCCCTTCATAGGTTGTTTGGAGGATAGTCCATGCTTCCGTAGTAATTTCAGAAGAGGATATCTTCTTGAACTCCTCATTGGTGACCACATTGAATAAAGAATTCAATGCTCTGCTGTTGAAGCTTGCCGCTTTGATCTTGGCATCATCCCAATTAGCTGGCGCTTCCTTTAGCTTAGTCCAACCAATCTCCACAGCTTGCCACACCTTCTCATCTAAAGACTGCAAGAAAGCTCTCATGCATACTTTCAAGTATGCATAATTAGTGCCATCAAATAAAGGAGGTATAATTAGAGACTGTCCTCTGTCCATGACAAACAGGGATCAATGGGTCACACAACAAGGATTAACCCTAATCAGAGTGTGCCCACTCTGATACCACTTGATAGGCCAAGAATGTATTGACCCCTTTGGTAACTTAATCAATTAATTTAGTCAAGTGAAATTAATTAGATTTAATTACATGCAATAAGCATGGTAGCACAAACAAATCATAAACTAAATTAAATGCAGCAAAAAATAAATTTAACAAGGTGATTTGTTTTTGAATGGGGAAAACCACCGAGGCAAAACCCCACCAGGTGAATTTAAAGTCACCTCTCCCGAGAATCCACTATTATCAAAACAAGCGGTTACAAGTAAAAGGAATCCTAATACCTAATACCAAGTTACAGTTGAACTCTTACCCCAATACCCAATTGGACTTGTGATGTAGTGACAATCTCTCCTTTCAATGCCCGACTCCCAGTACATGACTAACCAATTAATGCACGGATCCAGGTACATGACTAACACACCAACTTGAGAAAGATGTTGGCTGCAAAGTTCTTCAGTTCATCCAAACGATGAAGATCAAAAAACTCCTTGGTTACAAAACCCTTGGCACAAAAACGCAATAGCTTCTACAAAAAATATGATGAACTAAGGCAAATTGTCTCTAGTCACAATATGCATGAATAATCACTTTGTATCAAGTTGCATCCCATGAAACGGCCCTTAAAATAATCCTTATATATATTTAGAGTTATGAGAAAAGAAACTCTATACAAATACACTTGGATATGCGTGAAATTAGAATTTCGTAATTCTCGATAAATATTGTTTCTGTCGAGCAACTATCGAGCATTAGCATTAAACCTCGATATCTATCTATCTATCGAGCTTTAATGAACAATACTTCTTCGCTTATTTCTTAGACAGATTTGAATGGCTTCAATACTAGACTTGAACTCTTGTTCCTTGAAGTACTAAACCCATCCTAGATCTACCCAATTACAACTAAAGTTCGTTTTTCCAAAGGATTAGCCAATTTACATAACATATGCTCTAACAAGTTCCACATATGTCCTAACAGTCTTGTTTTCCTCTTGGTTACTTTTCAAATTCCGAAACTGTTGCACCATAAGGTTCATGTCCTCCCTCAGCTGGATTTGACTAGCTACCATGGTGTTGAGTAGCTCTTGAGTGTTCATAGGTTCCTCGATGTTTAGATGTTCTCCCTCTTCTGCCATAGTGTTAGGAGCTTTAGACTTCTTATGGCTCGAACTATCTTTTAGGTCGAATATGGGATTATGATGTTGCAGCAGCGGAGTATCTTCTATGCTTACGGGCTTTAGTACTGTAATGGGAGTGATAGGCTTGGAACTGGAGCTACTGGCTTGAGTGTCGGCCTTAGGTTCTCTTTATAGCCTTCCTTCAGATCTTGACCAAATTCTTCCCTAATGTTAGGCTTGGTCGAGTTAATCAAAGCTAGGTCCCCATCCACATCAATTAATCAACCAAACAAACACACACAACATGCAAGGGTAATGTGTGAGAATGTATGAAGAATTGCTCAAGTATGTGTTGCAGAATAGGGACTCGCGACTGGACTTCGCTGGTGTCTCGCGACTGGAAAGCCGCCAGATGTTGCACACGAAAGAAGCATGCAGAGGAGAACTGCAACTAGATCTCGCAAGTGGCTCGCGACTGAAAGCTGCCAGAATATGAACCGTCGTGCCAGCTGTCACACTACAGGACAAAGATTCCAATCTGACCTTTCAGTTTGTTCACAGCTTGAACTCACAACTCAGTCAAACCGCGAGGCCAAGCCGCCAGCTAACTCTGTTGTGTAAAATCTGTCTCTTCGCATTCCAAACGCCCATCAGTATATATACCCCTTATACCCACGAAATGTAGAGAGCTTCCAGAGAGAATTTTGAGAGAGAAACCCTAGAGAAAAACAAGATTGACTCATCCACAATCTTTACCTTGTGACTCTTCAAATTCCTCTACTCTCTTCCTCTCCATTGTAGATCCTTGAGAGGTACTTTAGCCAAAACCTTTTCTCACCATATCCATAACTCTGAGAAGGCTCTTTGGTGTTTTGGGAAGCAGTTAGAAAGGAGCCAATTCATATTGGTAGATGCTATGGACTAGTAGCGGGATCCGGGAAGCTAAAGAAGAAATAGGTTCGGCATAACCTCGTTGGAGCAAAAAGCTTGGAGGGCTTAGGTACTTGGGTAGATTAGGCTTGGAGGGTCTATTGCTGTCCTTGTATCCTAACTACATTCTTTAATGGATCATTTTGACCGCTTGGAGGGCGGCGGAGAGGTTTTACGCCAAGAGCTTCGGTTTTCTCTTCGATAACACGTCTTGTGTTGTCCTTGTGTTTGTATCTCTCTTCCCTTTATCTTTGTCATTTAATTTCTGTTATGGATGTGATTTTATTTGACTTAGATGGTTTATCAATTCTGTTTTAGGCTTTAGTTCATTTTCTGCACGTTTATCGTTTGTGTTAAAGCTTGAATTGATAATTTGTAAATTGATGGTCTAAACGTTCATAGTGGTTTACACACTATTTGAACTTTCAATTGGTATCAGAGCGGGTGCACTTGCTGTGGTTTAATTACCTTTGTGCGATCCTTGACCCCATATTGAGATGGATCGGTCTCAATCTTTGAATGCACCACCATATTTTGATGGTAGCAATTATGCTTTTTAGAAAGTCTGAATGAGGGCATTTTTATGTTCTATTGATGAAAGTGTGTGGGATGCTGTTGATATTGGATGGGTTAGGCCGGAGGCCGAAAAATCCACTTGGGATAAAGCAGCCCTTGTTGCGTCTAATGCTAACAGTAAAACTTTGAATGCTATTTTCTGTGGTGTGTCTTCAGATGAGTTTCATAGGATATCCCATGTCTCGGTGGCTAAGGAGGCGTGGCAAATACTAGAGACCACGTATGAAGGAACCAAAAAGGTGAAAGATACCATATTACAGATGCTGACCACTCGCTTTGAGGAGCTCAAGATGAGTGAGGATGAGTTCTTTGACTCTTTCTATAGCAAGCTAAATGAAGTAGTCATCGGCAAGTTCAACTTGGGTGAGAAAACTAAAGACTCAAAGATTGTAAGGAAGATCCTTCGATCATTGCCGGAGAGCTTCCGTGCAAAAGTTACTGCAATTGAGGAGAGCATAGACCTGGATGATATCAAGGTTCAAGAATTAGTTGGCTCGCTTCAAACTTATAAGCTGTCTTTGCCATCGCAAAGGAGGGGCAAATCTCTTGCTCTCAAGACAATTGATGAAAGGGTGGAAGCTCATAACTCATTTGATGAAGATGTTGTCGATAAAGATGTTGCATATCTTGTGAAGAACTTCCGAAAGTTCTTGAAGTTCAAGAAGAATGGAAAGTTTGCTGAGAAAGGAAAATTTCCAAGTTTCGAAAAGGAGAAAAAGGATTCTAAAAGGAAAAATGGTAAGGAGTCTCAATCCTCTCAAGGAATCACATGTTTCGAGTGTAATGAACATGGACATATTAAGAAAGAATGTCCCAATTACTTGAGAACGAAGGGTAAGGCTTATGCCACAACTCTTAGCGATTCGGATTCATCCAACTCCGATTCTGAGGAAAGTTGTGATGAAGAAGGGAATTACTCCGCGTTTATGACTATTGCTCATGTTGAATCTTCGGAGGATTTAAACTTGCTTGTACAAGAACTTGGAGAGTACAGTGATGAGGAATCAATGGGGATTGTTGAAGAATCAGATGGTGAAGAAAATGAGTGTGTAGAAAGTCTTCAAGAAAATTACAACTTACTTCTTGAAAAGTCTAGAGAGTATACACGTGTGGCCAAGGCAGCCGTGAAGAAGATGAAGAAAGTTGAAGAGGACTATAGAAGTCTTCTAATGCGTCATAAGGAGGCCAAGTGTGAGATAGAGAAGCTGAATGGAAAGTTGTTGGATGCCTATGCAAAGGTGAGGTTTCTTGAGCTTGAGGTGATCCAAGCAAATGCTAAGATAGAAAGAGTCTCCACCGAGAAGCTAGATGATGTGATCTCCTCGCAAAAATACTTCTCAGACAAATCTGGTTTGGGATATACTGGAAAAAGAAGTTCTGCTATCAAAATCTCCAAGGACGTGAAGTTTGTGAAGGCAAAGGAACCCATGATGAAAACTCCAGCTGTTGAGAAGGTGAATCCAAAGAAGAAGAAGAATGTAGCCGATCAACGAGTGTTCAACAAGTCCCGTAGCCACTCAGAGGTCATACCTGAAGTTAGAAGGAAATCACTCCCAAGACCACAAAGAGGTCCGAGAATGAACCATTTCTGCCATCACTGTGGACTTCAAGGCCACACCAGACCAAACTGTCATAAGCTGAAAGCATTGAAGAATGCAAGTGATCAAAGGCCAAGAGAACCAAGAAATGACAAGAAAATTTGGACTGTTGAACAATCAAGAAGTCGAAATGGTGACTCCAAAGTGATGGATGTGATGAAGATGATTGGTGCCTTCACCACTTGTTTGGAAAGCTTCACAAGAAGGTTTGAAAACTCTAACTCATGTACCCAATCCTATAAGGATATCACCCCAAACGCACATGACGTGTGGGTAAAAAAGGGTACTCATGCATAAGCATTATAACATGTCCATGCATTAATTCTTCCTATCTTAAGTGACTATGCTTGGGTATTTGTTTGTGTGCTTGCTTGATTGTGTTCCTGCTTTAAATGTTTTTACATGGTTTGTTTTCTTGTTATAAAATTTTTTTTGGTCAAAAATTCAAAAACATATAAAAAGTATAAAATCTAAAAGGTTTGATCAACGTTGTTGAGTTTTTGTCCTAAACTTGTTTTTCCTTGTACCTTTGTACTAATGACTTTGTGCCTTCATGAGCGTAGCTTGTTTTCTTTGTACTCATATCAATGTGGGAAAAATCTTGAAATCTATGTGATTGTTGTAAATCGATCTTCAAACTTGTCATGAATGATTAGTCAATGATTTTTTTGATCTTGAGACTTGCATAGACTTGTGTCTATATATCTTCCCACTCTTTATTTTTGTTTTTGCTTAAAAGAGCTCTTCAAATGTAAATCTCCAAATGAAAAGAGATATTGAGCTGCAAAAACCTGTTGCACATACTAGTATTTGACTAGGAAAAAGGGAAAGCGACTCAAAATATAATGTATGATGCCCAAAAGATTCATCAAGTTAAAGTATAAAATTTTCAGGCATCGATCTCCAGAATGAGATGTTTCGTTTCAAAAAGATCAAATGAAAAGTTGTATTTGAAGCCAAATGAAAAGCTTCCATGAGATGTTATCAAGTTTTGTGGGAGGTCATATATGCATACTTCTATAATTGAGATGGACCACATTATCTAGTGCTAATTGTGTATGCCTTGGTTGAATTGATCATTGAAGCTTCACATTAGACTATGGACTATCTCATTGTTGATTTCCACACACATCACACATGCTTATGATCAATGAATGCCTCATTCATTTGTGTGATTGTACTTGTTAAAATGTGTTTCACATGCTCAATTTTTGTAGATCAAGCACAAAAAGATTTTTGAGTATTTTTAGGTGTTTTTGAAAAAGTCTTTTTGTTTTAGCAAAATATCAAAAATTTCAAAATCTGTTATGTCCTGTTTTGGCGACTCATTCGCGGGTCTGTCCAGTCGCATGCCCCAATCATGAGATCTATACAGATTGTTTTCGTGTCTCTCTAGCAGGTCAATGCCCAAGTCGCGAAAAAGACTTAGAAAATTTTTCAAAAATTTGGATTTTTATGCTTCTCACAATTTGATGTGGCAACTTTGTCGCGAGTGGAGGTACAGTCGCGAGATTTACACAGAATGTTTCGCGGCTCAGCTCACGGTTATCTCACGATATGAACCTCCAGTCGCGAAAAACACTTAGAAAAATTTTGGAAAATTTTTCCTTAAAGTGTTCTGGCGGCTGGACCTGGCGACTTACACACGACTTGTTTCAGTCGCGAAAATCGCGTGTTTTACGCCTTTAAAGTCAGTTTTTTTCAAAACTTTTTAGTTTTCAATCGAATATTTGTGACTGTTCATTGTCTCAACCGTGTTCTTTCTCAAACTCACCGTGTTCTCTCTCAAAGATGTCATTGTTCTTCATCATTTCTTCATCAATCTTCAAGAAAAAGGTATGGGTTTTCATATTTTCATTACCTATTTTGTGATTTTAAGCCTTTTTCCTTGGATTTTGGGTTGTTTTGATCGGTTGAGTTATTTTGGGTTTCTACTATGGGTTTGAATCATTTTGTTGATTTTGCTTATATGGGTTTTGTTGATTTCACTTATCTATCACATGTTATGCTTTTGTCATGCTTGTCTACCCTCATTGTGTACTTTTATTGATTTGCCCTTTGTTGTGCTTACCATACCCATCATGATATATCCTGTTGGTATTTGATTAAGTCACAGGGGTTTTAAAGATTAAGTTTGGCTTTCTGTTGTGTGTGTCTAAACATTGTTGATTGTCGCACATCTACATTTTCTATCCTGCATTGTGAACCATATGGGTTTTTGCCCTGTGTGTGCATTATAACCTTTTAGGGTTTAACTCCCTTTCTGGTAGTATTTTCATACTATATAGTATTTTATATCCTTAGAATATTTATCACTATGTGGTATGATCTTCTGGTTTAGCCTTTTTGTTTCCATCTAATCAGACACTGATGTTTTGAATGTTTCATCTATTGTGTTCTGTCCTTGTGGTTGTTGTTGTCATTAATTTTTCAGATGACTCCTACAAAGAAGAAAACGGTTGCCAAGAAAGGTGATAGAAGAATGAAGATGGACAAATCTAAGTTCAGATCTCCTCAGCATTTTGAGAGATACACCCAATTTTACTTGAAGGTACCTATTATTCAAGAGAGATTTGTGGACTTGGCAGATCTAAAAAATACCTTCATTCCTGGCTGCTTTGAGGGAAGAGGTTGGGAGAAGTTGCTGAGTGATCTCCCTGGAGTATGTGAACCTCTGATTAGGGAGTTTTATGCTAATGCTGTGATGAGAGAGAATGAGATCAACTGCTGGGTAAGAGGTCATGAATTCATACTAGATGTGGATAACATTGATGAGGTGCTTGGTTTTGAGGGAATGGATGATCATGATTTTACACATTACAAAGATAGAATGATGTCCATAGAAACTGCTCAGGCACATATTGGGGGAGTTAGAAAAGGGAAATGTCTTAACACAAATGCATTTCCAGCAGACATGAGATGTCTAACTGTGATAATGATGTTCAACCTTTATCCTGTGAGGAAGTTGACAACAATTAACAATGCCAGAGCAATTTTTCTAATGGAGCTCAAGAAAAAGACTTCCATAGACATCAGTGCTCATATATACTATACCATTGCTAATGAGACCAAAACAACTTCCAGAGCCTAGCTGATCTTCCCTAGTCTTCTCATGAGAATTTTTAGGCTAAAAGGGGTGGAAATTCCTCAAGATATAGGACTCATGTCTACTCCATCAGCAATTAACAACCTAACCATCTCAAAGATACAAGTGCGTCTTCCAGGTGATCAAGAAGGAGGTGAAGGCATGGAAACTGAAACAGAAGCTGCTGGTCAACCCTCAAGTTCAAGAGGTCGCAGTAAGAGAAGCAGAGCATCATCTTCATCAGAAGTAACTCCAAATGCATTCCAGATTATCCTTGGAAGGATTGATGGACTCAGAGATATGCAGAATGAACAGTCTGACAAGCTGACTGCTCTTCAAGATCAAATGAACATTCTCTTAGCAAAACTTGACAGCTTCACTACACAGCAGTGACCCTTTGGCCACTCCGGTCAAAAAGTGGGAGATTTTTGGTTGGGGATAGCTCTTGTGGGGGAGCACTTGTTGAGGGGGAGCACTTATTATTATGTTTTCTTTCTTATGTCTTGAAATTACTTTATCTACTAAACTGTTGGATATGGTTCTTTGTTTTGGTACTCTAGTTTTTATATATTTTAGATGTTATTCAGTATATATTTTGTACCTATGCTTATGTAGCCTTTTAGTTTGTACCTTTGCTTATGTGGCGTTATGGTTATGTTTGTACCTAGCTTTTGTAAGCACTTTGTTTTCTTGCCTTGTGGTTTAAGTACTTTGTGTTTAAATGTTGTGCTTTTATCTTTAAGTACATCACTCTTGTGCCCTGTGTTGGATTTTTATCCTTAATGCAATTACGTAGTGTTGTTGCATTGGTTGAGTGTTGGACATGCAAATGATACTTGTCATTGAGCTTATTAGATTGCATGTCCGGATGTTCATTCCTTGTGAAAATGAGCATTGTAATCACTATTTATAGTGATTGTTTGTTTTTGGTCAAGCCATGCTCTATTGCTTTAATACATTTTGCTTGATCGCTTTGTGCTTGCTTCATATGCAATACAAGTTTTTCTGCATACAATGAACTTATTGTGTGGTTGCTTTTCAGGAGATACTTGTACTTATGATTCAAGAGCTTCACAGATCCTAGAGTTAGGTGTGAGTGAGTTTTGTTCAACTTTTCCCAACTCACGCGTTAAGTCTAAAGTTTGTTGTAGGGTTTTGTCATGGAATAGCCAAAGGGAGAGATTGTAAGGTTGAATTTTATCAACCATTTTGTTAGCTTTATTCCGTGCCAATTTGCTTGTATTTCTAGCATTTAGAAACCATGTATTTAGGTGGGAATCATGTAAAGGTAGTGTGTGAGAGAGTGTGAAGAATTGCTCAAGTCTGTGTTGCAAAACAGGGACTTGAAACTGGACTTCGCTAGTGTCTCGCGACTAGCAAGCCGCCAGATGTTGCACATGAGAGAAGCGTGCAGAGGAGAACTCGCAACTGGATCTCGCGGGTGGCTCGCGATCGAAAGTTGCCAGAATATGAACCGTCATGCCAACTGTCGCACTACAGGACAAAAATTCCAATCTGGCCTTTCAGTTTGTTCACAGCTTGAACTCGCGACTCAGTCAAGCCGCGAGGCCAAGCCGCCAGCTAACGCTGTTGTGTAAAATCTGTCTCTTCGCATTTCAAACACCCATCAGTATATATACCCCTTATATCCACGAAATGTAGAGAGCTTCCAGAGAGAATTTTGAGAGAGAAACCCTAAAGAAAAACAAGATTGACTCATCCACAATCTTTACCTTGTGACTCTTCAAATTCCTCTACTCTCTTCCTCTCCATTGTAGATCCTTGAGAGGTACTTTAGCCAAAACCTTTTCTCACCATACCCATAACTGTGAGAAGGCTCTTTGGTGTTTTGGGAAGCAGTTAGGAAGGAGCCAATTCATATTGGTAGATGCTATAGACTAGTAGCGGGATCCGGGAAGCCAAAGAAGAAATAGGTTCGGCGTAACCTCGTTGGAGCAAGAAGAGGGCTTAGGTACCTGGGTAGATTAGGCTTGGAGGGTCTATTGCTGTCCTTGTATCCCAACTACATTCTTTAGTGGATCATTTTGACCGCTTGGAGGGTGGCGGAGAGGTATTATGCTGAGGGTTTCGGTTTCCTCTTCGATAACACGTCTTGTGTTGTCCTTGTGTTTGCATCTCTCTTCCCTTTATCTTTGTCATTTAATTTCTATTATGGATATGATTTTATTTGACTTAGATGGTTTATCAATTCTGTTTTAGGCTTTAGTTCATTTTCCACACGTTTATCGTTTGTGTTAAAGCTTGAATTGATAATTTATAAATTGGGGTTCTAAACGTTCATAGTGGTTTACACACTATTTGAACTTTCAAATATCATGCAAGACCATGCAAAACAAGGGTACACATTTGGTCACTTAAGTCTAGTACGAAGCTTGGCCCTCGACATCCCTAGTGGAGTCGCCACTGTGAGAGACCGCCAAAACTTGGGGTGCCTCTCAAAAAAAATATTAGGGCACTATTTAGGGCACCCCTTTTTTTGGGTAAATGGTGTGGAGTCGCCACTTATTTTTTTTATACAAAAAAATGAGAAAAAAAATAAATACAAAATACATGATTGAATTATTCCATTCTCATTGATTGAATAAAAAAGAATACACGTTTGATAAATTGAGTATTACATAGCTTTGGGTCCTAGTTACAAACTACCAAATAATTACATGGCTTTTTTTCCTAGTTATAATCTACACAAAATAAAAACAAAGATAAAGCCTAAGTCTACCTATCCAAAAACACTAAATTTAGAGGCTAGGTTAGGGAATGGGAAGGTGTTAAGCACCTGTTTCGCTAGACAGAGTCTGGTCTTCTAGACTCTTGTGACCAATGTATCCATTTTATGCATGACATGAAAGATATGTTGCACACATGAAAAACTAAATCACATAAGCTTATTTATGAATGCATCCTCTTCTTTGTTAAAAAATTCAGATCTATGTTGTGATAAAAAAAATTGATTTGGTCTAGAAAAATCAGATCTGTTTTTTTTTGTGTAGAAAAAATAATTTTTAGAGAAAAAAATTCATATATATGTTTATTAAA
Organism: Lithocarpus polystachyus; assembly: GCA_033629205.1. NCBI lineage: Eukaryota > Viridiplantae > Streptophyta > Magnoliopsida > Fagales > Fagaceae > Lithocarpus > Lithocarpus polystachyus. The sequence goes on along the minus strand of CM066171.1, from coordinate 49,773,794 downwards.
TAAAACAAAGCCTTTTGGTTTTTAAAAAATATCAGATCTATTTTTAAGAACTAGAAAAAAATGGTTTTTGGTTTGTATTAAAAAATCAGATTTGTTTTATAACAAAAAATTTAGATCTGTAGAGAGCTAGAACAAAAATCAAATCTACTTTTTATGTAAAAATAAAATAAGAAAAATATTTTTAGAAGAGGACTATGTTCATAAAATAAATCATATGCTATATGCATCAAACAAAACAAACAAAACTACTCATGACTTTTTTTTTTTTTTTTCAAAATCTTCTATGTTAAAAAAAAAATCAGATCTATATCTAAAGAAGATATAGATCAGTTTTTTGAAATTAAAAAAAATTCAGATTTGTATCTAAGGAAGATACAAACCAATTTTTGTTAAAAAAATTCAGATTTGCATCTAATGAAGATGCAAATTAGTTTTTGCTTTGAAAAAATTCAGATCTGCATCTAATGAAGATGCAAATCAGTTTTTGATTTGAGAAAAATTCAGATCTGCATCTAATGAAGATGCAAAATAGTTTTTTGATTTTGAAAAATTCAAATTTGCATCTAATGATGATGCAAATCAGTTTTTTTATTAAGAAAAGTATGATAACAAGCATATTTTTGAAATAAAAAATAGATCTCGACAATAACAACATCATAAACATATTCTAACAAAGAAAATATCAACAACACATGATGTGAGCATTACAAAATCAAAACTAAACAAATATTTATTCATGCATCACAAGATTAAAAGAGATAGAAGAGAAAGAAGTAAAGAAAAGCTACCTCTTGCATGGACGTTCTTCTTTTCTTGAGAGAATATTTTAGGGTTCAAATAAATTTATGCAATTATCTTTGAAACCTAAAAATCTTTGCTTACAAAAAAGAAATTCCTAAGACTGAAGCCTCTAGAACCTCTTTAACGTAAGAGAGAAAATATCAAAAAGGGGAGTCAGAAAGATGAGAACTTTGAGAGCGTGAAAAAGTGTCCTGAATTTTGAGACCCGATCTCTATTTATAGAGGCTGGAAGAGTCAAAAAAATAGCTTAGACGATTAGAATGCGAATCGAGATGCATCCTTATCGCTAAAAAATTGAAAATCATGTGTTTTAACGTCACCCGAATGCCGTCGGGCCAAAACCCTAATGTGTGCCATTCGGCACTTTGAAAGTACCGTTCGGTACTCCAAAAGTGCCAAATCCCACTTTCAACTTCAAATGCGTTTTGGACTCCTTTTTTAGGTTTACTTGAGCCAGCATTTGCACTTAGATTCATTTTTAATCTGTATTCTAAAAATTAAACTCTTTTCTGAATAATTCAGGTCTTTTCAGAAACAATTATCTTGTAGATAAATACTTTGAAATAAATCATGATAAAGTCTAGATTATCCACAATTTTATTGTTATCCAATTATCCCCTATATTCCCATGCAAGCAATCCTATTTTTGACACTAACTAACAACCAATCACAAAATTATTTAATTAATTTTCATTGGTTAACCAATCAAAATTAATTTAAATTAATCACAAACTTGATCATGCGATATCTTTCGATCCGTCAATCCAATTTGGAAACCGGGCATGCTGTCGCAACCATTAGAACCTAAAGATCATTTTTATGATATACAATGAACAAATTTAATTTTTGTAATGCAATCACGATTTTTTGGGTATATAGATGGTCATTCCAGTTATCTTCCTTGATTAAATCATGGCTACAAAATTGAGTGTCTACAGTGGGGAGAGAGAGAGAGAGAGAAGAAATAATAGAGATAAATATGGGTGAGAGAAAAAGGGAAACTAAGATAAAAAAAAATATATAAAAAAAAAAGAGGCATGCGAGAGATAGAGAGAGAATTTGAGATTTTTTTTTTTTAAAAGCAAAAAAATAGGAGACAGGGGTTGATGAGATAAAGAGGGAAACTAAGATGAAAAAAAATGAAAAGAAAAATAAAGAGTTAGGCATGGGTGTGAGTGTGAGTTAAATTTGAGATGAGACAAAAATAGGAAGATAGATGTGGTGAGAGAAAGTGGGAAATTAAAATGAGAAAAAAAAAAAGGAAGACATGTGTGGGTGAGAGAGAAATATTGAGATGAGAAAAAAAAAAAAAAGGGATAGACATGGGTGGGAGAGAGGAAACTAATGAAAAAGAAAAATAGCATCAATTTCCCAAATTTTCCCGCTACTCAATTACTCACCTCTATTACATCAACAAAATTTGTTGTGAAATGAAGATTTAACCTATTACAACAATATAGTTTGATGTGAAATAAAAGATTACTTATTGCAACAACATATCTCAACGTAAAATAAGAGTTACCTATTACAACAACATATTTCGATGTAACATAATAATTATTGTTACAATCTCATATTGATGTAATAAATTTAAGTTACTATTACAACAAAAAACAATCTAGAGATGCAGTAGTGTATATATATATATATATATATATATTACATCCATTATTTTTGTTGTTGCAATAATACTTGTTGTATTATGTATTTTTTCTTGTAGTGCTCACCCCCCCTCCTCTCTTAGACTCCCTCTTGTTCGTCTCTCTCTCTCTCTCTCTCTCTCTCTCTCTCTCTCTCTCTCTCTTCTTGACTCTACCTCTCTCTTTGATTGAATTTGTGGGTTTCGTTAATGTTGTTTGTTGCCATTGGTGGGTTTTAGTTGTGGCCATGGGTTGTTGTGTATAGGGGTGTCCACCCACCCATAACCAATTCGGGAGCTTCGATAGATGGCGGCGGGTTTCAGACTTTAAAAACTGACTCCGATGGGCCCATTGGCAGGTTCTCTTCTCTCAAACCCGACTCACTGGACCCAACCATAAAACCCAACAAAATCCGGAAACTCCAAGCATTTTCTAGCAAGTATTTGGTGAAAATTCATCAGATCTGCCTAGATTTCTACCAGATTTGGCAAGATTTCACCAGATTTGATGAGATAGAAAAGTAGGAGGATTAATTTTCTCTCATATGTGTTTGGTTGAGAGGAAAGAAAAGTAGAGAGATGAAAAATAATGAAAAATAAAATTGGTATAAATTTATAATTATGTTCATATTAAATAAAGCAAAAAGTAAAACATTTTTATACTCATTTGTTATAAAAAAAAAAAAATTGTGTATAAACACTTTGCTTTTTTTTTTTTCTTTTTTTTATCACAAGCCAAAAGGATCCAAAACAAATAATAAAAAAAGGGGGAAAAAATGAGAATGAAAGAAACAAATAAAAACAAAAGAAATTAACAAAAAAGACAAAAAGTGAAATGAGCACCACCCAAAAAAAAAAAAAAAAGGAACCTAAAACCAACTAATGGAATAAGAAGAACTAGAAAATAAAAATAAAAATAAAAAACCTTTGCTTGTTGGTGGCGAAGCAAAATTTTGTCAAAATCATAGTTTCTTATTTTCACTTCCATTTTCTCCATAATTTGGGGAGATCAAGTTTTGGTGGGCTTGGAGAGAAAATAGTCAAGCCCTATCATTTCTCTACCCCCTCCCATTTCACCCATTTTCTCTCATATTTTCCACTCTCATTTCTTCATCATCTTCAAAATTATCCCAACCAGACATACCATTAGATAAGAAAAAGACAAAGAAGAAGAGAAAGAAAGAGATATAGAGAAAAAATAAAGAAATATTAAAAAAAGTATTTAAATAGAGTGATAAAAAATAAAATATTTGATATTGGATATATAGTAAAGTGAAATATCAAAATAGATCTTTTAGTTGCTCTTACTCCCGCCTAACCCCTCAAATTCTCACCATTAAAAAAAAGTAAATAAATGAAGATCAGATAAGATTTCGTAGAAATCTAGAACACAAAATATATATCCAATTTCCATCCTTTTTGTTGGTCTCTCTTTCAAATCTCATATAAGAGCATTAGTACCTGCACTGCCATGTGCCATATGTTGGCATATTTTACCATCAAAGCACAAGAAACATGCTTTATCCAAGCTTCTAATTGTAAATTTTTTTACAATACTACTATAGTACCATCTTATATGTAAGATGGTACTATAGTAGGCTTGTATAAATTTTTTACTAATTTATTCTCTAACCTTCATTAGCTGTCTCCCACTTTGTCTCTCTCTCATTTCTCTGGTTCTCTCTTTACAGTAGTATAGCCTCGGTCCAACTTTGTCTCTCTATCTCCCTCATGTTTATCTCTCTCTCATTTCTCTAGTTCTCTATCTCTAGCAGTGTAGCCTCAATCCTCACTCGTGTGTCTAAGATCGGCGTGGTGTCGAGGCAGGTGGCGCAGTTGAGATCGTGGCGTGGAGGTTAGCATGGTGGAGATCGGTGTGGAGACCGATGTGGAAACCGGCATGGAGATCGGCAAAGAGACCGGTGTCAAGAGTGTGTTTTTTTTTTTTATGGTTATTGTGGCCAGTGTCTAGGTTTGGCTGTTGTGCGGTTTCTAGGTTTGGTGGTGGCGTGGTGGCCAGTTTCTTGTGGTTGTTGTGAAGGTTTCTTGGTGGTTCTTGCTATGGCTATAGTGTTTGGTGGGTGTCCATCTGTATATGGGGTGGTGGGTTTTGATTTGGGTTTGATTCTGTCCTATGATTCTCAGCATAGTTGTGACTCGTGTTTGGTGGGTTTTTTAGTGGTGGCTTTGTGGGTTTTGCTCCCGGTGGTAGGATGGCTTTTTTTCATGGTGGTGGTGGTGGGTTTCTTGTGGCAAAAATGGTGGTGATGGGTGGTTGAAAGAGAGAGATAGTGAGGAAAAGATAATTAGAATGGTAGGGGAGATGAGAGAGAGAGGGATTAGATTATATTATTTTATTAGGTAGTACATATTATTTTAATGGATTGAATAAGAAAATAAAAGTTAAGATGTTAGGTGTATTGTAAAATGGTATGGTATAATAGATAAAGTAACTTTTAAGATGGTAAAATGAAATTTTTTGAAGAAACTGGATGTGAATGCTCTAAACATGTAAAAAGAAAGTGGCACACGTATGCTTTGACCCTGTACCCCAACACGCTTTTTGATCAACAAATTTGGACACTTTCGCCTTCTTCTTCTCTCTTGAGTTTTCTTCTCTTATGATTGTTTTTGTTGACTGAGCTTATTCCTCACCTCTACCACCACCATTTCCTCTCCAGCAGAAGAGTTCTTCGACTACCACTTCCCTAACAACATTTCCAGTCTTTCATCCTCCTATGATAGAACTAATTTGTAATGGCTGATGCTTTCCAAAATAGGACTTGATAACTTGATAATTATTAAGATAAACTTTACGTACCCACCCCCACTAGAATGGCACAACAATTATAATTTCCCATAGAAATATACCAACAATAAATCCCATCATCATTACAAACATAGTGCTACATTATTAAATAAGAAACCAGTAGTTTATCCAAAACAAAAAATAACAAACCGAAGATTGTTCTTCTATCTTCAACATAAATGCGCCCTATGTATATTAGAACATCAACAGACTTGGATCCTATTCAAGTCCTTTATTTTATTTATTTATTTATTTTTGATGGACAAGTCCTTTATTCTTTATGCATATACTTATTTTGTCACCCCATTTATATTGGTATTGGGTCTATAACCACAGATGCAATATTATCTTTCATCTCTTTTCCAACGTGAGTGTAGCTATCCCCTTCCTTGTAAACGACATCTATTACTCGTGTAAGATTAAGAACACGCATAAGTAGAGGCATGGGAACAACAGTAGGTCTTATACACTCCTCATTAATGTCCTTCCATGCATTAGCAACTTGCCTGTTGAATTCATCATGGACTACTTGCTCTGAGACACCATGTTGCTTCATGTAGCATTCAACTGCTGAGGGAGCATGCCCTCTCTCTTGCTCAAACTACATACAATTTTTTTCAAAAGGGTAAGTAGAAATTTGGAAACACATATGAAATAGATCTCTCACACTAGCTTGTGAAACTTGATAAGATTTTTTAATTGCATACCTTATGTGTCTTCATGTCATCTGTGAGTCTACCAATTACGGATGAAGCAGTAATAATCTTGGGGTTGCTAAATATCCAATCAAATGCCTCTTTTGTAACGATGTCACCCATGCCAAGGAAAGAGATAGTTGTGAGCATAGGGTAAGCAGAGCTTTTAAGTGCAACATGCATATACTCCTCCATTGTTGGGATGTAATTTTGGAAGAGCCATTTGGCTTCATCAAAGTAGGCCCGAACCAAACATTTCATCTAAGGTTTAAACAACATCAATGAAATAAGTATGTAGCATGAAAAAGTAGGGAAAAAAAAAAACATGAAAAGTTAAGTTGCTTGACGCTTACAGCATCTTTTGCATAGCTAACACGATACGATCCTTCTTTCTTTGCTAACTCATTTTCAATTTCTTCGAATACATCAAAGAGTGCACGACAACATATTTGCATGTATTCTGGAAGTTGATCTATGCAACTAATATCCCACCTGAAAATATCATGTACCAATTACAAAAGTTAGATTGACATTCTACATCATAATCTTAACATATATATTAATTAATTCAATTTATGAACCTCTCAATTGCTTCTGTGAAGGGTTCAAGTTCTTCAAGTGTGCCATAAGCATCATATATATCGTCTATAATAGATGTCATGGAAAGAACTTTGGTTAGTATTTTTCTTGCAAGTGAATATTGGGGCTCAAAGTAGACCGAGACTATCCAAAAGTAGCATTCGACAACCCTATCTCTTGCAAAAGGTAGCTTCACTGCAAAATCTAAATCTTTCCACCACCTACAATTTGAATATAACAATTAATATTAATTGATTGTAAGTAACCAATTATTTATTGCAAAATGCTAGGGTTGCTATAAATTTTACTCAAAAAACTAATAAATTGTTGTATCAAGAATATGATCACTACTATATACCACTTCAACAATCTAATAAATGAATTTTGAATTAATATTTTGGGTAAATTACAACTTACACACACACCTATGTTTTGATCGAAATTTTATAAGTTGCTTACCTGTACTTTGAAATTTGACACTTTACCCACCTGAGATTAGTTCAGTTAGATTTTCTTAACCACTTCTTTTAAAAACATGATTAAATATGTGATTTTGCTTCACTTTTATGTTTCTTTCCTCCAAAACCACAAAAAAGATAAAAATACAAGATCAAATAAAATAAAAAAATTCTAGTGGAACACTTACATCATAGGTTTTCAAACCATAGGTAGACAACTTAAATTTTGGTCAAACCTTAAGTGGACAAAGTGTTAAATTTTAAACCATAGGTAAGTGACTTAAATTTTAGTCAAACTACACGTAGGTAAATTGTAATTTGACCTATTTTTTATTATTATTTGTAACACGTTATTTTGCAAGGTTTATATAGTAAAATCTGTAGTATTCTCTTCATTATTTCCAAAAATATTCATGCTTTGTCTTTTTGGATCATGGTTTTAGAACTAATTACCCTGTGATATAACTAAGTTCCTCTTTGTGCAATGACTGCACTAGATTGAAATCTAATTTTGAAAGCTTGAGCAAAACTTTGTTATGTGAAGCATCTTGTTCATAGAAAGAAATATATCGCCGAGCCTCTAGCCGTGGTATGCCCTTGTGCAAGGGCTGCTTTAGGGCACAAGTTATTTGTGCTGCCAACGCATTGCCTATAAGGGATGCTGTGGACTTAAGGTGAGTGGTAGTGAACTCAAGGGCCTCATCAAGAATGTCTTCTCCATGCATCCTCAGATGTGTAGCTTCATAGAAGGCTAGCATGCCTTCAACGTTACTGATCAAGCTTTCCTTGAATTGACCATCTTCGTCTTTGAACTTTTTGAAAACATCTGTTTAGCAAAAACCAAACTTGTTTTATAAAAGAAACAACGCTAACTTGCTATTACAGGAAGAAATTAATCATACTCGGGTCTTACCACATGAAACCTTAAATCCTTCTTGGCGTAGCAGTCGAAAACTGAGGGAAACTTTGTAGAGATCATCAACATCAATTTCGTCATAAAATGTCGTGTATATATGTTCTAGAGCTTCTTGGATTTCTCTTTCAAAGTGGTAAGCGACACCGAGGCGCTGGAGTGCATCAATTAAGCCCAGCTGTTGTGAAAGATGACCCATGGCAAAGAGCTCATTTCTCACCTCATCTTTCAGCTCTTCAACTTCACGTACTTTACGGAAATGAATATCCTACACCATGAGTTGCATGAACGAATAATTATAATGTAACAAAAAATGCTACAACTATTATAAATTTTACTACGTAATTTTCATAAACTAGGGTAGCAAATAATCTTGTTACCTTGTCCTCAGAAGTATTGCTGGTGAAACGGTCACCCCAAATGCTTGGATGGAAATTTGCTGTCCGGCGAACAACCTCTGGTTTGGCATTTTGGGATAAAGCCGCTGAGACTTGGATAGACATTTTTTCTTAGTTCAAGGAGGAGTCTAAGTTTTGAATGGTATGATGGGATTTGTTCTCTGTGAACTTCTTGAGCGCGACGGAGAAAGCCTTCAAGGCCACGGTATTTATAAGCAATGGAGAGTAAGGTAGGTGAGTGAGCTTTATGAAATAGATTAGAAAGTCAGTAAAAGTATATTTTTTTATTCACATTTTAGTTTGATGAAACATGTCGTTAGAATATATAACCATTTGAGTACAACTTTTTGACTAACAGCTAAATATGTTGAACGTGCAAATGTCTCAATCTTTCTATATTAAATTTAGAAATTTAACTTTATTATGCTAAAAAGTTTAGAGGAGAAATTGATAATCTCAAAATAAGAAGTTTTCACTTATGTTGTAGACGCATTTTTATGTGTGTGTACGTGTCCCTTTTGAGCAAATTTTTTTGGTTCTACACTTGGCAATGCTTATTTCTGTTTATATAAGCAAACTAGAGTAATACAATTTAGGTGACAAGGTATATATAAGAAAAAATTTACCTTCAAACTGGTCTAGAAGAAATTTTGTCAAACTTACCATGTGACAATTGATAAGATCATTTATGTATATTTTTAGTTACTTAACTTATTTAATGAGTTTTGTGACTCTATTTAAATAATGTACATAGATGGTTTTATGAGTCATCATGTAGGCCAGTGAAAATTTCTCCAAGTCGTCTTGGAAGAAAACTTTTTCCATATGTAAATATTTATTTATTTTTTAAATTATGTATAACAGTGGTGGCGCCACATTTGGGCCAGGGTGGTCCTAGGACCACCCTGACTTGAAAAAAATATTATATATAATAAATTAAAATTTTTTTATTTATCTACCCTTAAAAAAAATTAGGAACACCCTCAAACTCGTCAGTACAGCATGTCATCACCTACGTCAAACGCCTAGAAAACAAATCCAGCCATCATAGAGGCCGCCCCTTCTTCTTCTTCCTTTTCTTCTTCCATTTCTTCTTCTTTGCTTCGTCTCAAACACTCTACTAGTCTGCCTCTTCTTTCGTTTTTTACTCTAGTTTTTGCTTTGTCAAGTTTTTTCTTTAGTTTGCCTTTTAGACTTTTAGTTTGCTGACCCCACCCACGTGATAAAAGTTAACAATTGAGTTTGATTTCAAACTTATTTATTGAGTTTTGCCTCTTCCCAATGTGATATACATGTATAAACTCTGATTGTACTATTTTTAGTTGTTTTTTATTATTTAATTACGTATTTATGTTTTAATATTCTAAAACAGTAATTGTTATGTAATAACTAAATGATTTGAGTTTTTTATAAAAAAAAAATGATTTGTTTTATTTGAGGTTTACTTATTTGGATCAATAATTTTATGTTGTATAAGAAAATATAAATATATATTATTTTTAATTTTTTTTAGAAACTCCGAAACACCCTGAAACAACATGCCGAAATAGATCGATACCAAAATATTCCGTTACACTAAACAAACTGAATTAGGGTTTGAAACGGTATTCATAACAGTGATTTCAAGCAAAAAGAAAAAGCTAAAAAAAAATTGTAATAGAGCAAACCCACCCAATAACATCCTGAGAAACATTCCTGGAGCCGCCACTGATGTATAATACATATTTACATATCTGTTTATTAGGGAAAAAAAAAGTGTTACTTGATTCAATAAAAGTAGGTGATATTACCAAGAGTCTTATAGCTCAATTGGCTAGTGTTAGGACATATGTGATTCATGTTAGGAACATATGTCAATATTTATATAGTTGACTAATCCTTTGACAAAATGCACTTTACTTATATTTGGGTAGATCTAGGATGTGTTTAATACTTCAAGAAACATGTTATTCAAGTTTAGTATTAAAGCCATGGAGATTGGACTAAGAAACAAGTGAAGAAAGGCTATTCATTAAAGTTAGACAGATAACTCGACACCTGCGGACAGATAGCTCGATACCTACTCGACAGATAGCTATCTATCGAGATTTAATGTATAAACCTCGACAGATCCTCAATCGATTAAGGTATCTATCGAGGTTATGGGAATTCAGATTTCCAGATCTGATTTTCGGCCCTAGCTTATGTATTTGTATAGGGTTTCTTTTCTCACAACCCTAAACATATATAAGGCTTATTTTAGAGGCCGTCACATAAGAGAAGCTACTGCAATTTTTGCACCTTAGGGTTTTGTAACCAAGTGTTTCTTGATCTTCATTGTTGATGAAGTGAAAAACTTTGCAGCCAGTATCTTCTTTTAGTTGGTGATTAAATCGCGTACCGGAATCCACGCAATTGGTTAGCCACGTACTGGGATTCGTGCATTAAAGGGTGGCGTTCATATATTAAAGAGTTCAGAGGTTTTAAAGCGGTAAAAAGTTTCAGCTGTAAGTTCATCTACGGGAATTGTAGAGTTTAGGAACAAAGATTTTGTACTAGATCTGAAACTTCTCTTTACTATAGTGGATTGTTTTTCAAGAAGGTTTCCCCCCAGGTTTTTTACTGTAAAACTAGTTTGTTTCATTGGTTTTCCTGAGTCATCATATCTTGTCTTATTTACTTTTCCGCTGCATTCATTATTGACATGATATTAATGTTTGTTTGTTTTAATAAGTTTTATTCATAATAAATCTAATTAACAACTTGGATTTAAAACTTGTTAATTTTATCAACCGGAGTCTAAAATTTCCTAACAGCTAGTATTTTTTAGTATTTTCAATGGAGATATTCAAGGTTTTAATACTTCCTCTCACAACTATTGAATTATAAAAAATAAAATAAAAATAGTAGTATTGGTTATTTAGTTAGATTGCTTCCGATTCAATTGCTAATTGAAAACGATTTTGTATTAGCTATGGTTTCAAATACATTTTTCCCCATTTAGACAGTAAATTAGGTAGTATTTAAAACTGTTTATAATTTTTGGAGTAAAATATAATTAGAATAAATTGGATAAATTTACTAAATTACAAACAAATTGAAAGATTCAATGGTGTAGTGAACTTTCAATTATCACTGCCTTGTAACTTAAAGTAGGTTTAAATATGTGATTTAGAGGTGCTAAATATAATCCTGGAATGATGACATGACGTAGCTCTTGGATTGCAATGGAGTTGGTGCTAGGAAGTTTCTCCATATATGCATGCCTGCATGAGGGATGAAGCCTTTTTTTTTTTTTTTTTTTTTTTTGGTTAGAAGGAAAATTCATTCAACTAAAAAAGAAACGCAACAACATCAGAGTTAGGACATAGCCTAACATGGTACAGACCATACAAATCCGAAAGATAACAGTCACGCAAACAGGGAGGGCAGGGGGGTATTGTAATACATTATATCAGCATCAAGCTATTTGTTTCCTACTCTAGCAAGACCATCAGCACAGCGGTTTGTTTCCAGGTAACAATGCATCACTTTAACTTGGGAAACTTGGGAAATTAGGAGCTTCCACCGTAGCAGAATTTATAGTGTTAGAATTACTAGAATTAGTCATCAATTCAGAAATGATTTTAGCATCCAACTCTGTAGTACCCGAAAAAAATAATAATAATAATAAAAGAAAAGGTATTTAAGTAAATCCTTTATGAGGTCAATTTTATAATTAATATTACTGAGGGAGATTTTAGAAAACTAAATTGAGACCCTAGCTATATATTCTCTAATTAGGTATAGAGTATAACGATAGATATTTTTTACAGGGAACTTCTGAGTTTGTTCAAGTAGAGATGTGCATTAATTATCTGCCTGGGGTATTCCTGTTCCATTACGTGAGCTGCGTAAAAGACAAATAAATAACTTAATGTAAATCAAACATCATTATAACTTAATGTAAATCCTTATTATTGGTCTTTATTTTTTTTTTTTTTTTGTAGTCAAAACTGCTGACATGTGCATTAATTATCTGCCTGGGGGTATTCCTGTTCCATTACGTGAGCTGCGTAAAAGACAAATAAATAATTTAATGTAAATCAAACATCATTATAAATTAATGTAAATCCTTATTATTGACCTTTTTTTTTTTTAGTCAAAACTGCTAACATCTGCATCAATTATCTGCCTGGGGTATTCCTGTTCCAATACATGTGCTGCGGAGAAGTCTCACCACGCGAGTTTACTGGTCTTTCTATCACGAGTGTGAAAGGACCTTCGTTCCAGAAGGACAAATATTTCTTGTGCTTAATTCTTCCATAACAGACAATAAGAAAATTTAGGAAATTGCTATAGTTCATCTTGATGATTCTTGACCCATTCAACATAATGATTCTCTGCACCTGATCGAAGAATATTAAACGCTATATCTAAAACTCATCAAATAACTTAATGTAAATCAAATATCATTATAACTTAATGTAAATCCTTATTATTGGTCTTTTTTTTTTCTTTTTCTTTTTGGTAGTCAAAACTGCTAACATGTGCATTAATTATCTGCCTAGGGGTATTCCTGTTCCATTACGTGAGCTGCGTAGAAGTCTCACCACGCGAGTTTTCTGATCTTTCTATCACGAGTGTGAAAGGCAGGGGCGGCTTGATGCATTTGGGAGCTTAAAGCAAAAATTAATTATCTTATTTCATATATCAAATTACTATTAATCTATATGAATTACGTAGAATTTTTTTTTTTTTAATTTTATAAAAACAAACAAAGTTTGACAAAACTTTTTATATTTGTTGATGTGGCAGATTAGTAGTAGTGAGTAAAATAGTGATGCCAGTGGTGAATCTAGTTGAACACTAGTAAAAGTTTGCTAACTTGACTATTGTGAAAAATGTTGTGAATTTTTTTCTGAATTGCTTTCTTTCTTTTCTTTTTTCTTTTAGAAGTGCTACATTCAGAATATTTTTGCCGTTAATAACAACCTTTAACAATTTGTTATTAAGATTTTTTGTAAAAATGTTATGGGCATAGCATTTCTTTCTCTTTTTTTTTTGTTTTTCATTTGATAAGAAAATATTATTTTATTTATTGGTTAATATTTTGGCTTAATTAATACTATTGGTTAAAATTTAGGAGCCTTTTTTACACTTAGGGTCTTAGGCGGCCGCATCAATGGCTTATACCATTGAGCCGGCCCTGGTGAAAGGACCTTCGTTCCAAAAGGACAAATATTTCTTGTGCTTAATTCTTCCATAACAGACAATAAGAAAATTTAGGAAATTGCTATAGTTCACCTTGATGATTCTTGACCCATTCAACATAATGATTCTCTGCACCTGATCGAAGAATATTAAACGCTATATCTAAAACTCATCAAATAACTTAATGTAAATCAAATATCATTATAACTTAATGTAAATCCTTATGATTGGTCTTCTTCTTCTTTTCTTTTTTTCTTTTTTGTAGTCAAAACTGCTAACATGTGCATTAATTATCTGCCTGGGGGTATTCCTGTTCCATTACGTGAGCTGCGTAGAAGTCTCACCACGCGAGTTTTCTGATCTTTCTATCACGAGTGTGAAAGACTGAAAGGACCTTCGTTCTAGAAGGACAAATATTTCTTGTGCTTAATTCTTCCATAACAGACAATAAGAAAATTTAGGACATTGCTATAGTTCATCTTGATGATTCTTGATCCATTCAACATAATGATTCTCTGCACCTGATCGAAGAATATTAAACGCTATATCTAAAACTCATCAATCCTCCACATTATTTAAAACGTTAGCGAATGGTCAGTGCATCCGCATCACTGTACATAAGACAGCAGCCATGCATGCGAGGAAGATTCACTTTTATATATATATCTTGTTAGATTCTAAAGATTTAGATTTAAATATTTAAAATCACATTTGTATTGTGTTGGCAAATCGAGAACAAAACATCTCTAGACTAGGTTTTTAGACAATTCTTAAAAGTGGTTGTTTCAAGGTTTAAGTCCAGCTGATTGCAAAAAAAAGGAATGTGATTCTTCCTTGCTCGACCGATCAAGAATTAGGCTCGACCAATCAAAAATCGTAGATCCAGTCTTTTCTGCAGAATTTTAAACAAGCCCAAGCTCGCGAAAATGTTTAGGGTTTCATCTAAACTTCTCGACATATAAAATGAAAATCCTAACTACATTTTGAAGACTTTTAAGAGACTTTGGAGGTGCTCTTGTGAGATCTAAAAGCTATTGTGCCTACCTCTTTCAAAGTCACTACCGGAAATCATTCTCATATCATTAGATCCAGTAGATCTGAAGCTGCTAACTACAAGATCAACATTTGCTAATGATCTAAACCTTCAAAGGTGCTCTTGGAGTCACAAACTGGAAAGTTTGAGTTGCTAAACCTTTGAGTGGGATCTCAAAGTCACAAGCAAGGCGGCTTGTGTCAATGTAAATCCGAGAAGAGAAGGAGTTCGTAGATTCGGAACTTGCACGTGGTCGTGTCAATAAGTTACTACATGAGGTAGCAATAGATTTAGGGTTAAATCTGATTGTAAAAACTTCAATTCTCTTATAGTGGATTTTCTTTACCTTGAGGATAGTTAAGTTAAATCCTCACTAGATTTTTATCTTGAAACTGTTTGTTTAATCGGTTTTTCTAGGTCATCATATTGTGATGTTATTCGTTAGGACATATGTGATTTTATGTTAAGAACATATGTCAATATTTAATGTAATTAACTAATCCTTTGACAAAACGCACTTTACTTGTAATTTGGTAGATCTAGGATGTGTTTAATGCTTCAAAGAACAATGTCTCAAGTTCAAGTGTTAAAGCCATGCAAGTCTGTCTAAGAAACAAGTGAGAAAGTTCTAATTCTTAAAGCTCAACAGCTAGCATCTATTAAGGTTTAAAAAACTGCTAAAACCCGAAACTCGACAGCTAGCTCGATAGATACCCTATCTGTCGAGATTTATGAAAATCAGATTTTCAATTCTGATTTCATTACAATCTGTGAATATGTGTTTGGGTTTTTTTTTTCTTACAACCCTAAGCATATAGTAGGATTGTTTTAAGGGCCGTCATAGGTTACACAGTTACCCAAGTTCATGCAAATTGTGACCGGAGACAAGATTTGCCCTTGTTCATCTTTCTTCTGAAGAAGCTGCTATGTTTGTACACTGTAGGGTTTTATGACCAAGAAACTTCATGATCTTCATCATCTGGATGAACTGAAGAACTTTGCAGCCAACATCTTTCTCAAGTTGGTGATTAAATCGCCTACTGGGATCCGCGCAATTAGTTAGTCACATACTGGGAGCCATACATTGAAAATGAGAGATTGTCACTACAAAAAAAAAAAAATCAATTAGGTATTAGGGTAAAGGTTCAACTGTAGGTTGGTATAAGGTACTAGGATTCCTTTACTTGCAACCACTTGTTTTGATAATAGTGGATTCTCGAGAGTGATGACCTTAAAATCTCCCAGTGGAATTTTTGCCGTGTAGGTTTTCTCCATTCGTAAATAAATCACAGTGTCAACTTTATTTTCCACTGCACTTTATTTTAGTTAGTGATTTATTTGTGCTGCCACGTACATTGCATGTTAATTTGATTAATTAATAAATTTGGCTAATTAATCAATTAATATATCACAAGGGGTCAATAAATTTTTGGCCTATCATTATTTACTTTTCTACATTTATGCATGATATGATATATGCTTGTTTAACCTTGATCTAAATAATAAACCTAAGCAATCTCTTTGTTAATATATTAAGTTAAACAATCTTGTTTAAGGGGTTTAAACGAACAAACAAGTGGTATTAAAGCAGCTTAGCTCTTGTTTTAAGGTTTCTGAACCTAGAGTTGATCCTTGACCCCTGCTGTCATGGATTCTGTGTCTCACTTCTTGAAAGCAACTAGGATGAGAATTTAATCTATTTCATCTTAAACTATATGGGTTTTTAAATGTGCTAAGTCTATCCTTGAATATTTACGTATAACTACTTCTTTCAATAATTATGTTTGTTATATTGGTTTAATTGCCTTAAAGGCATGTGATATTTGAATAGTGGTTGTTCAAGCACATGACAGGTAATAAAGCTTTTTTCAAGAATCTTTTTGAAGGAAATATTGGTACTGTCACCTTTGGAGATGGAAGCAAGTCAGTCATCCGAGGTATTGGAATAATAGACATTCCAGGGCTGCCCGTGTTTAAAGATGTGTAGTTCGTGAATAGGTTGAAGGCGAACATGCTGAGCATCAGTCAAATCTGTGACAATGGGCTGAATGTGTTGTTTACTAAGTATGAATGTGAGATACTTGATG
Organism: Lithocarpus polystachyus; assembly: GCA_033629205.1. Taxonomy (NCBI): domain Eukaryota; kingdom Viridiplantae; phylum Streptophyta; class Magnoliopsida; order Fagales; family Fagaceae; genus Lithocarpus; species Lithocarpus polystachyus. The sequence goes on along the minus strand of CM066171.1, from coordinate 49,757,210 downwards.
ATGAAGGTGACTGCATATGTGTTGGAATAAGAACAGCTGATTATTGTTATGGTATATGTAAAGTTGTGATTTACAACTATGTTTTAGTGTTGGCTTATTCCTTGACAAAAAGTATTGTAATTGCTTTAATTTTGTTCCTTGTATTTTGTAGGATTTTATTGTATTAAGTTTAGTATTGAGTTGGTGAAGAATCAAGGTTAAATGAAGAATCAGTGGATTTCGCAACTATCTCGCAAGAAGCTAACCTACGAAGTAGCCATGTGAGAAGCACATGATTGGAAGCTGAAGAGTCGTGCCAGGCTGTCAGTTTTGCGAGTGTCTCGCAAGTAAGGTCTTCCCGCTAGATAGTCGCGAAACATTCTACTTGGAGGATTTTTAAGTGTGACTTTCTTACCCTTCACCCATACTATATATATACCCTCATTACCCACAAATGTAGAAGAGGTCATTTAGAGAGAAAAACCCTAGATAGGTTTTCTACAACACACACCTCCATCTTTTAGAGAGAGTGCTACTCATCCTCAGTGAGAAATCATTCTAGCCTCTTCTCCTTCCCTCTCTCATTGTCATACCTTGAGAGGAGATTCATACCCATACACAACCCACACCTTTTCAGAGTGTAGAGTGTGTTTTGGTGCTGCTAGGAAGCATTGGAAGAAGCCATATGTTTGGCGGATGCAATCGGGCTTAATTGCGTGATTTGATGAGCTAGAGAAGACAAGGCTTGGCGAAGTCAGTTGGAAGCAGGAGCTTGGAGAACTCAAGTACATTGGGTAGACTAGGCTTGGAAGGTCTTTTGTTATTCGTGTACTCCAACTTTATTCTTTAGTGGATTGATTTACTGCTTGGAGGGCGGCAGAGAAGTTTTACGCCGAGTACTTCAGTTTCCTCTTCTATAACACATCGACGTGTTATCTTGTATTTGCATTCTTCTTACCTACTCTCGTAGCTTTCATTTTACTGCTGTGCTTTGATGAATATGGCTTAGAGTAGTTATATTGTTTGTTTGCTCACATTTACTTTTTTCCGCACTTAGTTTAAGTAAGAGTAAAATCAACCGAGCCGTAATCTTTTTATTTGGAGGTCTAAACAGCTCCTGTGTTTTTAACACAAATTCGAGCTTTCAGTATAACACCAACCAAAATATAGGACCGATGTGGGCCGAAATGAATTGAAATCTACCTAAATTCACAAATTATATTCACCTATGTATAGGTCAAAATCATATCTCGAACTAGAAATATGAGTACAAAAATTCAATTGAGCGTAAGGAAGGTAATAGGCACTACATTACATTTGTCTTGCGATACTACCTCATTTTGAATAACTCTTGGTGATTAACAAATGAAGAGTAAATTAAAATATTGGCTCTTGTTTTTGGGGAGCAATGTCCATTGTTACGTATCTGCATCAAGAATGATACAAATAGGTGGCATTGATGGTTTTATTAGAGTGGGGGTCAAAATGGGCAAATGCCCCTTTTACACAAAAAAATCCAACATTTTTCCTTCTTTCTCAAACTAATTAGGGAAATACCCCTGTTTTGAAACTCGATTTTATAAAAATTGAGTTCTAAATGTAAAACTCAATTTTTGGAACATCAAGTTATAGCGAACGTGAACTTAGGAATTTTTTTTTTTTTTTTTTGGGAACTCGAGCACTTCACATGGTATTCGTGTTCATGGAACTCGAGTACTTTACATGGAACTCAAGTTCCAAAATTTTTTTTTTTTTTTTTTCAATTTGCTATAACTCGATTGTCCAAAAATCGAGTTTCAAAACAGGGGCATTTCCCTAATTAGTTTGAAAAAGAGGGAAAAATACTGGATTTTTTGTGTGAAAGGGGCAAAAGCCCATTTTTGCCCTAGAGTGCGTGTTCAATACTTTAAGGGAAATAGGCTTTTGCAGTTTTTGAAATCATTTTAAAAAGAAAAATGGTGGCATTTCATGGCCTCTACTTGCATTTCTAGCTCGTTAAAAATTCAGTAACGTTTTGTTATATTTTTTTGGTAAAAATCTAGTAGAGTTCCATACCAATAGTGTGTCACGAGACATGCAACGTGATCCTTACCATGCTTTCATGGTGATGATTTGATAACATTTTGTCTTATCTTCACGGCAAACATTTAGTAGAATTAAGCTTTAGGTGCATCGTGATAAGAAACTCTACCATAGTGCACTGCATCGGTAACTTCCTATGTGGTGCATGTCGTATGTTGTCCAGGCCTCTTAAACATCAAATGAAACAAATATATTTAAGTATAAAATCTTGAAAAAAAGGAAATTCCTTAGATCATTGCTTAACAGATTTAAAAAGTTAGGTAAGGCCACTTGTATGCCCTAACTCATGAGATGTGATGCAATTGCTCTATGGATTATACACGAATAATTAGTGATCTACCATGTGAAACCCTAATTTCAGGTCCAAAAACACATAAAAAAGACATTAAAGTAATTGAGTTAGCATCTTATACTATTTAATTTGAATCAGGGGTCAGTTTTGTGGTTTATGTAATTTTTATTGTGAAATAGGTGCAATCTAGTAGATTTTGAGTGTTTTGTCATTTCTCTAGTAATTTTGGTGAGTGTAGGAGTTTTTTTCGTAGTTTCAATAGAGTTTAGGGTTTATCTAGCATTTCTAGTGGTATTAGGGTATATTAGTGTGATTCAGAGTTAATTTGGTCATTTGGGTTATCTTTAGGATATTTTGGTAATTTCAATGGATTTCAAGGTTAATTAAGTAAATTTTGAGGTTTTGAAGGTATTCTGGTCATTTTAGTGTTATTTAGGCTTAATTTGGTGATTTTGAATACCTAAAGGGAGTTTTGGTAATTTCCTAAGGTTCCAAGGTATTTTGTAATTTCCGTCAAATTGGGGTAATTTTTGTAATTTCCTTTTTTCGGGGGAGGGGTTTGGTATTTTCTATGGTTCAGGGGTAATTAGGGGTATTTGATTATTCCCTTAAATTTAATAGCTTTTTGGTAATTTTATTAATTGTAGAGAAATTTGTGTAATCATCCTAAAGTGTAATGACCTAAGTGTGATTTTAGGAAGTGTAGGGGCTTAAGTGTAATTTCATTGAACGATAGAGGCTTAAGTAAAATTTTGAAAAACTTAGGATTTTAGTGTGATTTTAACAAATTTTGTGGTGTTTGTGCAATTTTCATTAAGAAGGGGTGTTTCATAATAAATTAGAGATGTAAGGGCCATGTTGTAATTTTGAAAGGTCAATGGTTCGGCTTTGGATTTGGGTTTGAGTTTATACTTAGGCCGAAATGGATTGTTAGAAGGTGGATTTAGGCATTTCAAAGCAAAAGGTTGGGCTCCATTTAAGTGGGTTTAGGTTTGGGCTTGTTTTAGATAGATTGGGGTCAATATGTTCTTAGTTAAAAGAGAGGAGGCATATGGGCCAAGTGGGCTTAGGGTCTTAGATTCAATAAAATGGGGTTTCATTTTCTTTTGTTATTGCTCAGACGCTGATCTTCATGGCCGAATCTACCATCCCTTTTTTCCTTTCTAATTCTTAGTTCCAGCCCCATTTTATTTTTCTTTGGTCTGGTTAACAGAAGAGAATTTATCAATGGACAATTTTAAAAAAAAAAATTTGATATGACTTTTATGGAAAATATAATACATTGTAAGAGATCAAAAAAATCGAAATTTTTTTTCTTTTCTCGTAAAAATTTTCTAAAACTATTTCCTAAAACAATGCTCTTAAAGCATCCATTAAATTTTTCTTTATTTTTTATTTTCATCTCACATCCTTTCTTTTCATGCCTTCAACAACGGTTTTAAGAGCATTCACACCCAGACTTGCAAATGCCATATGTTGGCATATTTAGCATCAAAACCTCAAAAAGCCCCCATTACCCGGACTTGTAAACCCAAAAAATTTACAAGTCCCCTACAGTACTGTCCCAAATACACGAGCGTACAGTAGCACATTCCCAAATCCCAAATATTATTTTTTATTCCAAATCTCTACTCTTTCTCTCTCTTCGGTGTCCCTTCTCAGTCTTCTACTCTCCTTCTCTCCACAACAATCCAATCTAAACTCCTCTCTCTCATCACATCTCTCTTTAGCTCACGATGGTGGGTATTTTCTAGCGTGGGCTCCGGCGTGGGTCAGGTGACAGTGTGGGTTGTAGGTATGGCAACCTGAGCTAGGTCATGGGTGTAGCGGTGTGGAGGTGGGTCGTGGCAAGGTCGTGCGTAGCAAGTTGGGTTGCAACGAACTGTGTCACGGCCTCACGGCATGGATTCTGACGAGGTGGGTCACAAGCTCATAGTAGAAGTGAGTGGGTTTTGATTTTGGGTGGGTTCCGATGGGGTTTGGGGTGGATTCTGAATCTGATGGTGTTTGGATTTTGATTTTTTGCTTTGGATTTTAGTTTTTTGGATTTGGATGGTTGGATTTTCTAATATGGATTTTTGTTTTTTGGACTTTGGATTCCATTGAGGTTTGGGTTTAGCATGGATTGGTTGGTTTGGTTTGGTTTGGCATGGTGGTGGTGTGGTGGTTGATATAAAATGATTCTTGGTGGTGGGTGGTGTGAATGTCGCTCAGCAGAGGTGGGTGGTGATTGGGAAGCTGGACGGTGGTGGTGGGTGGTTGAGAGAGAGTAAGAGAAACAAAGATTAGAGGGAGAAGTGGGAAATATTCTTACATTATTTTATATTATTTTAATGTGTGGTATGATAAAATAAAAGTTGGGATGTTAGGTGTGTTGTAAAATGGTATGGTATAAATGATAAAATAACTTTTGAGTTGGTAAAATAGAATTTTTCGTATATACTAGATGTGAATGCTCTAAGAGGAAGTTTGTAGGGGCTTCTACCAGTAGATGTCTTGAGTTGTGGTTTTAGTTTCAAACAGTTTCAAAGGTGTACTTGTTCATGGACTTTGGTTAACCTTGAAGGATTTATGCTTGTTATGGGTCAAGTAAGAGAGAGTGCAGTGGACTGAACTAGAATTTTAGCTTGAGGGGTCAAAGTATGAATTAAAAATTTCTTGAAATTCAAGGATAATTAATAAATTAAGATTTTAACATTTTAATATTTTTTAAGGTACATTAAGAGTAAAAACTAAATTAATACGTAGAAAATAATTCAATGGTCTCATTAATTTAATACTATAATGATATCATACCAATGGGTCCATATTAGGCCTAAAAAACCATTTATTATTATTATAAAGTTTCAACCTATGACATTCTCTTTTGATGATTCTGCTCTTTATCATCAGATCAAGACACCAAGACGTTTTTGGTGTAGGCAAAGATTGAACCCTAGATCTCTTATTCAACCATTAGAGACTTTACTGGTAGAGATAACTTGAACAAAACCATTGAATTATTAGATATTAAGAACTGTATATTACTTAAAAAATAAGAAGTATATATATTAAAAATAAGGGAAATGATATTAAACTCACATATGCTTATTTTAATAGTGCCTACATGTGGTTTGGACTTTATCACTTCTCCCACCTCATTAGTTACCCCTCACCCCCCCCCCCCCCCTCTTAGAACATTCATATTGAAGATGCTAAAACCACTTAGCTATTTTAGCATCTCCAATCATAAAAATTATACTACACTGGTGGTGCTATATCTAAAAAAAATTGACATTGATCTACAATAAACTCTTATAAATAAGAGTTCACTGTAGCAACTCTTATTTGTTTTTATTGTCTCTCTCATCTCTCAGACTCAATCTAGCTCGCTCCCTCTCCTCTCTTAGACTCTCTCTCTCTCTCTCTCTCCTTGACTCTACCTCTCTCTTTGATCGAATCTGTGGGTTTCATTTATGTTGTTTGTTGCCATTGGTGGGTTTCAGTTGTGGCCATAGGTTGTTGTGTATAGGGGTGTCCACCCACCCGTAACCAATTCGAGAGCATTGATAGTCGGCGGTAGGTTTCAGACTTTAAAAACTGATTTTGATGCGTCGATTGGCAGGTTCTCTTCTCTTAAATTCAACTCACTAGACCTAACCATAAAACCCAACAAAATCTAGAAACTCTAAGCATTTTCGGGCAAGTATTTGGTGAAAATTCATCAGATCCACTTAGATTTCTGCCGGATTTGGCGAGATCTCACCAGATTCGACGAGATAGAAAAGCAGGAGGATTAATTTTCTCTCATATGTGTTTGGTTGAGAGGAAAGAAAAGTAAAGAGATGAAAAATTATGAAAAATAAAGTTGGTATAAATTTATAATTATGTTCATATTAAATAAAACAAAAAGTAAAACATTTTTTATACTCATTTGTTATTAAAAAAAAATGTGTATAAACACTTATAAAAAGTAGGGAAAAAAAAAAAACCTTTGCTTGTTGGTGGCGAAGCAAAATTTCGTCAAAATCATAGTTTCTCATTTCACTTCCATTTTCTCCCTAATTTGGGGAGATCAAGTTTTGATGGGCTTGGAGAGAAAATAGTCAGGCCCTATCATTTCTCTACCCCCTCCCATCTCACCCTTTTTCTCTCATATTTTTCACTCTCATTTTTTCATCATTTTCAAAATTATCACAACCAGACATACCTTTAGATAAGAGAGAGACAAAGAAGAAGAGAAAGAAAGAGATATAGAGGAAAAATAAAGAAAGATTAAAAAAATATTTAAATAAAGTGGTAAAAAAATAAAATATTTGATATTGGATATATTGTAAAGTGAAATATTAAAATAGATCTTTTAGTTACTCTTACTCCCGCGTAACCTCTCAAATTCTCACAATTAAAAAAATAAGTAAATAAATGAAGATCAGATAAGATTTTGTTGAAATCTAGAACACAAACTATATATCCAATTTCCATACTTTTTGTTGGTCTCTCTTTCAAATCTCATATAAGTGCATTAGTACCCGCACTACCATATGCCATATGTTGGCATATTTTACCATCAAAGCACAAGAAACATGCTTTATCCGTGCTTCTTATGTTAAATTTTTTTACAACACTGCTACAATTTCATCTTATATGTAAGATGGTACTGTAGCAGGCCTGTATGAATTTTTTACTAATTTATTCTCTCTCCTTCATTAGCTGTCTCCCACTTTGTCTCTCCGTCTCCCACATTTCTCTCTCTCATTTCTCTAGTTCTCTCTCTGTAGTAGTGTAGCCTCAATCCCACTCTATCTCTCCGTCTCCCTCATGTCTATCTCTCTCTCATTTCTCTAATTCTCTCTCTGTAGTAGTTGTTAGGACATATGTGAATCATGTTAGATACATATGTCAATATGGAATTGGCTAATCCTTTGACAAAACGCACTTTACTTGTAATTGGGTAGATCTAGAATGTGTTTAATACTTCAAAAAACAATGTTTCAAGTCCAAGTGTTAAAGTCATGCAAATCCGTCCAAGAAAAAAGTAAAGAAGTGCTGGATTTTAAAGCTCGACAGATAGATTCTATCGAGGTTTAACAGGCAGCTCTAGCCCAATGATCGACAGCTACTCGATAGATAAGCTATCTATCAAGATTTATGAAAATCAGATTTTTAGTTCTGATTTCATTCCAATCCATGTGTACATGTTTAGGTTTTCTTTTCTCACAACCCTAAACATATATAAGGATTATTTTAAGGGCCGTCAAAGGTTGCGCGAGTGTGAAGCAGTGTTTTGTTCATGCAAATTGTGATCAGAGATAGAACTTGTCCTAGTTTGTATTTCTCTTGAAGAAGCTGCTACGTTTGTACGCCGTTGAGTTTTGTGACCAAGGAGCTTCGTGATCTTCATCATGTTGATGAAGTGAAGAACTTTACAGCCAACATCTTTCTCAAGTTGGTGAGTAAGCTGCGTACTGGGATCCGCGCATCGATTAGTTAGTCATGTACTGGGAGCCGTGCATTGAAAAGGAAAAATATCCGGAAATATTTGACAACATTCTTCTTTCATCTCCAGAGTTCATAAGGAGTTTTCTTGGAATCCGGTCTGAAATACACCCGGTTGAGTGTATGACAAACATTGTTAACCACTTCTCCCCAAAAGGACTTGGGCATCTTTTTGTTATGTATAACAACCCAATCATCACCACACCACCACCACCACCATTCCTACCACGCCACCATGCCCATTGCAAAAATCCACGCCACCATGCCACCATGTCCATTCCTACCAACATCCCACCGAAGCCAAAAACCCAAAATTAAGGGGAAAAAAAAAATCCACCAGATCACTGCCACATCCACTGAGCGAAACCATCATCGGCGATCTTGAGCGAAACCATCATCAGTAATCTTGAGCGAAACCATCATCGGCAACATTGGTAACCCACCAATCTCCACCGAGAACCAACCAATCTACACCGACCCATACCCACCCCAATTTCACGATCCAGTCACCTCTCTCTTCACCAATCCCCACCACACGTCCATCATGATCCCCACCACATCGTCACTCTTCAGCGCCTGCAAACAACCCAATCATCACCTCGTTGTTCATCGTCATGCTATCCAACGACATCATCACGGAGAGATCGGCTCGTGTCTCGGCTCATGTCACGGAGAGATCGGCTCGGAGTTCCGGCGAGAGCTCTGATGTGGTGTGTGATGCTCGACACCATGGAGTATCTGAGAGTGTGATAGAGAAGAGGGAGAAAGAGAGGAAAGTGTGAGAGACAGAGAAAGACGGAGAGATCGGCTCATGTCTCGACTCGTGTCATGGAGAGATCAGCTCGGAGTTCCGGCGAGAACTCCGATGTGGTGCGTGATGCTCGACGCCATGGAATATCTGAGAGTGTGATAGAGAAGAGGGCGAAAGAGAGGAATTTGTGAGAGATAGAGAAAGACGAAGAGAGAGATGAGAGATGAGAGAGAAAAAAAAAAAAGCTGAATAAAATATTAATATTATTTTTGTAAGATGACACTGTAGCACTATGCCAAAAAAATTTAAAATTTCTCACTTTTGGCATTCCAGCTGCTGAGTGTATTTTGGGCCTAAATGCCAAATGATGCTTACATTTGACATTTCCAAGGCCGGCTGGGAATGCTCTAAGCAGCTGTTCCTATTTCGAAAATCTGATCTTTTCTAAGACTTTTATTGCGTTAACTGCAAAAGAAACTGCAGATTTTTATGTTGTGTTAAAATTTGTTTCGGTAGGTGTAAAGTTTCTCCACAATTTTTCTTTAAAGAATAGTAACCTAAGTACTAGACTTGATGATATACAGAAGCCTAGTAGTCTAGGCATGCTTTGAGGTCTGACATAGACTCATGCTTTTGAAAAAAAAAGACAAAAGAACAAGAATGGTGTGGTGTATTCATAAAGAATATGTCTAGTGTCACACATTTTGGCATAATAAATGTTACAATTTGTTATATGGCGAGTTGTGATTGGTGAAAGAGTGTCTCCACATAAATCTACCATCACTCTTCCACCAACCACGACTCCTCATGTGGCAAGTTATGGCATTTATTGTACCAAAATATGTGTCACTAGACTTACTCGTTCATAAATGTCCTGGTGTGGTGTATTCGTAAACGTCCTGGTGCTTTGATTTTTGTATGATATAGTACTTGTACTTAGTTTGAGGTTTGACATAGACTCACATGCTTTTGGAAAAAAGAGAAAAGAACAAGAATGGTGCAGTGTATTCGTAAATGTCCTGGTGCTTTGATTTTTGTATGATATAGTACTTGTAATTAGTTTGTCCTCGTCTAGAAGAACTAATGGTGGGGAAAAAAAAAAGCGTATAGACCCTATATGGCTATAAGTATAGTGTGTTCCATTGGTTTTATTCCCAGGGAACTATTTGTGGCAGAAAGTAAAGAAACAAAAAAAAATTATGACAATGTGAGTTTGGTGTAAGAAATAGGGGATTATTGTTAGGCTTAGCTAGGAGACAGAATTTATATGGATGAATTAATGATAGTTATGAAATATATAAGATGAATATTTTTAGCAGTTTCTCTACTGGTTGAGTAGTGTTATAAATTATTTAATTATTGAGTAAATGGTACCTATAAAATTGTTTTAGGTGATATTTAAGAATTTTAGAAGAATTGTTTGGGAGAAATTTCTTGTGGTGAGTTAGCTAATGTAAGTAACATTATCCTAATTGGGTTTTATTTTACTTATATTAATGTATTTTTAACTATTGAAAATTGTTTATAATTGTTAAAATTTTTATTTCTATCATATTACTGATTTTAAGTAAAGGATTATTATAAATATATTTTAATATTGAGTATATTATTTTTATATACATGCTTAAATAAGATATATTTTTATTAGAAACTATGATTTCATATATATGATTATGGACAATTTGACTATAAATTAATTCTGATACCCAACTAATAGGAGTTATTCATTGATATTCTGATACCCAGCCAATGGGGATTTATTTATTAGTATTCTGATACACAAACTAATAGAGGTTATTTATTGGTACTCTGATACCCAGCCAATGGGGGTTATTTATTAGTATTCTAATGCCTAGTCACAGGAATATAGCGTGACCATAGTCATAGGATTGTTAAGAATATGAATTACGTTTGAATATTTAAATTATTTTGAGTCCTTAAACTACATATGTGATTTTTTTGGAAATGTTTGAGTATTCGAACTATTTTGAGTCACTAAAACTGCTTATGTGTTTTTGGAATCTATTGTAAGTTATAACTTTTGATATATGGAAAACTGACTATTTTCTATACCATCTATGATATATTTGTAAGATTAAAATATGCGATCTATGTGCAACTTATTGTTTTAAAATTATGAAACTTCTTCAGTTATTTTGAAAACACATAGTATATTATAACTTTTGAAAACATATATTACATCTTATACTTTACAAATCTATCGCTTGATAGAGCTTATTAGGACTTTGGTTACTTATTGAGTTGTCAACTCACTCTCTTTTTCCCCTCCAGTTTCAAATTGTGAAAAATAGCAAGTTTTAAGAGTTTTGATATTGTGTTGTGAGCAGGGAAAAAAGTTTAGTGATTTTGGAATTAGATGGTCTTGTAATAGTCTAATATCTTTTAGCCAATTTGCATTATGTACATGAGGTTTGGAGTTGTTCCTTTTAAATTATTGGAGATCTATTCATAAAAAAAATTTTGAGGTGTTTTGAATTTATTTAATGAAACATTTGAGGATAACTTTTAGTATTAAGAAGGTCTTGCATACTTATAGAATGATTACTTTATAAATGTACAGCTGTTGTTACATACCTATCTTTATGATTGGGTTCGAGGTGTGACAAACTCAGTTTCTAGAGCATTGATTTGAAGGTTTTGACACATGATTGGACCATCCCTCAAGGCCCAAATTTCAGCTAGGAAACTCATGCCATAATAAACTTGTTCATGAGGCCAAACTCGTGCTTTCTATGACATTAAATAAACTCGTACATGAGGCCACCTGCTGGGAAGGGTGTTAGTAATTCTTCGGGAGAAAACAAGATTGTCAAACTCTGTCTCCTTTCGCAGTGAAATATGAATCTATGGATAGATTAATACTCCTTTCTTTTGGTTCTTTTTTCTATACTATTCTCTTACTGTATACCTCGTACTAATAAGTTTATCACTTTTTTTTTCTCCAATATAAGAAAAATGAGATTGATCAAAATGACACTCTTTTTTTTTTTTTTTTTTTTTACATAAATACAGGGACTTAAACCTCCGAGTAATCAGTTTCTATACAACTCGCCTACAAAAGGCGGTGTTGTGATCAAAATGACACTTGACACAGAATAAAAAAGACAAATAAATAACTTAATGTAAATCCATATTATTGGTCTTTTTTTTTTTTTTTAGTCAAAACTGCTAACGTGTGCATTAATTATCTGCCTGGGGGTGTTCCTGTTCCACTACGTGAGCTGCGTAAAAGACAAATAAATAACTTAATGTAAATCAAACATCATTATAACTTAATGTAAATGCTTATTATTGGTCTTTTTTTTTTAGTCAAAACTGCTAACGTGTGCATTAATTATCTGCCTGGGGGTGTTCCTGTTCCACTACGTGAGCTGCGTAAAAGACAAATAAATAACTTAATGTAAATCAAACATCATTATAACTTAATGTAAATGCTTATTATTGGTCTTTTTTTTTTAGTCAAAACTGCTAACATGTGCATTAATTATCTGCCTGGGGGTATTCCTGTTCCATTACGTGAGCTGCGTAAAAGACAAACTAGCCTCTGAGCACGCGCTCACGCGCGTGCTCAGAGGCTCTTCTATTTTTTGGGTAAGAATTAATTTATAGTATTTATTATAATTTGAGATTACTACATTTTTTAATCACAAAAAAAATCTAGGGGTGTGATGAATAAAGTATTTCATCCAAAAAAAAGTAGAACAACTCAAGATTGGTACATACCTAAAAAAAAAAACTCAAAAAATTAATGCCAAAAACATATACAATGATGGTAAAAAAAGCTTTTTAAAAAAGAAAAAGACAAAGAATTTGTTATAGAGTGCTGGCTAATGAACTCATTAATCGACCACAGTTCTTCAAAATTTTCTTTTATACCATTTTTCTTCAATTTTATTCCTTTTTTTTTTTTTTTGTATCTTATAAGGGATAATTTTACTGAAGTTTTAGGAGCACCAGGAAATTGAAAAGTCTTATTCAATAATGGAAATAAACCAAAAACTTAATTCTATAATGAAACAATCACAGGCCTCTGTTCAATTGAGACCATCACAACAATCTGTTTCTTTCCTAAGCCTTACTTGGGAAGAGTTGGAATGCTCTGTTCATACCTGGAGAAATTTTCTGGATCAACTGCAGTCTTTACCTTCACCAACCTATCAAAATTTCCATTGAAGTACTTGACCCCATAAACCTTCCCTTCTTCATAGGTACCATTGTGACTGATACCAATGTCAATGTCCCTATAATTCAAAAAAGCACTCCTAGGATTCTTTGATACTAATGGGGTCATGTAACTAAATAGGTTCCTTATCTGAGTTAAATATTTCTTTTGTGCCTCAATTCCCTCTTCTTCCCAGGTTATTGAGTGCTGCACCTTAAACAAATTCCCAGCACGGTGTGGAAAAGGCGTGTCTGTTGCCGGGATTCTGCCCATTTTTCCGCCATACGGGTTGAAAACCAATCCAGGTTTTCCAATCTCAATAACTTTCTTCCACAGCAATTCCAACCCATCTTTCGGAATTGGGGTCTGCACATAGTCTGACTTCCTCTTCAAGAAATCCACGGAATCAAGATTTCGATCAAGCAAGACATCAGGGGAGGTTCCATTGTCATAATGATTCCACCACAGAACAGAATCAATCCAACTCATTTCCTCAACATTTTCCTTCTTTAGGCCTAATTCAGGAAACTCTTTTCCTAACAATGTGACAACATCATCACCCTTACCTAAAAACAATGCCATAATTGTGGCTCTGACAGTCCTTTGACCCTTCATCACTTCGGAAGTCACGGGTTGTATAAGCATTCTCATGAAAAGGTTCTCATCAGTGTTTGGTGCAACATTCTGCCAATGATAAACAACATCAGTTGCATTCTCTTCCAAGGCCTTTGAACTTGGAAAACTGTAACAATTTCTGGAACCGGAACCAAATTTATTTTGTATGCCAATATTACTCCAAAACTTGCTCCTCCTCCTCCTCTGATAGCCCAAAAAAGATCTTCTCCCATCGAAATCTTGTCAAGAATTCTACCATTTACGTCTACTATTTTTGCATCAACACGAAGGCACAGCACATAGGTTGCAGACACGTAGTCATCGGATCCCATTGCGTGGCACTATCTGGTTGCACCACCTTAATCCCAACATCATTACCCTTTTTTTTTTTTCATCTTCACCGTCTTAATCCTCTCACTTAAAAAAATACTTCCAGCAAAATCAAAACAAACACAAAAACCCAAAAACCCACTCTACCCATATATATATAATAAACAAAAAAAAAAAAAAAACAAATCATCACACACATAGAAAAACACTTTGAAACTACTCTGCACGTGATGCGCACTGCGCCTACTCCATTCTCGAAATTCCCACTACTACTCACTCCCTTCCCCTGCTTTCTCTGCCACGTTCAAATATCTATCATTCTAGAGGGAGATATGCGGAAGATCCAAACATGTTTCTAGAGAGAGAAAGAGCGATTTAAACATCATTCTAGAGAGAGAAACAGGCTGAGAAAAGAAAATCCACAACCACAATTCTAGAGAGAGAAACGTTCTAGAGCCCTGGAGAGAGAGATTCGAATGTCATTGAACCGAGAGAATCGGATTGAAAATCCACGTATCGCAGTTCTAGAGAGAGAATCAGGCTCTGAAGAATCATTCTAGAGAGAGAAAAAATGAAAAAAAAAATATCACATAACTCTAGAAAAAAAGAGAAAACAGATTCCAAAAAATTCTAGAGCGAGAAAAAGTGATCCAAAAAAAAAACATCAGATTCTTGTCAATGCAGCGAGAGAATCAGGTTCTGAAGCATCATTCTAGAGAGAGAAACAGATTGAAACTCTCACAACAATAACAATCCTAGAGAGAGAAACAGTGATATCAAAAAAAATCACATAATTCTAGAAAAAAGTGAAAACAGATTCAAAGGAATTCTAGAGTGAGAAAGTGTGATCCAATCAAAAGCGTTACAGCCAAACACATACGAAGAAGGAAGTAAAAAAAAAAAAAAAGTGAGAAAGAAGAAGGAAATAGTAATTGATCATTTATATTTTGATCAAACTTTTTAAATAAAATGTAAACAAATGTTACTAAAGGAGGCAAGGGAAGCCATACTGTTTAACGGTTCAAGAATGATCTTGAATGCTTTTTTTATAGCATAAGGCAGTACTGTCTTTGGATCACAATACCTGCAACATGAAATGACAATTCATTAAAAAGTACAATAATAGAGTATATGAAGGAACCATAAACAAAAAAAAAGAAAATGAAGAGGAACTTACAAAAGTTAGAACCTGAAAATTTGTTAAAGGCTTAATCTGAAGAAGAAGAAGAAGAAGAAGAAGAAGAAAAAGAAGAAGAAGAAAAGAGAATGTAGAGCTAAACTAAATGTCTTCAATCTGGAGAAGAATGAGAGATAGAAAGTGAGATAGAAACTGCAAAACGTACGTGAGTTTGTGGGTCTTAAAGTGTAGGAGTTTTAATTTACATATTTATCCCCGTTAGTTAAAAACTTGTAAGTGAGTATGGTGGGTGTATTTTAGGCATAAAAAATGAGGAATCCAAACAGGGGAAGCCCCTTAAATAGTAGTATAGAGAGAGAGAAAGAGCGATTTAAACTTCATTCTAGAGAGAGAAACAGGCTGAGAAAAGAAAATCCACAACCACAATTCTAGAGAGAGAAACGTTCTAGAGCCCTGGAGAGAGAGATTCGAATGTCATTGAACCGAGAGAATCGGATTGAAAATCCACGTATCGCAGTTCTAGAGAGAGAATCAGGCTCTGAAGAATCATTCTAGAGAGAGAAAAAATGAAAAAAAAATATCACATAACTCTAGAAAAAAAGAGAAAACAGATTCCAAAAAATTCTAGAGCGAGAAAGAGTGATCCAAAAAAAAAAAACATCAGATTCTTGTCAATGCAGCGAGAGAATCAGGTTCTGAAGCATCATTCTAGAGAGAGAAACAGATTGAAACTCTCACAACAATAACAATCCTAGAGAGAGAAACAGTGATATCAAAAAAAATCACATAATTCTAGAAAAAAGTGAAAACAAATTCAAAGGAATTCTAGAGTGAGAAAGTGTGATCCAATCAAAAGCGTTACAGCCAAACACATACGAAGAAGGAAGTAAAAAAAAAAAAAAAAAAAGTGAGGAAGAAGAAGGAAATAGTAATTGATCATTTATATTTTGATCAAACTTTTTAAATAAAATGTAAACAAATGTTACTAAAGGAAGCAAGGAAAGCCATACTGTTTAACGGTTCAAGAATGATCTTGAATGCTTTTTTTATAGCATAAGGCAGTACTGTCTTTGGATCACAATACCTGCAACATGAAATGACAATTCATTAAAAAGTACAATAATAGAGTATATGAAGGAACCATAAACAAAAAAAAAAAAAAAATGAAGAGGAACTTACAAAAGTTAGAACCTAAAAATTTGTTAAAGGCTTAATCTGAAGAAGAAGAAGAAGAAGAAGAAGAAGAAAAAGAAGAAGAAGAAAAGAGAATGTAGAGCTAAACTAAATGTCTTCAATCTGGAGAAGAATGAGAGATAGAAAGTGAGATAGAAACTGCAAAACGTACGTGAGTTTGTGGGTCTTAAAGTGTAGGAGTTTTAATTTACATATTTATCCCCGTTAGTTAAAAACTTGTAAGTGAGTATGGTGGGTGTATTTTAGGCATAAAAAATGAAGAATCCAAACAGGGGAAGCCCCTTAAATAATAGTATAGATAAATAACTTAACGTAAATCAAACATAGTATAACTTGAGGTAATGCTAACGAGTACGATAAGTACACTCGTTAATAATTTATTTTAAGAAAATTTTGATACTACTTTTATAGAAAATAAAAAAAGTTGTCAAAAATTTTTTTTTTTTTTTTCATTTACCATAAAAAAATTTTTTTAAATAAATTATTAACGAGTGCCCTTAGAACACTTGTTAGCATTTAAGAGCACTAGTTAGCATTTTCCTGTAACTAAATGTAAATCCTTATTATTGGTCTTTTTTTTTTTTTTTTTTTTTTGGTAGTCAAAACTGCTAACATGTGCATTAATTATCTGCCTGGGGGTATTCCTGTTTGTTGAAGTTAGCACTACTCAGACTTCACAGAGACCACGGCAGAGGTTGAAGAAGGAGAAGGAAAACAGAGGTTCAAGGTGACTGTTCTTTGTATTCAGCTAAACGCACCGTTTCACTAAATGGTTTAAGTTCCAAACGCACCGTTTTTCATTAAAAGAAGTCCTTAAACCAAATGAGTGATACGGGGCGTTTTGGTGTTCTAAGTTTTTAGTTAGAATAGGCACATAAGTCTGTAGAACTTTCTGAACAGAAATTCCAGATTAGTTTGGGCATTAGATCCGCAAAATGTGGAGGATTAGTTAAGCAGTTATGATTATTATGTAGTATAAATACAGAGCACCAAGCTCAGAGTTGTATTATTGAGATTTCACAGTGAATGAATACAGTTTTTCTCTCAAGATTCTCTCTCTCGTTTTCTCTCATTTTCTTTCCCTTTCTTTTACTTTCTGTCATTTCCTCACTCTTCAATTCGTAAGCTTCACAGTCACAAGCTCTGTTGACTAGCTTAGTTAATCTTGGATTTAAGTTTTTTCTTCACTGTTCCATTACGTGAGCTGCGTAGAAGTCTCACCACGCGAGTTTTCTGATCTTTCTATCACGAGTGTGAAAGGACCTTCGTTCCGGAAGGACAAATATTTCTTGTGCTTAATTCTTCCATAACAGACAATAAGAAAATTTAGGAAATTGCTATAGTTCATCTTGATGATTCTTGACCCATTCAACGTAATGATTCTCTGCACCTGGTTGAAGAATATTAAACGCTATATCTAAAACTCATCAATCCTCCACATTATTTAAAACGTTATCGAATGGTCAGTGCATCCGCATCACTGTACATAAGACAGCAGCCATGCATGCGAGGAAGATTCACTTATATATATATATATATATATATATATTGTTAGATTCAAAAGATTTAGATTTAAATATTTAAAATTACATTTGTATTGTGTTGGCATACCGAGAACAAAACATCTCTAGACTAGGTTTTTAGGCAATGCTTAAAAGTGGTTGTTTCAAGGTTTAAGTCCAGCTGATTGCAGAAAAATGGAGTGTGATTCTTCCTTGCTTGGCCGATCAAGAATTAGGCTTTGACCGATCAAAAATCGTAGATCCAGTTTTTTCTGCAGAATTTTAAACAGGTCTAAGCTCACAAAAACGTTTAGGATTTCATCTAAACTTCTCAACATATAGAAGAAAAACCCTATCTTCGTTTTGAAAACTTTTAAGAGACTTTGGAAGTGCTCTTGTGAGATCTAAAAGGTATTGTGCCTACCTCTTTTAAAGTCACACTACCAGAAACAAGGCCGGCTCAACAGGCAATGTGATTGACACAATCGCCTAAGGCACCGAAATAAAAGAAGGCCCCCACTTTTAAAAAAAAAAATTATATATATAATATATTTTAATTAAAAAAATTTTAAGCACTTTTATTAGTCAATAAAATACATTAAAAATGCCTCATTAGATCCTAAATTGCGAAAATTTTAGCCATAAGATAATTGGATTACAGCTGCACTGCACAGTTGCATACTGTGCAGCCTGTGCTGCACAATGCGCAACTGTACAGTGCAGCCCCGTGCAGTGCAGCCCACTTATAAAAAACTGGTTTCTCACTTTTTTTATTTTTTTTATCTAAACATGGTTTTTTATTTTATCTATTATTATAAATTATTGTATCAATTTTGCATCCTCAAATAGCAAGAAAAATAAATTTTAAATAAAAAAAAATTCAATATATATATATATATATTATTTGATTAATATTTAAATATAAAAATGCACTACTTAAAATTTTTGCTTAAGGCCCCTAAAGTTGTTGAGCCGGCCCTGGTTGGGTTGACCCAAGCCAATAAAGATAATGACATCAACCTAACTCAGGTCTGTTAATTGTTTTGAGAATTGAAGATTTATATGATAGGTGTTTGGGAAGATAGATGAAATTTTGCTACGAGCAAAGATTGATCAACTCTGATACCATGTTAAGATAAAATATTGAAAGAGAAAGCTAAAGTGGAAGCAAGAGACTATGAGAACACAAGGTTTCCGCGATTTGGTTTGACAACTTACGTCCACAAAAGAAGTATAAGGAGCTACATTTTTACTATAATGAACTGTGTTAAAATTGAACACCAAATAGGGTCTTAAAGGGGCTAAGATTAGTCGTAGTTGGGCTTACAATATAAATGGTCTCCTAATGGACCGTTACATTAAATTGCTAACAATCCTGAAGCATACGGAGTATGTAAATAAATCTGTTAAAATTGACATATTCTACCGCCAGTCACATATAAAATTCTTATTTTTCTACCCCTAGGACCGAGAAAACAAACTATATCTTGAAATGGTTCTTAGCACCTCCTTATCACAGAATACAAAACTCAAATATTCCCTGCCAATTGCATTTGAGTGAAGCTCATTTTCTTCATACCATCTCAGTGCCACTTGAGTGCTCTGTTAGTGATGCATCATCATTCCATTGCGCAAACACAGGGCCACCCGCATATATACAAGAGAGAGAGAGTTCCCACAAGACCTCCTTCACAAATTAAATAGCCATATACATCATATTGTACAACGACTCAACATACCGAACTTTCAATAGCAATCAATACTAAGTCAAAACTAATTTTCTACAGCAAGATGGAGGAATTTAAGCACAGGTTTAAAATGCTTGATACCCAATGTTCAAAATCCAACAGAGAATTGACCAGCAAAGCAGGCAGCAACTTTGATGAATCCGCAAATGTCCTAAAACCTCCCAACTTTGAACATTTATTTGACAAATAAACACATGAACGCTTCAACTTTGTTCCAGTTGCAAGCCAGCAGTGCAACTCCTGAATTATAAAGATTCAATTGGTTGGAGTAGCAACTGGTTACAATATGAAATTAAGATAAGAAATGAATACGTTGCATGGCATAAGTTTACAAATCTTTTATAATAAAAAAAGTGCTGAAGACTGCAACTTTAATCACTATTATAACAATTTTTCAGAAATAAGTTGATATTCTCTCAATGTGGCAATGCTTAAAGCAAGGCATAACTAGAATCAAATAATCATGATATATTTAGTGATGAATCATGGAAAAAAGACAGTGAACCATTGGCCCCATATCTAATGTAATAATAAATCATGCACTGCTTAGTTACTCATTTATTCAAGATTTATAGAAGTAAGGACCATTATATATGTTCTCAGCAATGTGTGCGTGTGTGTGTAGAGGGGGGGGTGGGGTAAGGGGCAAATAGGAGATTGAAGGAAAAAGAGCAGAGGGTCTATTATTCTGTGTGCGTGAGGGGTGAAAAAAAAAAATTCGCTTTATTTAAGTAGTGAAAGAGTCAAAATATTGAGATAAAACTTATCATAATGCAAATGAGGAAACAAAGGTAAATATACTGATATATAAGTGTAACCGAAAGATAACAATGGGAATTAGCCTAATGTAGACTAAATTATAAAAATTACTCATTAATCCAAGGCTATGATACAGAAAATCCTAAAGTTTATCAAAATATTTTAAAATTCATAAGGTCCAGCAATTAGATTATGTGACTGATAAAGAATTATGTTTATTTGCACTTAATAATTCACGTGCAGCTACCCTTATATGCAAATACATTCTGTCTCCTCATAAGTTTCAGCAGCATATTGCAAGACATTCACATCTAACAATATGCTAATGACAATAAGCATACATGCCAAGGAAACTAATAAGTCCTTCATATTTACACATCATTTTGCAAGTGTATGACCACAAGGAAGCATACCAAAATGACTCAAGGAAAATATGACCAAGATGAAATAATTACCAGAAAATGTTTACTCACATATTGTTGAATTCATTAAAAAACTTCTAAAAAGTAGTGTTAAAAGTAGTTAACACACTCTTAAAATGACAACCATGACACAGTACATAAATTCAGCATGGTTATACAGCACATATTTATTTTGGAAAGTCAGATTCAGTTGCAATACCACAACACAATCTACTCAGACACCTAGTAAATTCTTGCTTTCTGTCATAATGACCCTTGCCATTAACACTTGACATATCTTAGATATCTTAGTTTTTAATTTTCTATTTGACTTATAAGAGAAAAGTGACGGAAATTTGATGGAGAATGAAGTGAAACATTAGCAACAATGAATCAGGCTGTACACACGCAGATCATTATTCTCATGCAAATTTGGACAAGGAGAAAAAGTATTGTATGGAAAATGCAATTGTTAAGGTATAAATGCTTAAACCAAAATAATAATTACCTTGGATATATGTGTCAAACAGCAGTATGCCAACATGTGTATGTGATGTCACATAAAGAGACTTCCCACAGGTGTTAATCATCAATTCTCACGAACCTAAATCCCAAAAATTGAAATCAAAACTTCTGCTTTCATAACAAGTGGTATCAGAACTTGACAAGTGGTAGATGTGACAATTGCAAGTGGGGTTGGTGACTCCCATGTTAGCTCAACCAATAGTTGAGTAAGGCTCTAATGGT
The DNA here is from genome assembly GCA_033629205.1 of Lithocarpus polystachyus. Lineage (NCBI taxonomy): Eukaryota > Viridiplantae > Streptophyta > Magnoliopsida > Fagales > Fagaceae > Lithocarpus > Lithocarpus polystachyus. The sequence goes on along the minus strand of CM066171.1, from coordinate 49,736,014 downwards.
GGTGAGTGTTGGACTCAAGGTGGTGATGTGTAACACTTGGATTGATAAGAAAGGCCTATGCTAAAATGGGAGGCTAAAGGAGTAAAAGTGACACAGATTCGTATTCCCATATGAGTGGCGTGATTGATTAAATGCTTGAGTCACACATTTTGAGTAGTAACGACAAGAGTGAGAGTTGATAGGATATTGTTGGATCTTAATCCATAGACTTAAACTTTTGAGTATGATGGTGCACCCACATGTCCGCATAATATTACATACAAAATAAAATGTCCGTAAATATTACCATATCAGACTCAAAAATTTAGTTTACTGCTGTGAATCACATTCTTCTGACAGATGAATCCCTGGAATTTACTAGTCAATCCTAAACACACTGATTTTATAAGGTTTAGTTTAACAGGACCTAGTAAGTGGAAAGCAGAAGCTAGTGACTAAACCTTTGGAATTTAAATCAAACGAAACTGATATTAGATTTGGCATCAAACTTTTTTTAGAGCTCAGGGTATGATAATAGGCCAACCTGGTCCAACATGGATAGCAGTAATTGTCAAGCAGAATACCAAAAATTGATGCTCTGTTACAGTTATGTCATGTTGATAAATGAAGCTTATAGAAGTGCTGGTGCTTAAGAAACCAAAGATATCAGACAAAGAACAGAGGATACATATCTATGGTTTAAACTTTAAATGCAACTATTTAAGATCATATGTTCCAGGTTATATATATTCAAGAATGAGATTCCATAAATTTCCAACATTTCTATGGTTCTATGATGAAACCAAAATACACATAAAAAAAGAACACAAGTAAAAGCAAGCAAAGACAACTTGTCTTTACAATAAAAGATCTCAATCACTATTCCTTTTTAATATCACTCAATCTGGACAGCAGGGTCACCAAACAAGAAGGTTATTGACTCCATGTGCCACACACACACACAAAGGAATAAAAAGGACATTGGCTTTAGGACTGGACCATGTCATGATTTAATCTAGAATTGTATCAATTCTTGCAATATGTCTCCCACATCAGAGTATCATCTGGGTGAAATGAGAAAAGCACCAACCAGAAATACGGGATCACATCAACAAATTGCTCTGCCAATTTGTGGGTACTAGATATGAACAAATTTAGAAAGAGACTCATACCAATCTCTTCCTGTAGGCATGCCTCTTTTCAATTTGCAGTTTTGGGTCTAATTATATGAAGATTCACTTGGTTAATTACAAGGAAAGGAATCAAACAGAAAGCTTAGGGTGCTGGAACAGCCTAATCCTACAAGGTGACATGCTCCTAATTTTTTTTTTTTTTTTTATCGATAAGTAACATGCTGCTAAAACATGGGTGTTGTGGTTTGTGTTGAAGTTCCCAATCTCTCATGCCAACAAAATTAAAAGTTTTTTATGTAAACTATTACCAATTAATTTTTACATTCTCTTTCTTTCTTTTTTTCTTTCCCAATCTCAGACAAATTTTTGCCTATTTATCATTATCTCATAAGTTTAAAACGTGTCTATGTTTCAATATCCACAGTATATTTCCACAACTTGAACAATTATTACTTGAAATTGATTAAAAATAAAATAAAATAGTATATGAGAGATTGAGATAAAAAACACTCTTTAGGTTTCATTAGTTTGTAACAAGTATTCACAAGTTCAGTCATTCTGCCAAGCCTTTTGAAAAGAACTTTTCTATTCAAAATTGCAACTGCAAAACTAACACCCGTTACAAACCGAGCGTTCATTACAATTTAGCATTGAAACAATGTGTTTTCTAGGAAACACGAGTTCCATGCTTATGGTGCTTAGTAATGTTACCTTACATAGAACATTGCCTAAACCAAGAGAGGTGCCCTCAATCAAGTGCATGCCTTTGGCACCTAGGCCCTAGGGAAAGTGTCATTTGGTAACTTCATATTCTTTCTCTTTCTTTTTCTTTTTCTTTTTCTTTTTTTTCCAAAGTTTTGAGATTAAAGATGCAAAATTATAAGATTCTCAATCTGAATAATATCATGAGTAGTTACATTCTTTATCCAATTCTACACTTCTTATATTCTTCTTCTGAGAAACTTACTTTGACATTTTATAATCCATAGCTTCCTTGTTTAACAAATGAAGTCAGATTGTGCATTTATATTTATTAGAATATTTCCAAAATCCTTGACACCAAATGGACATGATTGAAAAGAGTTGCAGTGGAACAGAAAAGAAAAAAAGGATAAAGTCAAATTTTTAAACAAAGCTAACAAGCTTTAGAAAAAATATTAACCAAACAAAAAATTAAAAAATCTTTAATTTAATATTGGTGAACTTTACACTGTCAAAACATAAGTTGCTTAATTTGATCAGATAAACTTCTCACCGGAGGTTTCCCATCATTTAGAATCACTCATGCACCAGGGGTAAATAGACATGAGCCTCAGCCAGCAATTTCTTCCTTAACCACAACCTTACTACTATTTGCCCTTTTTGCAGTCCTCCGTTTGGCCTGAATTTGGCGTACATATTCTGCCACAATGACATGGAAATTGGAAGCAAGCTTACTTGATGTGGAAACATTAAGTCCAGCCTTCTTCAAGGCTCTTGTGACATTCTTCTGAGCCTTTTGGAAGTGGATGCTACAGAGAGAAGGTACAGTGGATCTCATTATGGGCTTCCCACATGTTATCGGTCCCGCCTGAGCACTAGACAAAGAGAAAAAAGGGGGGGAAATCAACAAACAAGTCAGTTGAGAATTCAATCTCTGCCACTCAAAACTTGAAAATGCCAAAGAAGTTGGCAGAACCAGCAAATGGTGCATTACCCTATAATAAACTTAGTTATAAAATTTAATATGTGATGGTTAGACTCTTTTTTCAACTAATGAGGACATCTTCTACAACTCCTATTTTAGAAAAATCCTAGTGCTCACTTATATCTTGGTAATCAAATACTCTGCATGGAAGGCTTAACTTGGATTTTAATTAAATGGGGAAGCAAATGGCCACTTTAAAGTATGTTCAAATGTGAACTGAATGATTTCTAAAACTATTTTTCAGACATTCCGATTGTGGGAGAGAATTCACCCACTAGGTGTTGCATGTTAACATCATTATGTAGCATGTACCGCATTCAAACACCCAGATGACTCAAATCATTTATGGTCTGCATTTAATATTCCTAACTTTCTAAAGTCTTTAAAAGACACTTGTAATGCATTAATTTATATAAGAGAGGCCATACCTTGAGTATATGCTGGTAGCAGGTTCATATTTGTTTTAGTGTATTAGCCTATTAGGTATGATATGTCACTACTCACTAGAACCATAAAATTCTAGGCATCTGTTTATAATTATGTAGCTAAATGATTTCAATGCTATATGCAACCTGAAACATCAAGTAGTTATGCAAATTTTGAGAAAAAGGAGGGGAGCTAAAATAGCACTAAAATACTGATAAATCCACAAATTTCCATGCACTATGAATTACCCAAATGCACTCAGACACGCACAAAAAAGCTTGTGTAACTCATCTATCACAGTCCACTTCAAAATTCCTAATTCCTATGAAAATTTTTAAAATGGGCATGCAATCTCTATGGAAAAGCAAGTATCCCAAACCGATCGCTATCGTTTTCTTGCTTTCTTGTTTTGATAAACTGTCACTAAAGTGACTAAACTAAAAAAGAAAGAAGAGAAAGAACTGGGAATTGGCACCTACATAACCAGTTGCTTGCTTACCAAGCAAATACCCATTAAAGGACACAGCAAAAAGAACAATATTTTCAAACATAGAGCCTCACCAATCCATAATTCCAAAGAATTCTCGAGTACCCTTTAAAGCATTATGCACAAAAACGAAAACTATTGAGGTGGGAAATACAAATACCTCTTGATAACATAATGGCAAGGCTTGTAAAGCTTCTGTTTGGAATCAGAGAGAATATGGAGATGGCAAAAGCTGGTCAAAGGCATAGACTTCAACTTACACCCCACAAACGCACACCTCTGGTTGCTGCTGCTGTTTACTTCATTGCCTTCAAGATTGGCAAATTGGGTGTCTCTCTCTCCGTCAAATTCAGCCGTGTGTTGGTGTTGTTCGTTCAAGAAGGGGCTGAGACCATAGTCCCAGCAGTACTGTCTGAATTGGATCTTGAGTTGGTCCATGAGAGCCCAAAAGTGGACTCTGTAGCATTTGCAGAGCTGTTTCAGGTAGTGAGAGCGGCGGCGGAGGAGTTCTTGGCGTGTCAGGTGGGTGGCGCGTGTGAGGAAGAGGTGTTCTTGGGAAGGAGTGAGAGTGATGATAGGAGAATTTGCGGTGTCAGTGTGGGTGGTGGGGTTTGGGGTTTTGGGAGGTTTTGAAGAAGAATATGGGTTTTGGTGCTTGGAAGCGGAAGCCATGGAGAAGAAGAATATGCTCCGATACTGTATACAGGCGAGCGAGAAACAGAGAGTGAAATTTTCTATTGAAACTATTTCCTATATATAATAAAGGAAAAGTCTATGGTCTAAACTCTAAACTGTATTTATAGAGTTTGGGATTTTCAAACCACACTCCCAGCTAGTTCGAGAGAGATTGGGATTTTCAAATTTTATATCTTAAAGTTTTATATTTTGAATTTTAATGCCCCTAAATTTTTTTTTTTTTTCTTTTTTTTGGTTTGCTTTATCACTTCCTTTGTTCATACTTTTCCTTTTACGTGTTTGTTTAGAAATAATTTATTTAATTTTTTTTTTTGAAAAATTTTTTCTAAAATATACTTGTACTTTTTTAAAAAAATATACTTATTATTTAAAAAAGTAAGAAAAAAATAAAATTAAAAAAAAAGTGTACATAAAAACTGAACTTATTAGCTCAAGCCAAACATACGCTTAAGTGTCATGTACGCTTGTAAATGTGTGTTTAAATATCTCTTATATTCTTAAAATTGAAAACTTATTGCTGAAAATATTGTAACAAAATAATTTTTAAAAGTATGAATAGTACTGTGTGACCCAAATTTACCTAAAAATCTATGTTTTGCTGAGTTTGGTGGTACGTAAACAATATCCATGGGACCCACTAAAAAAAGCTAAACACGCAAATTGGATAAAACGCCCAATCCAAACGCACGCTAATTTCACCCAATAAAATGATGTCAAATGATGTGGCATTATTTTACTAGACACGATAAATACACATAGCAATCTTATATGGCATTTAATGAAAATATGGAAGAAATGGCCACTAATGCAAATGAAATATAACTTTAAGCAGTATTATTCAAATTATAAAATTTTAAAATGCAAAATTCGAAAATCTCAAAATTTTAAAGGTGTAGTTTACGCCTTAGCCAAAAGGAAAACTTTTGTTTTTTTTACTTCAGTAATTGGGTGGGTGGTGAAATTTTATGTTTTTAGCATTAGCTGTAGTTTTTATCTTGACTCTTTAACTTAATAAAAAAAAATTCTTATTAGGTTTGATTTTGTTTTCAAAGTTGTTTATATTCATTAATAATTTTATGGTCCATAATATTTTTTTTTACTAGTTACAACAATATAAAATATATATATGACTGTTCATATTCATGTGTTTTATAACATTTTAGAACTAGTACTTCATGACATAGCCAAACATAAAGCGCAATTAATGGTCAAATTATTAGTCTAAATGGATGACAAGATCAACAATTTGTAAATAGAATCTTACTGTTCATATTCATGTGTTCTATAAAATTTTAGAACTAGTATTTCATGAAATAGCTAAATATGAAGGACATTTAGTAGTTAGATTATTAACCTAAATGAACAATATAAACAATATGAAAATAAAATCCAATATAAAGGGCGGATCTGTCAATGCATAAATTTGAATTATGACAATGTGTATGTATATACTGCATGAGAATCTGTCAATGGACGAACTTCAAGCAAGACAACATAAAATTTTCTTCCAAATAGAGTAGAGAAATTTTCTTCAATCCAATATTTAAGAGTTCAAAAGGCCAGTTTCTTGTAATTTGAATCTTTTAGTATATTTTTTATATATAATGAGTCATATAAACAAGTTAAGTGATCAAACTACACTTGGATATTCATTTGGGTTGTCTCATAAGAATTGAATAAATTTTCCTCCAAATTCATTTATAGGAAAATTTTATTCAAATTAATAAACCAAATTACCTATTTAGTAAGATGATTTATATATAGTTTTTTGTTTTACAAACCATAAAATGGTGGAACCTATACTTGAATATATTGTTTAACTGATGTTTTCTAAATATAATTTCAAATAACTGTATCATATTTTCCTTGTTCAAAACATGATTTTGAAAACAGTTGAGATGATGTTTTTAAGATACATAAAATGTTTTTAATGGCATAGTTGTAAATAAATTGAAAATAATGAACCCTAAAAATTTGTCTAAACTCTTTCTCTTAAATTGAAGCGCATATCTTAAGCAAAAAAAAAAAATATATATATATATATATATATATTCTTAAGCTCATCATTATTAAAAAAAAAAAGTACACAAGTTCTATTTCCTTATCATTATTCAAAAAAAAAAAAAAAAAAAAGAGTAATTGATAAGTTATAAGTTATAAAATTATATAGAAATAGTGATAAATCCAAAACAACACACAGATTATGCTAGTATCGGAAATATTTCATTTCAATGAACAAATCAAAAAAATTCACTAGAGCAGAATTGACGACTTTGTTTAGATGCCATGATGATGGATTATCTGGTAACTCTAGAGTATCTTAAAATAAGGGTATATGGGATCTCCAGCATATGTGAAAAGGCGTGGATAATAGATTAGCCAACAAGAGCAGCATTTTCCAACGTTTGGATTACCCAATAACAAACTCGTCAAGAATATTTGGAATAAATCAGCAATCCTTTAACATGCCCCCTAGGGCAATCCGAATATTTGGAATAAATTGGATACTCCCATCATTTTTTTTTTTTTTAATAAACGTATCCGTTTGTGAAATAATCGAAATGCATGTTACAAATCTCTCTCTTCTGCATTCCATGGACAATTTGGATGACCTAATACCACTCGCTATAGAAGCCAACGATAAAAAGCTCTTATGACTCATCACGCCTATGAGTTTGGGAGTTGTGGATTTAAGTAGTGACAATTGACAAGCCTCATTAGTACCTAGACGGTCCTGTGCCATAACGCAATGCAAAGTTCTCAAGCCCCATCAGCTAAATTTAAAGAAATATAAGGAAAAAAATTGATAACAAATAATTAAAACAAAAGCTCAAGAAGAAGAATGCATACCATAAGCATAAGAAAATCTCAAATCGTTTCTTATGACAAATGCATAGGAAAAATTATAAGAACCACAACCTAAATTTATGAGCACAAGTAGACATCAAATTAGAATAATCAGAAACCATATGTCAAAATCTTCAAATCTACTATTTCTATCCCACAAATATACAAAGTCTACATAACCCATAAATGCCTAGTCTTACATCACAAAGAGGACCATATATACGGAAATTTTGTATCTGCTCTATTGTCACATGAACTGATGAACATACAAAATCCATAAATTTAATAAACTACTTACTAAATGCTAGAACAAACTGAATATAGAGCTACCCGAATGAATAAAACAAAAGAGACAAATTTATTGCCTAAATTTCAGCAGATCACACATACTGTGAAGGGGAAAGCCTCTGAATCATACAAATCCTTTGAGTACACTTTATTATGCAACAAACATACAAATCCACAAAACATACCACAAAAGCTCAAACTAAGAAAACCCAAATAAAAAACTGATAAAAAAATATTTAAAAAAATAGAAGAAGAAGAAAAACACAACATATCACCCAAAACACAAACATCACATTCTGTGTGCAAGCTCAAATAATAAAACACCAACACATACGAAAATCCACAAGCACAAACCCAACAACCCATTAACAAAACTCTAAAAATAAAAACTGAATATATAAAGAAGAATTAAGACATACCCTAATGAGCAAACATGAAGGATCACGCACATATTCCATGAGGAAGAAGCTCTGAGCTGTGAGCTCTCTAGCATTCTCCAGGGATGCACACTCTGGTTTTTTTATGTATTCTTTTTTGATATTTTCGGGCTTACAAAAAACAAGAGAGAGAGATTCAAACCGAAGTTCCCCCACATGGAGGAGACCATGTAGTGCCACTGAGCCACAAGCCTTTTGGCTTCATAAGCTTCCACCTTTTAACAAAGCATCTACAAAAATATCTTGATAGAGCATCAGAAATATTTTAAAAACAAACATAATTTACAGAAGGTGAATTGATATTGTAGCTTCCATCTTTATTGCAGCACTCCCCTTCCCTCCCCTCCCCTACCCCCCCAAAACATAAAGTGATTTTAGCAAATCTTAGTACATTTTTGTTTTTTTAAAAGAAAAAACCCAATTATTATAATTAATCTTAGTTGAAATTCAAAGCCTTCCAGGAGAAACCTATACCCCAAGAGATTCATGAACTTCAAAATTCAGATCTCTAATTTTTTTTTTCTTATCCTTTGTTCATTAACCAAACAAACTCTATTAATTACACAAACTTCATTTGGTTACCAAAACAATTGTAAAAAATCAAAAGAAAACAAATCCCAAATCTCAAATCTCACATCTCACGCCCTTCACCATTTTCATCTCACAAACACATACAAGGAAGCTAAATTGTCTGGCGAACAGAAATCGCCTCAATTACTATGGTTATGGTGGACCTACCCTGTTCTACGGGTACAAGCAGCAAAAAATATCCGTTAATGAAAAAGAACATATACTAGATTGAAGAACAAATATATAGCAGTTGTCCTTCCTTGAAATTATTTTTACAATTAAATCTTATGTTATCAAATGCTACCAAGCCAAAAATCAGTAGAATAGATTTTGGCTTTGATTTCTATAAGCTAAATACCTACTTGTTTTATAAAAATAAATAAATTATTTTTTGATTAATTAATTTTTTATTATTAAGGATCCACTAGATTGAATTTTGAATCAGAGAAAAGAAAGTGTGGAGCTAAAATAACTCACTCAGAACGTCTTTTCACATATAGGTGTGAATCTGACACAAGTTTACTACTTCACATAAATTTTTAAAGCACATAAAGGATTACAACTTAATATAACCAAGAAACACTCATCTCATATCATCCTGGTTACTGCATACTCTTGAAGACTCTTTTAAAATTCATGAATTTACTGCCAAAATCTGAAGCACTTTCAATGGTTCCAAGCACCTGATCATGGCTAGTTAGTAAATTATGCTGATTAAAATCTGCCAGTGGATTCTCCTTTGCAAGGTTAGTTTTTCAAAGTAAGGAGTATAAAGGCGAATATACCGCAGCTCTCTTTTGTCAAAAACCTACTTTCAATAATCCAAGAGTGCAACTGAGAGTAGTACAAATGACATTGAAGTTAAAACTTAACAGTGGCAAGACAATATCAGAAACAACTTAAATAAAAAGAAACACTTAGAGAGCTTACACTACAAATGGGCAGTACACAAACTTGAACTATCAATATTTGCATTTAATAAGTGGCAAAGAAAAAGAAAAGCCTTTAATCTAATCTACATACAACAACATAATTCTCACAGTACACACACCTTCAATCACTTAAATCTGTTCTATAATAACAACTACTGATCATCACTCTTGTATATTACACATAGCATGAATCCTATATGACATGTTAAAGCGAAGTAAATCGACATTATGATCCAAAGATTACTCTGCATTGGCCTATTGTTTTCTCCTTGACCTGCTGCACAAGGGAGTGATAGATGTGATAAATAGAGTAGAGGATTGAGAAGACTATTACTATGGAAGCTGAGATGGTGAGGGTCAAGAACAAGACCCTGGTTTTGGCGAAGAAATCTCAAAATTCAAAATAACCTAAATTAAACATTTTTCACTAACCCATAAATACAAAACCCCATCATCAGATTCCCACAATGCAAAATCTCAAACACCAAGCAAAATTCACTACCCCACAAATCTAAATCACAATGAGGTAAGAAATCTAAATAAACAATAATAATGATAATAAAGAAAGAAATAAAAGAAAATTAAAATTAGATGGTCACCCAAAATCATAACAAGAACAGATGGAACAAAATGCCAATTTTTTTTTTCATCGGTAAAAATGCCATTTAATATCTCTTACAACCTAAGCACCAGCCAGATTATTATTTATAATACATGATTATAATAAAAAAATACACTCAATATTCATCATAGTACAGACACAAATTCTTAAAGGAGCCTTACCTCATCAACACATGAAGAACCCAGAAATTCATCATAGTTTTTTTTTTTTTTTTTTTTTTGGGTTGACAAATAATAAACTTTATTAAAAAGAGGAAAACTCAGTACACAAGTGATATACTGAGCGAGTAAAAATCAAGAAAAATTAAAACTATCAATGAAAGTAAGCAAAGAAGACGATGAATGAGTGGATAAAACAATCGTCCATTCATATACAGTATGCAGCAAGAACATGTTCAGGTCCATTAAAGGTCGCCCAACCCCCTCAAATGCTCTTCGATTATACTCCCTCCACACCAACCAGAACAAACACAAGGGCACTGCACACCAAACTTTGCCAAGGAGCCCTACCTCATCAACAATGAAGAACCCAGAAATGATTCTGCATTTGCCATCAAGATAGCCACGTTCTTAGGTTTTTTTTTATGACATGAAACCTCACCAAGGTAGGGCCTTTTGGACTTATCCCTGGGGAATAAACCATAAAAACACAACCCCGCCCGTAGAACCACGTATCAGGTAATTTAAGGGAACTCCTAGTGGGATCAAACCCAGGATGTTTGAGTCTATAGCTCATCCCAAGCCTCCAACCACTAGGCTGCACCCAAACGCGTAGCCCTGTTCTTTTCTTTTTTTTTCTTTTTTTTTTGATAAGTAATAAAATATATTAAAATGAAGAGGGGGGCCACCTAAGTATACAGGAAGTATACATCAAGGACAAAAACAAATCAAGTGCATAAAGTACACAAGTCCATGAAACCATTTGGACTTCATGGATTAGCCCTGTTCTTACTTATTACCTCCTAGTATTTTCAATGTCCACCTTGTGGACTTCATTTTCCATATAAATCCCATTTGTAATTCTTATCATCCTACCCAAGGAAGCTAAATGAATTCCTATATAATTCTTATCTGATATCTTGCAATTACAAATTCACCAAAGCAAATATATAATAAAACCCATGCTCTTGTTTTCCTCCATAATGCAATCCATAATAGGATGCAAAGCGAAAACCAAATGCTACCCAACAAAACATTATTGAGGCATAGCTTTTTGTTCATTATTCCATGGTAACCTGCATGGCCGATTAAAATTCTAAAAGGCTCTTCATTGACTAATACATCTCCTACGCATCTGGTTAACTAAAATTGTTTCGTCAAAGTATTCACGGTTTTTACAAATCAAGGGGCAAGCTGTAATCCACATTAGAAAATATTATTGAAAGTAAGTTTGGAGAAGTGTGAAACAATGCTTACGCAGTCTTGCCCAAACACACATATAGGCGAGTGAATTACACAGAAAAATAAAGAAATAAAATCTCACTTCCAAAACCCAAACCTCATTCCCCTGTTTCTATGAGGTACTATCTCAAAAAAGCAAACCTACACCCAAATATATGTCAAGCTCTTTTGATCCCAAAAAACAAAAAAAAAAAGGGAGGGGGGGGGGGGGGGGGGAGATATATTTAGCCAGACCATGAGACAAACATTTCATCAAATTAGAATTTAGAGAGAGAGAGAGAGAGAGAGAAGAAATCGATTAAACCAAGGAGAAATTTAGAGAGAAATAGCATACCTGTCATGTGTGGTGAGCCAAAGAGGTCTTAGAAACAGCATACATTCCAAACCATTGGTCCAACAACAAAAGGATTCATACTTTTCTGATCAGATTAACTGTTTAAACAAATTATACCATCTGGTCCAGATTTAAAAACCATGGAATTTTGCTTTATAGATGTTTTTTTTTTTTATTGGTGATTTACACATGCATTATATGGGTCTTGAACCCAACAACTCACCCTCCACTTAAAACTTTTAAGGGTGGAGGTGCTACTTGAGCTAAAACTCACTAGCATTTGCTTTATAGAAATCCGTTAAATGCATTTCTAATAGAGGTACCAAATGAAGTGCAAGTTGAAAGGATAGATACAGAGACACCGAACCGGCCTAAGTTGAAAGGATATATTGAGTATGGGATTTGATAATTATCCTGTTCAACACTTCATAAGACTACCTTCAAAGGCCAATTTACCTAATACATCTCATTAGCTACATTATCCATAAATTGATTTCCATATTAACCAGCTGAGATTTATCTTTCCACACTCTAAGTTTATATCTCTTCCTTGATGATCTCAATTCTTCAAAAGTAACTTTGAAGTAAAGATACTGAAAATTTTAACAATGTATAACTTCTTTTTTTCTTTTCTTTTTTGGGCCTGGGGTTGGAGGGAGGGGGGGGGGGGGAGTGGACCTGGATTTCATAAGGAATTCAATACATGTTAAAACCATTCTGGTTGATTTGCAGTATTATCCGTCTTTAAAGGAAGTTGAGAATTCACAAACAATGTTTATATATATATATATATATATATATAGGTAAAAATTGCAAATGTAATGGGACGAAAGATAGAATTCACAAACAATGCTAATGAAGATATGTAAAAAATTATATATTCATGGGGGGGAAAGAAAGGAAAAGTTATGTACACAATTGTAATCCAAGACCAGGTATATCATCTCATAATGTAACATGGGGGAAAAGAAAGGAATATACTAACCAAACAAAATTAGTAACACCATTAGCAACAAACAAATTCAATTTCTTCCCCCGCAATTTATAAGTTGTAACTCTATTAGAATGAATTATGAAAATTCTACACTCAATGTAGGAAGGGGGAAAAAAGGAGCAAAGATTTCTTCCGTAAGTATCCCAGAAAAGCAGTTTCTATAATTTTATGGAGAAAAAATGAATTCCTGATACAAAACAGAAATAAAAGCCCAATAGAAACAACCCTATGGTAGACTGTACATGTACAGTATATTTCCCTGAACTCTATTCAGGCATCACCTTATGAAGAAGATGAACAAGTGTACAAATAGAGAGGAATCACAATCTTACTTTATTGCACCTTTACTTTCTTCAATCTGTATATTAGGGCTTCTATAGATTTCTGTATTCTGGTGCCATCTGCTTGAATAGCAGACTGAGACGCCTGGTGTAAGCTTTGGATCCCTCTTCCCAAACTGGCAATTGATGGGGCTGAAGGAAGTGATTCAGCAGCACATTCAATTCCATCTCCATACACAAGCAAGCTGCTGCAAGTTGCAATACTACACACAAATGTTGCCCATGGTAGCAAACCAATTGGCCGTACCTGCCGTTTCCTCATTATTTCATAGAATGCTGTTCTCATAGCTGAAAAGCTGGTCTTCTCAGCAGAGGCTATAACACTGTGGGTTACTAGCCGGATCTTTTCAGCAGAAGCAGTTGCCTTAAAGATGGATGTTGTTTTGGCTCCATAACTTGCAATACTTGGAGCTACAACTTTTGACGTCCCAAGAGTCTTGCCAAGGGCTAGGGACGTCGCCTTCTGAGTTTGGGACAGTAAGATTTTAAGTGAAGCAGGAACTTTAAATGTTAGAACTTTCATAACAGTCGATGCAGGAACAACTTTGGAGACATATGAAGCTCCTAAAACTGCTGTTGCCCCAGCTCCAACTGCCACCACAGGTTTACCTGTTAATAATCGCTTCCCCTCATTATGATTTGAAAGTTGCCCAGCCCCTTCACAATTTGTAACAAGCTGTTCGACCAAATCCTTGACCTCCAGAGGAACAGGAGTGTTCCAGTGTTTCCTTAGATTGGCTAAGCCACCAGCATCAACCACTGCCACTATGGTCTGGAACTTCTTAGTCTGACTCCGAAGGGCCTGTGCAAAGAGTGCATGTGACTTGTCCTCAAATGGAAGCTCTGAAAAATCAATCTTAGCTGGCATGGAATTTCTTATTTTGTTAATGGGTAACCGACCAGCATTGTTTAGGGCAACTCTCAGCCCCTCAACTGCAATTCGAAAGGTGTAGACCTCAGATAGGATGCTAATGTCCACAATTTCACCTCTGTTAACATCAAGAAGCATTTTCTGAGCATGAGCTAGAGCATTCGCAATTGATGGTAGATCAGAAAATATATTATGTAGATCCTCAAGTAACGGATAAATGGACTGGGCAAATGGCGGTGCCTCATAACTGCGTATTGGTTGAATTTCCTTTGAACCCACCTCTGATGCAGAAGTTGAGTGACTAAGCCTTGGAATTGATAGATCCAAATACGGTGATAACAACTTCACCATCTGCTTCTGAAAATCATTTGTTAGAAAAAATCTCTTTGAACTCAAAAAAACAACAGAACCTGCTTTCTGAGGAACCAAACTACTAACTAAACCTTGAAACTTGTACCCCGTGTCAATTTCCTCCGGGGGGTTATCCCCAACAGAAGACTTCACAGAGGGTGATTCAAGCACCAAGAATGAGGATCCAACCTCCTCAGCTGCCCTCTTGGCTGCGAAAAAATGTCCATGAAAACTAGTCCCAAAAATCTCTCGCAAAACAGAGTTGCCAGCAACATATTCATACCTCTCCTTATTAATCTTATCAACAAAACATCGTTTAAGCACTCCAAACGAAGAAGTGGGAACCGCACCATCTCTCAATTCACTCTCTTCAGATTGAATTTCTGTAAGGGATGAATTGCTCACCTGGGCCACAACAGCATCAGGTCTAACTTCCCTAATTAAACACTCAGCATCTATAGCTGATCGCTCGGATAAATTCTGAGCAGCCAATATATAAATCACAGACTGAGTTTCGGGCTCACGAACCGCAAAAATGAAACGTTTTGTGTGTTCGGGTACCGAAAGTTTACGAACCAGTTCATCAGACAATCTCAAGTCATCATATTTCAGCAAAGAAAAAGGCCATAGATTTTGTATGTTCGAGAAAAACCCAAGTGCCATTTCACGAACATTAACACCCTGTTTGGTTACTCAAGAAAAATCAAGAAAACCCCAGAACAAAAATTTTCCTGCCTTTAACACCCAATTCTCCAAAACTGTTTTTTGGGCAAAATTGAGTGGACATTCACATTACTGCTTTTATAAAACCCAGATAAAGAAAAAAACCCAACTTTAATTTTTTGATTCCAACCTTTTTTTTCTCAGTAACCAAACGGAGTATAATGAAAAACCCTAAACTTTCATAGTGATTAGTTGAACCCAGAGGAAAGAATCACCAATAAAAGTTGGAGATTGAGATGGAGGCACAATCTTAAAAAACAAAAATAAGATTTCGATATGATTTGGGTATTGGGTTTCGGTACCTGGTTCTTTGCGTTGAGTTGTGTCTTTTGTGTACAATGTTCTCTCTGACGATGTCAAAAGTGCAATCGTAGAACTTGAGAAGTGGGCATCTCAAGTCTGTGAGAAATTATTTGATACCAGGTCAGCAGTGTTAAGGGTCCTCTCAATTTTCATCATAAAAAAATGATAAGTGTTTTTTTTTTTCCTTTTTTCTTAAATAAAAAAAGTGTTTGTTTCTAAAAAAATTTTAAAAAAATCAATAAGTGTTTTAATTTGATGACTCTATTGTATTAAAACCAATACAATTTACACGTGTCCAAATGATAATAAGAGTTTTAATTTGATGACTCTATTGTAATAAAACCAATACAATTTTCACGTGTCCAAATAGTTATGTGTTTGCATCATATTTTGTCTAGTGCATTAAAGCACAGAATATAAGTTGATTTGCCCTTATTTGATGCACCAAATCAAGTTGTTTAGTGACTTTATACAAAATTGAATCATTTGCATTTGTGGTTGGGTCCAATCCATGGCCATGAATAGCTAGATTAGGGATGCCCACTTCAGTCTCATCTCTCATTTTGTTTGAATCAAAAGTCATCAATAAATTGTGAAATTTATTATGTTTGTAATATTATTCATAATTGTCAAAAAATGAATTGATTCATGAATTCAGTTTTAATTTTTAATTTTTTTTTTCTATTATGTATCAAAAGATATACAAACACTTTATAAAATTTATGAAAAATTAGAAATATATATAATGTATATTTATTATAAATTTGGAATATATTCAATATCATCATTTATGTAATCATATTTAACAAAACTAACTAAATAAATTATATTAAAATATATTTATAGTTCAAATTAAACAAACTCAAATGTAATGATACATAATATATTAACTAAAATAATATTTCGTTTTCTCATCGTATTAATCATCTTGCGAAATTAGTTTCATCTCGATAGTTCAAGTCAATATCATCATCATTTTGATCATCTTAAAATTCATCTATATATTGAAATGTTTTCTTTTTCATCCATCCATTAATATATTTTGTTTTTTCTTTTATTTCAGTAACTTTTTTTTATTTTTTTTTCTTGGCAGTCAAGTTTTTTTTTTTTTTTTTTTGGCAAGTTTCTTGGATTTATAACAATTATAAGTAAGTAACAATAATGATAATTATATGGTCATTTAATAATTTATTTAAAATATTGATAAAAATTGAAAATTTTTTAAGTATTTTCAGAACATAGAAAAATTGTATTATTTTCTTTCACATTCATGGCTGTCTCACTATACTTTTTGGTATTATTAATGGGTCTCACTGTACTATTTCAGTTAATATTTACCTTTATCTACATTACTTTTAACCAAAAAAAAAATTAATTTCAACAAAATAAGCGAATTCTAAACAAACTTATACTTTAAAAAAAATTATAAATTTGAAAGTAAAATGTCTCGTGTGTGTGTGTGTGTGTGTGTGTTCCAAATTAGGAAATAGGTAGGAGAGAAAGAATAAATAAAACTCATATACGCGTCACTTTACTGGGTTAAACGAAGTGACCCAATAATTACAGCAACTTATTGAACTTGAGTCAAAACACACATTTCAAAAATTTTTTTTTTATAGAACAAAATATTTTTATTAAGACCACTAATGGAAAAACCAACAACAGAGAGGAACAAGCTCCTCAACGGGAGTTGTTCCACCAAAATAATTTTTACAACAGTATTAAGAACAAACATAGCATCAAGACACCTTCACCAAGCAAAATTTAGAGACCAGTTAGGAAAAGAGTGATCTGATTTATTTGCTTCCCTTGGGACCCAATTAAATAATATGGTTGGATTTTTTTTTTTTTTTTTTTTTTTGCAAATTATAACTTATCCACTGAAATTTTGGTCAAACTTTAAGTGAGTAAAGTATCAAATTTCAAACCAAAAGTAAGTAATTTAAATTTCAACCAAACAATACGTTAATAAGTTATATTTTCCAATTTTTTTAATATAAAATAGAAATTCTACTTTAATTTAAATTAAGTGTATATATATATATATATATGTATTAAACTCTCTCTTTGACACTTGCCATATTCTCCACTCCACGAAATTTTTGAGTTGCCTTACAAACAGCATCAGCAATAATGGCTTCAATTCTCCAATAGTTAACATTTATGGATTTTTCAAAGCATTCGCGCAATTTTTTGAGTCCCCTTCCATTACTACTATTTGAAATTATAACTACCCAACAGATGGGTTGCATTTATGGATTTCTCATAGCATCCAAGCAAATTTTGAGTCCCTTCTATCACTACTCTATAAAATTATAACTACCCACAAGATGGTTTGCCCAATTAAACTCTGCTTTGAGAGGGAGAGTTGTTTTAGCTTTTTTTTTTTTTTTTTTTGAAAAATACTACGTCCATAACATTTTTCACAACATTTTTACAACAAATCCTAGTTGGCAGGTTGTTATTTGATGTTACTAGTAGAAAAGAAAGTAATTTAAGTGTTGGATTTAAATTTAAAACCTGTAACAACCTGCCAACTAGGATTTATTGTGAAAATATTGTAAAAAATGTTGTGGACGTAACAGTCTTCTTCTTTTTTTCTTTTTTCTTTTTTCTTTTTTTTTAGTGGGCAATATAAGAACTTTGTCCCCTATTGCATTAACATTTAGTTTAACCCATCCATGATTCAGAGAGGACCATGATACAGTGCCTCTAGGTTG
The DNA here is from genome assembly GCA_033629205.1 of Lithocarpus polystachyus. Lineage (NCBI taxonomy): Eukaryota > Viridiplantae > Streptophyta > Magnoliopsida > Fagales > Fagaceae > Lithocarpus > Lithocarpus polystachyus. Next base: position 49,717,873 of record CM066171.1, on the reverse strand, counting down.
ACTATTTTAGCCAGACCGACACATTATTTGCCAATGCTCGAAAAATAATTTCTTCAAACCTGCATAAAGGTTACATCACGTTTGCGTTGTGGCGTTTTGACGTTTTGTGCTTCTTTTTTTTTTTTTTTTCCAGCTCCGCGTCATGTACTGTTTATTGGCTATAAATAGTGATTTTAAGCCAATAAATAGTACATAATACTATAGCAAACAGTAAAAAAAATATTTTTTTTTATTTTTTTTCAGTTTTTAGTTTTCAACAAAATAAGCGGTATCTAAATGCATGCTAAGACTATGCCCTCATGGAAGGATTGATTTCTACATCTCCATATAGAATCTAGGACCAAAGCACTAAAAGAAAAAAATCAGGGGCTGCGCTATGTTATTATGTATGATTCAGGACTACCCTGAACTTGAATTTTTTTTTTTTAAATGAATTTTAAATTAATATGAATTGTTGATCACCTAAAGAAAAAAAAACTTGACCCCCTTAAAAAAATTTGAGCATTCTAAATAAAAATTTGAGTCTGTTAAAAATAAATTTAACCCCTCCAAAATTTTGGTCAGTTAAAGATTGAACCAAAAAATTGTGAAAAATGTTATATTCACAATATTTTCACAACAAATCCTAAGTAGTAAGTTGTTATCGGCGAACAAAAAAAAAATCAGTGATATGTAAATTAGAACCAATAACAATTGCCAAGTAGGATTTGTTATGAAAATTTTGTGGAAATAAAATTTCTCAAATATTGTCAAAACAAATAATTGTGATATTTTAAATTATTTTTTCAAAAGACTTATTTTTAAATTGCTATTTTTGTATATAAAAAATGCATATTTTCTAATAGCTAATTGGTTAGTACTTGCTTTAGTTTTTATCTGAATTTATTGGATTTATGTAATACATCTTGTACATTTGCATATGCACTTAAATAATGTTTCAATACTTTATTGAATATTAATGGTTTAATACCTAAGCTGAATATTTTGAATGAACTTATAATTTATCTTTATTATTTTGTTAGCATAATTGACAATATTCTTATAAGGAAATCACATTTGGTTCATGAGTATAATTGATGCATATCTATGATACGGTACTTTGGTCACTTGATTTGATACGTAGTGTACTATATTAATAATTATAAATTTTTTTATAATTAATTTATTTTTATTTATTGGATGAGTTTTTTTTTTTCTTTATAACGATGCATAACCCTTTTACTTTTTAGATCCCGTCAATTACTTCTTTCTTTTTTTTATTTTTGAGAAACATACCCTGTTAATTACTTAATTTTTATAATTCAATAGTTGGAGGAGAGGGATTTAAAGCCAAGACGTTTTTGTTAAAAACATTATGAGATGCCATTTGAGTTATAAAACTTTTGACAGTTAACTAATTTATTTAATTCCACCTTAATCCAATGTATTCCAAAACTCACAAACTTATTTGACCAATCATATATCAAAGTTGGCTTGGAAATAATTTTGTGTATCTTTTTTTTTAGAGAGTTTTAATTTATGGTATCCACTTCTGATGATAACTATTTATCATAGTTTTAAAAACTGATACGGTGAAAGAACTGGTTGAGGAGCTAATTACTGATTTTCTGGTCGGACTGAGATCTGACCGATGGTCGAATCGGTGACGTCATAAATAATTTAATAATTATTTATTTAAATTATATAAATAATTAATAATTTTTTAATATACTAAAACTAACAAACCAATAGTAATATAACATCTTTTTAAAGAATTTAACATAATAACATTACAAAACAATCATCCTTAATATAACAAACTTTCAGCAAAACCAAATAAATAAGTTCAGTAATCATTACATTTACATCAAAATAGCAAATAACAAATAAGTTCATTACATCCAAATAACAAATAAGTTTTAAAGTTTCAAACAAACAACTACTAAGTTTTAAGACACAAGCCTCATTTGTTATGAAGACAATTGATATCAATATCATCATGTGAACCAAATGCTCCACCACTAGCATCATTATCATAATCCTCATCCTCATCTTCTTCATCTTCAACTTGAATAGGATGATTTCTATCTCTAAATCCGGGAGGAGCATCAAGTTCATCACCAAATGATTCCAAATTGATGTCATCATCATCCTCAATCACTTCATTGTCCATATCTATACAAATTCCAAAACCAAAGAACGATAAATAAAATAACGATTCTAATAATCATTTCTCATAAATCATAAATAGTCTAATTAAAATATGTAACTAGATAAAGAATTGTTATAAGCTAACCTCCTTGCACATGACTAGAAAACCCTTCTTTGATTAGAAGACTGGCAACAACCATTTTAAGACTATGCTATTTATCATCAGACCAAAACACCAATTAGATTTTGATGTAGGTAGAGATTGAACCTCAAATTTCTTATACAATCATCAAACACTTTACCAATGGAGGTTAGAGATTTGATTTCCAACCAAAATTGAGAATTTTAATTCACTTGTTCCTATGTGTCCAGATGTGCTGAAAATTTCCACATTAGCCAATTGATTCACTTGAAGACAAATTAGTGTCGGCTTGTTACTTTTTTTTCTTTTTCTTTTTGAAATTGACTGTTTAAAAATTTGTACATAATAAAGTGCCGTTTCAAAATGAGATGCCAAACGTGCTTGTCATTTTGGCTTATATATTCTAACATATTTATTTGACTACCAATACTCTTAACAACATGTGAGAACTTATTCTGTGGATATTGTTTGGCTGATACCTGCTGTTGGCAAAAATAAGAAACAGTGTTTAGATGGCTCAATCATTTAGCAGAAATATTTTCAATTTATCATTCATAGATTAATATTCCCCTTTGTAATTTACTAAATTTTGATGGAGAAGAACTCAAAAATCATCAAGAATGAGGAGCAGCCGACAATTGAATTTTGAAACCACTCTGCAATATTATTGGAGACTTCCAAGCTTTAACTTCAATTTTGGATCCTTCCCCCCCCCCCCCCCCCACCCAAAAAAAAAAAAAAAAATTCAATTTTAGATTTTGATATATTTATTTTTGTATATTTAAGGTTCAGTGTTTGGTGCCTACGTGGCTTACACTTCTTTGTTTAACGTTTGGGTGGTTAGTTTTTTGTTTTGTTTATATTATAGAGTCAGCTGTCCGTCTATTCCCTCTTGTCTTTAATCCAACAATTTAATTAATTAAACCTCATTATGCCCCTGTTTTTTTTTATTATATTTAATTTTATTGATAGGATTCAAATGAATAGTGACACCATAAAAGACGATTTTTATCTTCATGTTAATATGCGTTATTTTACCGCACAACAAAATGACACAATATTTCTATAACAGGCAGAATAACTGTCCACCATAAGTCAAAACAAGAATATATTGTAAATTTATTATAATATTCTAATTTGTTATTACGAGTTTTTCTTTAAAAACCCACATCTGGTTAGGCTTTTATAAAATAGTATTTAATATTCAAAGGATAAAAAAATGTTGGGCCTTACCTTATGCCAATTGCAAATTTTTTTTTTTTTTTTTTTAATTTTTTGGTATAGGCCAATTGCAAAATTGACTTCATGCATAAGAAAACAGTTCCTTTTGGACTTCAATCACAAATTTAATTATTAATAGTATCATTACTATTATATATTATTATTATTATTATGACACAAATTTAATCACCAAGAACTAGAATGGAGTCAAGATTAGCTACACATCAAACCTATCAAAAAAAAGATTGGGCTAGATAGTTGAGGTTTAACCAGTACGATAAGCATAATAAAAGACACCGATTGTCCTAGTTTGATTATTCTTCCTACTCGCATAGTTTAATGCTGTTTCACATGACATAATAATTAAACAAAAAACTTTACTTGCCATTACAACTAATTCAAGCGAAAGATACAGCCAACCTAAAAAAAAAAAAGACAACTCTGAAATTAATTTATAAGCGCAATGAATGAGTAAAACAAAGTGCAAATAAAGAATAAATCTAAGGAACACACCAAACTTCACCTCCAATTTCACAACATACTTAATGAACGGACTAAAAACAGTAGTTACTTTCTACCAACAAATTTTTACATGGATCTATTATTTTTTTTAGAAGTATGACTTTTACAACATTTTCACAACAAATATTAAATAGTAAGTTGTTATTACTTTATTAGTTCTAACTACTTAAAATTTGTTGTGAAAGTGCTGTGGATATAATATATTTTTTTTTACCATTCACAATAAGTAATGCTACAATCATGGCAAGTTTTTATGGATTCTTATAGATCTAGAATATTAATGCTGATAAATGAAACCAAAAAATAAAAAATAAAATAAAATAAAAGACAAAACCAATTGCACACCAAATTTCACAATTTTTTAACTTCTGCAAGTACTATTTTTTTAGAAGTGTTACTTCTATAACATTATTACAACAAATATTAGGTAGTAAATTGTTATTGTCTTATTGGTTTTAACTACTTGGAACTTGTTGCAAAGTGTTGTGAATATAGTTTTTTTTTTTTTTTTTTGCCATTCACAAAAAGTAATGCTAGCTACAAACATGACAAGTTTTTATGGATTCTTATAGATCTAGAATAACTTTTTATTGATTCTTATAGATCTAGATTATTAATGATGACAAATTAAAAAAAAAAAAGAAGATAAAACCAATTGTACACCAAATTTTACAATTTGTTAACTTTTGCAAGTACAATTTTTTTTAGAAGTGTTGCTTCTACAATATTTTCCCAACAAATATTAGGTAGTAAGTTATTACAATTTTATTGGTTCTAACTACTTGGAACTTGTTACGAAAGTGTTGTGAATATAGTTTTTTTTTTTTTTTTGCCATTCACAATAAGGAATGCTACAAACATGGCAAGTTTTTATGGATTCTTATACATCTAGAATAAGTTTTTATAGATTCTTATAAATCTAGAATATTAATGCTGACAAAAAAAAAAAAGAAAAAAAAGACAAATCTAATTGCACACCAAAATTCACAATTTGTTAACTTATGTAACTACTATAAACAATGACGCTTTCTAGTAATGAAACCCACATTTTTTTGTGGACTATTCAGAATCGCACAAAATCAACAAGTTATGAAACTGAAGGCAGGAATTGGTTACCTTAAAACAAATGGAACTTGTTTTTTTAATTTATTTTTTAAATTAAGAAAATGCTAATAAAAAGAGGAATGATCACAATCACGTAAAAAAACCCAACTTTGACTCCACTTCTTTGTCATACAAGTCTCTGACACCTAATTGGTCCGTCACCGACTACCCACCTTAACATGCGTCAGTAAGTCGTTTTCCCTTCCTCACATAACGCAACGTGTTTCGCTTGTGTAAATTCAAAGCCAACAAAATGGATTTGGAAAGTGAATTAAGGACTTATTAGACGTAAAAGATCCAAAGCTGTTTCAACTAAACACTCCAAACTCTCTCCCTCTCTCTCTCTCTCTCGCTGCATTTTCCTCGCATCTCTGGGAATTCAAAATCCCATAAAAACAGAGAAAAACGGAATTCCAATTCCCACATATTCACAAAACACAAAAAACTCAGAATTCTCAGACTCTCTGTGAGAGAGAGAGGGAGGAGAGGGAATTTGAATTCATTCCGGTCTCGGAGTTGCGGATCTGCCGGGAAAAGTTGGGACGAGTTTTCTTGGATAAATGCAATTTTGGTTGAAAGTTTAGGTATGGTAAATTGTTTTACCATTTTTTGTTTGGTTGATTCGATTTGGCTTTTTGGTTTGATGGTTTTGGCCGTAGGAGTTGAGCTATGGCGATGAGATAGCAAGATCTGAGCTGTGTGTGTTGTATTTGATTCAGTTTGATTTTGGTTTTAGGGTTTTCATCAAAATGTTTTATTTTTGTTGTCTCAGTGGTGAGATCTGGTGAATTGTGTTTATTTGTGATTGCGTTTTTTTAATGAAAGTTGATAGAATAATGGTTTATCTGCAAAGTTTTGTATCTGGGTTTTTATTGGTGATTGATAAATGATAATCTAATTCGAGTTTATACTCTGTTTGGGGAAAAGAAAAAGATTATGGACCTTAGAATTTCACTTTTGTTCATGAAAAAGATTACCTTTTTATTGAGTGGAGTCTAGGTTTTTTTTTTTTTTGAGAAACGAGTGGAGTCTAGTTGACTGAGAACTTTCCATTTTATCCCATAAATATGATTTTTTTTTTCCAGATTGAAAGTCTTGATTTATTTTTATATCCCACATTTCCAATCAGCCAAATGGGTTTTTTTTTTTTTTTTTTGATAAGTTAAAAATGCGGTATTAGCATTTCCTATGTTGTTTTTGTGTGAGTCTATATCATATAGAAATTATACTTTTAAGGTTTATTGACACAGTTTGTGGTTGGCAGGCATGCTTAATCTTTGGATAGTTTTAGTTTTGGAGCAATTTTTCTTGTTCAATCTATACAGGGCTGGTGATTATTTCTTATTAATTTTTGTTTGCAGGTACAATTTTGTGTAGAGTGTGACAGTTTGGGGGAAAATCAATGAACGGGGTGGTAGAATGCAGTGTCTGCCATTCGAAGTTGGTTTCCCCAACCACCAAAACCGTGTCAAGGGCTTATGACCGATACAAGAACAGGGTATCATCGAAGCAACGTGCCCTCAACATCGCTTTGGTTGTTGGTGATTGTATGCTAGTTGGTCTACAGGTGAAATTCATATCTAAACCAGTAAAATTTCTACTATCATAAACCTTACGTATCGATAATTTACAAAACGTTTGATAGTTATGCATTCTATGCTTATACTAGTTTATAAATCTCTTGCACCCCCACGCCCTCCCCACCCAATCAACAGAAAAGAATTTGTCTTGTTGAATACTATGTTTTTTTGCTCTTGTGCGTGTGAATAACCTGCCTTCCACTTATCATCTTATGGTTATGGGTGTGGGATTTGGGTCAAACATGCAACATGTAGTGAATAGTTATTTTTCATAAAGTAAGCTAATAAAATTTCTTACTTCAGTAGGAATTCTTTAAGATGCTTTTTCTTATTGTTTATGATGAGACCATAAAATATGGCAAAACCTGTACCAAGAATTGGTTTCACATGTTGGTTTGTCAAGTTAATATGCGTGTTTAAGGATATATTTAATTTCAAATGATGTGTTGTAGTAACTCAAGTGCACTTCCCATGTTCCTACGTTGCAATGTTTTTTAGGTTTCTACCAATAAAATTTCTTACAATATAAAAGGTTCCAATACGCTTCAAGTTGCTTATTTCCTGTTAATAAGAAGAGAATGCTGGCATCAAAGCCTGATGGACTCTTATATTGTTTCAGGGTACTTAATTGTGAGATCTTGTCCAGAATATTATATTGAATGCTTTAAACTTTGCTATGATTCCTTTGGGAAGTTCTCTGTCCTTTTTTCAAGGTTGTTTGATATATTTAATCCCTTTTTTATTCCCCTGCAGCCTATTCTAGTTTATATGTCCAAGGTGGATGGGAGCTTCAAGTTTAGCCCAATTAGTGTTAATTTTTTAACGGAGATTACAAAGGTTTTCTTTGCTATTACTATGCTCTTGCTACAGGTACATTTGAAACTTCTTTATCTCTTTTTATTTGTTATTTCTACAAGAACATATATAAATTGAGCTTCACAAGCAAGGCAAACCACTTTATTGACAGGAAGATCTTGAGTTGTTTGAGTTATTGTTATTCCTTAATGTTGTTGGGTTCTAGCATATGATGGAGATGGTAGTGCAGTTTGTTTTTGTTTTTGTGTGTGCGCATGTGAGAGAGAGTGAGAGGATTTGGTGGGTGGGGGAAGGGAGAGAAAGGTTTGATTTGATAGTTGGAATAACTTTTTTCGTAGCCTATTTTATCTTGTGGGTAGTTTTCAGAAAATCCATTATGTTACATATCTTAAAGGGCAAGAGGTTTTATTTATCTTGGTGAGGTTTTTGTTGATTTTTCAGGCAAGGAATCAAAAAGTTGGGGAGAAGCCTCTTCTCTCAATTTCCACATTTGTGCAGGTAATAGTCTGTCGTTGTTATCACCCAATTTATGTTTTTAAAATTTTGAAGTAAGATGGACTCTGAAAAAAGGCTATTCATATGTTGCAAAAGTCTTAGCTTTTAGATGTGAAATATTTTAATAACAATGAATTTAACCATGCTTTTGCAAGTTTCAGATTTATTGATGGAGAAGATAACTGTTTAGAATTAGAGTTCTGCATTTGGGGTGTTATATAGTATTACATTGCACACTGCAAACTGTGGTTGACCTTGGATTTACAAATTATTAACAAGGGAACTAAAATGATATTTAATAATGGATATGTGAATGAATATTTGCTGGATGTAAATATGAATTTCTCACTATGGCTGCAATGGAAGGCAACATGAGGTTTCCTTTTTTTTATACAGTCTCCAATTGTATTGGACTCCTCAGGTGCCAAGTTTCAGAAGTAGTCAGGGATCATTTTGATGGTGATGAAATCAGTTTTGTAGTTACGAGTTAAAAGAAGTTATTGCTGTGCCTTTTAATTTTTCCTGCACAGAAAATTGTAGATATTTGTTCCCACTTTCTATCCGCTATATATGAAGCTCAACAACATAGATCTTTGACATGGATATAAGATGATGGGTTTGGTAAACTCTGCATGATTGGCCAGTGTTGTTTGTTGGGCCTTTTTATAGGCTTCTAAGCAATGAAACTGTGGTAGATTAGTCCTGTAAAACTTCTGGTAGTGTAGGCCAGTTGATTCCTTGAACGAGTCTTTAATCCATTAATAGAGAAAAGCATCACTTGTTGGTGACAGTCTGCAATCTTGCAAATTCTTTAGTCAGGCTTAATTCTTTCTGCAAGGGTTTCCCCCCTCTACACCCCCCCCCCTCTTTGCATGTCATGATATTGTGGTACTTAGATTTTGAGTGATCTTTTTCAGTTTGGTCTGCTTAGTCTCTAATTTGAAATTCGGATGTTTATATTTAAAAAAATATTCTCATCCTGTGTATTTGCTACCCATTTTCGACTGAGCATGTTGCTTACTTTGACATCTCACATGTGGAGACCTCTAATTTCAGAAGGATGTTTTCTTATTCTTGCAGGCAGCTCGAAACAATGTGCTTCTTGCTGTTCCAGCACTTCTTTATGCTGTCAATAACTATCTAAAGTTCACAATGCAGGTAAGACTCCTATATAGGTCCTCTTACGATATGTTTACGCTTTTAGATAGCATGTCTATCTCTCTTTTTATCTATCTATTATCTATCTATACAATATAATTTAATAATTTTTTTAATCTTTTCTTTGAATATTGACTTGATTATTCTGCAAGCTCTGTATGTCAATACCATGCATAGACCAGTGCCTTAAAGTGTTGGCCACCTAGGCTGTCTTTTTTGGGCTAAGAGTCTGGGTGTGTTTGCACTGCAATGGCAGTATTCTAGATACTCAATGGCTTAGGTTTGTCAGTTTGGAGATAGAATAATCTGAGTATAGAGACTGGGCTGCTGCAAATAGCAAATGAAAAAGAAAATAGAGAGAGGATAAAGATCAACTTGGTATCACCTTAGGGTTCTTCAGCATCACACCCAAGTCATGGGTGCATCATGTATCAAACAAGCAGCTGGGTTTTCCATCCTTTTTCTAAACTGCTGTGATATCAATAAATTATATATAGGCATCTACCTATGCAGCTTTGGGACCAAGTTTCTCAAAGTTAATTGAGCATGCAATTAAAGTGCATCCAAAATGGCCCACATATCAACCAAAATCAAGAAATAAAATCCAGAAAATTGGCCATATGTATAATTAGGCGCAACTAAAGCTGCTGGGAACAATACAAAAAAACCAAAATACACCTGAGTATCTGACTTGAAAAATTATTAAAATATATCTTGGAGCAATATTTCAGCTCCTTGAGCAAGTTTCATTTGAGAGTATTACGAAATTATTTTGTTTGCTTTTGAATCAGCTTATCTCATGTAATAATTTTCCACCTCCATTACATATTTGGGTCATGCTCATCCACGTGAATAGACTCTGATTAAGCCTGGATTATCTATGGTCTATCTCCTTTGATGGTCCTTGGGCTCTGATTAGACCAGAATATTAAGCTCTTAGAGCCATTGCATCAAGAAAAGGATTAGTGGTTTGTGTGAATATCTGGAAACAATGTTTGTAGATGTAATGTGTGGTGTTCCTTCAATGTACATTATGTATGCCATGTTATGTACATATGGCAGCTGGTTACCTGCCTAGGCTGGTGTCTGCAGTCTGCACTACCAAATATGGTTGGGTGTGTAGGCTTCCTAGGTGTTTTGACATCATTTGCTGCTTTTTATTTAGAATAGAACTGTCTTCATCATAAGTTATTCTGTTACTGGCATTTTCAGGACTTGTGTGTTTGTCTAAAGTTATAAATTGATTGATATAAGGTCATCTGTTATGCAGCTATATTTCAATCCTGCTACAGTGAAGATGCTGAGCAATTTGAAGGTATTTTGAGATTTATTGCTTTTGTAAATGGTATTTTAGTGATATTACTTGCCATTTTCTTAGCTTTGCTATTTGTATCTCTCATGGCCACTAACATTACCTGCTGTGAAAAAAATTCTCATTTGTATTTTATTTTACATTGTCCACTGATGACAATAGTTTAGCTGGATTCAAAAGAATTCTCCTTACTTGTGTTATATTTTTGGCATATATGTCAAGCGTCATTTTCAATATCCTGTAGAAGCATACTTGTTATGGCTGTAAACATGCATTTTTAATCTTTTGATATTGAACTTTTTTTTTTAATCAATATCAGAGGTACACAGTATCAGCAATTTCTTACACAGTAATTTTATTATGTGTCTTGCTTTTTATAATTTGATTTTGGTTATTTTGTGGGCCCTTTTACAGTTTTGATCTTTACTCTTATTCAAGTTAGTTTTGAAGCTGACCTTCCACTTGGTATGATAGATGGTGTGTTTGAGTGAGAGCAAGGAAACAAAAATACACAGGATCATATGGCTATATCATGAGCTTCCACTATTGGCCCTTGTCATTAAGAGTAGGAAAAAGGAAACTCAAAAGAAAATATGAAGCCTTGTAATATTGTTGCTTAATCTGAACTTTAGTTTAGTGATTTGGTGAAAACTGTCTTAATGTTCATTTTTAGTCTTATATATACATATATATATATATATATATATTTTGTAGAAATAGTGAAAGTCTTGTAAAGATTTGATGTTTGTTCATTGACATGCAGGTTTTAGTAATTGCTGTTTTGTTGAAGTTTATAATGAGACGCCGGTTTTCCATAATTCAGGTTAGTATCATATATTAGTTGCACCTCATCTTGCTCAGCAAAAAAAAAAGTTTCTTCTTTCTATTGTCGTTTGTTCTTCAATGTTGTATGAGAGCTTGGCAATGTTAACACCTTTGGGGTTCTCTATTGATAACACCTCTCTGTGCCTTGATAATTGTATGGTATGTTGCTGATTCATTTGTTTTGTTACAGTGGGAAGCTCTTGCCCTGCTGCTCATTGGAATTAGTGTAAATCAGTTGCGTTCTTTGCCTGAAGGTACCACTGCTTTGGGTCTTCCAGTTGCAACGGGTGCATACATGTACACGTTGGTCTTTGTAAGTAACTTCTGGTATTTTGTCCTCTTATTTAACATGGACAATTGGAATGCTTGATAAGAAGGAAGTTTGGAAAAACTACTCTGTTTACATTTTTTCTTGTTTTCAATACTTATCTGTGGATATTGGAGGCTAATGTAAATAATTTAATTTACAGGTAACTGTTCCATCTTTGGCATCTGTCTACAATGAGTATGCTCTAAAAAGTCAATATGATACAAGCATTTACCTCCAGGTAACATACTAGGATCATGTATAATTAATTTATTAGTTTCACTTGGTGCAATGATTTGAGGTTTAAATTTGCGTTATTTGATCAAGGAAAATAGCAAGTACAGTATGTGCTTGATGTATAGTAAATATTGCTCTTTTATCAAACTATGAGTTATATGCAGTATGCCCGTTTTTCCCCTTGCATCATATGAAAATGGTTTGTTAATGCTTTTATGAATATCTGGGAGGGGCTACTCATTATGTTTGTCAAAGCATATTGAGTGAAATTTGGGTGTGGTCGTTCCCTAGGCTGAGAAGTGAAATTTTTAAAAATGAGATATAGTTTTAAGTTATAGCATAATTCACCAAAGAAAGTTGAAGGGCTTTTCGGTTCTGTTGTTGGAAGTCAAGGAAGCAAGTGCTTGTGGACCATGTCTGCTGGTGATAAATTCATTGGAGCTCCTGGTCCTGTCTTTTTGGGTTTGTTAGGGTCAGTTTGATTTAGCTTAAAACCCCAGCTTACTTTCGACAGCTTATGTACAGCTTTTTAAAGCCTCACCACTTCTATGTACAACTGTACGTGCACACATTATTTTTTAAACAAAATAAACCAATGAAAATAAACTCACCCAAACACACTCTAATTAATTGGCCTGAAGGAGATAAATTAGGAATTGTCCATTATATTTGGGTCAATTGGCCTTAGATTCAATCTACAAGATCCTAATTCTGTTTGTAATGTTCTTTCCATATCTGACATACAGAATCATGTTGTATTTCAGTTGCAATATCTGTTAATTAATGAAAGTATATAAAGGAAGTTAATGTCTAAAATTTGAATCTCTGTAATTTTGGCTTGCAGAACTTATTTTTATACGGGTATGGTGCTATATTCAACCTTCTAGGAATATTGGGAACTGCCATTGTCAAAGGTATGCACATGAAACTTAATCTTTAATAGCATGTCATTTCAGATAATACTTGACAAGAAAAAAAAATGGCATTTCAGATTATATTGGCATAACCAACAAATATAGCTAAATGAAGGAGTAGTATTCTGTATCATTATTATATAAAAAACTGGTTCTTTGCGGATACTCCCCAATATGTATATGATACTTGGACATATCCAGGATTTAAAACTAGATCTTTTAGTACTGAAATTCATAGAATAAGGTTTGGGCACATCTGGTTTGATAAAATACAAATATATTTTTTTAATTGTAGAAACAGGAATATAATTGTCAGGAGAAATGCAAGGAGTTTTTATGTCAACATTTTCTTTTCCCTTTTTCCATAGATGGTTTGTTATTCCATTATGTGTGTAAATGTATCTGTGCCATACCCTTTGTTCCTGCTTCATGGATATTAAGGAGGATGTTTGAATTCTATTGATATGAAGCCTCTGATAGTATATTGGCACACAGTTGTCCATTTTCCTTATGGGGTTTTCTCTATTTTTCATGCTTGTATGCTATCAGTCAATTCTCTTATTATTTATGACTCTATCCATGTGAAGAGTTTTCTGCTTCACTCAAGTTCATTTGTTAGGATTTTTTTTTGGATTAGTAAAGAAAATATTATTAAAAGTCATAAAAAGGAGTCACCCAAATATACAAGAAGTATATAGTAGGGGACCAAAACAAATAAATACACAGCATCCATCAAATCATAAACCAAAGAAATAGAAGGACTTCTTATGATAGACATCCAATCCGATAGTGTTTTAGAGAATTTCTTTTTTTAAGTCTACTATTGTCCAATCAGAGTTTTCAAAACACTGATTATTTCTTTCCCGCCAAATGCACCACATCAAACAATAAGGGACAACCATCTAGATAAAACCATTATGATGGCGGCCAAATTTTCCTTGCCAACATGCTAGGAGCTCAACCATAGTCCTTGGCATTTCCCAATATAATACCAAACCAGGTGAACACCATAGACCACAACTCAATAACAATAGGGCAATTTAATAAAAGATGATCTACTGATTCTCCATTCCTTTTGTACATATAATACCAATCCAGAATCCTCACTTTCCTCTTACATAAATTATCAATAGTCAAAATATTTCCCAAGTTGCAGTCCAAATAAAGAGCTCAACTTTGGAAGGAACCTTTGGCTTCCAAATGCTTCTCCATTGATAACTGCTCACCTCAAAGCCCCTACTCTTAGCATGCATCCGGCATTTCTTATCCTCACCAATACCCCTCAACGAGACTCCATATATAACATCCAAAAAATTAGACAAAGATTCCCATTCCCAATCCTGAATTGCATGCAAGAACTCCCAAGTCCCAATAATGAACCCCATTAGGGAATTGCATGAGATCAGCCACATAAGCCTCCTTGACATTGCTGACTTTGAATAATTTTGGAAAACACACACTCAAATGGTTCTCCCCACACCAAACATCATGCCGAAATTTCACTCTAGTCCCATCTCCAATCTCAAACTGAATATAGTGAGAAAAAGTAGACCAACCAATACTAATAGTTTTTCACAAACTCACCCCATAGGAGCTTGGAATAGAATTAGAGCACCAACCTCCCTCCTCACTTCCATATTTAACCCTTACTACCCTTCTCCATAATGCTTCTCTTAGACCCAAATCTCCACAACCATTTTCCAAAAATGCTTCATTAAAGCATCTCAAATTTCTAATTGCTAGACCCCCAGACTGAATAGGAGAACATACCTTAGACCAATTCACCAAGTGAAGTGTTGAATCATCTTCCAAACCACTCAAAGAAAACACTGTTGAAGTTGTTCTATATGATTTGCTATATCTGTTGAATTTGGAAAAGGGAAAGTAGATAAGTAGGTAGACTATATAGAGTACTTTTTATGAGAGTAAGTCTACCCCCTTATGAGAGATGCATCCTTTATGGTGGATTTTGGGTTCAAAATTTTGTTTTTTGTGGAAATGCTTCTGTGTGTCTTGATAGGAACATTTTTGTTTAACATTCTTGGTAAATAGTGGTACTATTTTTGTGCATTCAATTAAAGGGTTGTAGGAACGAAAACTTAATTCCAAGTGCCTCTGTTTTTTTTTTTTTTTGAATCTATATGTGTTCTGATCATGTTATATTTTATAAAATATGTTTGAAACTTATATATTTGGACCTGAATTCGTCTATCTTTATATCTAAGGTATATGACTATTATGTTCAAAAGTTACTACAATGTTAATCTTTTTCTTTTATGGATTTGAACCCAAGATCAATCTACTAACTAATTTGCCTCTGAATGCTAAATTCCTACTTAAATCATTGGAAGATAATCCTACTTTGTCCCAGTATGCTGTGGTTACCTGATTAAACTAGTCCTTCCAAGTATATAATGTTCATAGTGTTTGCAATCAATAGAATGTGCAAGTCATGACAAGGGACGTGTGAACCTGACACAAGTACTAGCTCTTTATGTATAATTATTTACTTTAAACTCAGTTTATTTGCAACCAGATGGCATTTATCACACACAAGAATTTCTACCCATGAAGGCAACCACACAAATGATAATTTGATTATATTTCAATCAAAATAGAATTGGTCAAGTAAATTAGTAAATAAGTGCATCTCTAGTGATGTGTGATTGAAGGCACCAAATAAAATACAAAGAAAATCTTATGAGGTGGTGTTTTGACCGTCACTGATTTGTGATGAAAATTTTGGGTAGGTAACATCCAACATATTCAGATAATAAGTTCAGCTGGTGGATAATTGGCAATGAAAAAAAGGAGAAAAAAGAAACAGATTGCCTTTGTGAGGAGTTGGTGTGTCATTAAGGCAAAGAAAGTGGAATGTTGTTTGAAATGATCTAGCCACAAGAAAAGAAGAATAAAGAATAGGCTAATCAGAGAAGTGAATGTCAAGAAAAAGGTTTCATGTTGCTGATTGCAAAAACTAGTTGGGATCATGGCCTTAGTATTCACAGTTTTCTAAATCTAGAAAGATAGGTACATTTAGATGTGTTTGGGAAAAAGAATGACCTCTTGTAAGTCTGGCAGAGAATAAGTTGTGTTGATATATTACTCGTCAACCTACTGTGCAAATCCCTCAGCCAAAGTGAGGAAATTAATGAAAGTGAAAATGGTAGTTCATCATGGAAAATGATAGTAAAATTTAATGGCTGCTTCTGATACTATAATTGGTTGGCTCCCTTTTTCTGAACATTCTGTTTGGAATAGGGATAGATGACCCACAGAGACCCATCCTGACCCACGCCTAATGGTTGAAGGTTTGGGGTGGGTCGTGTGTACTCTTCCTCACCTATCCTGGCTCTCCTGCCCTGCATCCAAACTGATATATTAAAAATATTAAATATTTTATTTTTATGGCTTAAAAATATCAAAAGGTACGTAACAACACTATCACTCATCACTTTTCATTCACAAACCCTAGCCACCCTTCCTTCCCGCTCTCTCTCTCCCTCTCTTTCTCCATTGATTAGTTATCAAAATCTAGCCCCCATCCCTCCCCCCTCTCTCTCCTTGCTGTCAATCTCTGTCTCCGTTGCCATGGAGGCTATATTCATCAATGGTAATGATCCTTGTCTTCCGATGACCCCAAATCCAATAACTCTCATTTCCGAAGACTCCTATGAGGCTATGACCTCAAATCCATAGTTTGTGGCTGGAGTTGTATGATTTGCAGAACATCCTGCCAAGTTAGGATAAATAATGGTTGGTTGGTGGGTATTATGTGGTTCTGTGTTGTGAAATTCAATGTTTGGTTTGTGATGTAGAAATTTTATTGTGAAATATATATGAGACCATATTTTTCTAATTTTTCCTTGTTAGTTACTCCCTGCCTAATTTATTTATTAATAAACTCTCTGCTTATTCTAAATTGTTTTATTCTCTGAAGAGTTTTGTTCCATATGTAATTGATGGATGGGGTAGTGAGGAATGATGATCGGATTAAAATTTCCTCATTGAATTTCATTGTTTACTTTAGAAGGGGTTTCATGCATGTTCTGAGCACATCCAAATCTGGGTCAATAAATTTTCTTTTTTCTGTTTTGCACAAAGCAATTAAATAGTGTTAGTCAAAATGTATTAGCGAGTAGTTAATTATAATCTTTGAAAGGGGATCCAGAGTATGTAAGTTTAGAATTTGAGAGCAATTGTCAAGAACGGATGAGGTGGGATTAGGAGGAATTTTGTTAGTTCCAAATGATGGCAACAGGTCAGGTTGTGCAGGGGCGATGGTGGGGTGGGGTCAAACCCCCTACCTTGAAGCAGGGGTGGGGGCGTCACCTGTCCCGTTGCCATCCCTAGTTTGGAAGTAATGGAATAAGAAGGAGATCTTTAAAGGATATTTCATCTATTCCCTTGTTTGAGAGTTTAGTGTGTAGGAATGAAATGGCTGTGAGGGAATTGCCCATTCCACTCCATTCCCACGTAAGCATTCCTCCCAAAAATGGGAGAAACACTCATTCGTGAAGATGAAATACGGATTTTATCCTTTTTTTTTTTTTAAGAAAAAAAAAGGGCAAATGGGAGTTGAAGGGTATATACAATTATATATTTCTTTGATTTCTATTCTGTCTTCAATAAACTTCCACACACAAGGAAAAGTACACTGTATTTCATTCCATTCTATTCCTTTATGATCCGCCTATTCTATTCTTCTATATGGTCCTTGTCCTTAAATGTATGCGTTGTATTTATTAAAACAATTCTTTTATATGCTCCCAAATATAGTGTAAAACTAAAAGCCCATTTTGATTTTTTATTGATCTTTGTCTTCGAGAAAAATGTGAAGTACAATGAAGTCATTTTTATCAAACTCGTAAATGAACCCCTTGCCAATAAACTGTTGCATTCCTTGTAATCAAACTAAGCTGTGGCCTCAGAAATCACAATGTTAAATTTTCAGGTCCTAGTAGCTTTGATATCCTAGAAGGTCATTCAAAAGCTACCATGCTTCTGATAGCTAACAATGCAGCACAAGGAATTCTATCATCATTTTTCTTCAAATATGCAGGTAATAATATGTTTACCTATTTGTTAAATGTATTTAAGGACTTATTTTATTTAATAAAATTCTTTATTACTTATTAAAAAAAATTATGTATATACCTATTTCTTCCTCTCTCTCTCTCTCTCTGTTTGTGTGTTTTGTTTTGTCCCCCCATCCCCCCCACCACAGGTGGGTGTATGTGTTTAGCAATCATATTTATAGAGCTTATTGAGATGCATTTGAAATTTTCAGATACAATTTTGAAGAAGTACTCATCAACAGTTGCCACAATCTTTACGGGCATAGCATCTGCTGTGATGTTTGGTCATACTTTGACTGTAAACTTTTTGTTAGGAATTTCTATTGTATTTATCTCAATGCACCAGGTAATTTGAGACAAACTTTTTGGATGGATGAAAAGTGAGAAAAGAGAGAAGTGTTTTATTGTTAATCAATCGTTTTGATGTTCTGCTTCTTTTTTCCCTTTAGTTCTTTTCACCCCTTTCTAAAGTCAGAGATGAACAACAAAATGGGAAGCTTGAACTTGTAGATGTTCATGAAAATCAAAGGTACAGGCTCATTTTTTGCTGATTTTTTGTGCCTTGATTTTTTGAGTAGTATCATTGGGCAATTACTTCAGTTGGGGGTTTGGGGGAAACTTTGTGACTTGTACATTCTTTATTCTACATTTTAATTATGAATTTATTATTCCTTCTTCAGGCCAAAGGATTCTTTTATAAATATGGCAGCAGGAGCAAGTGAAGAGGTGTGAACCTGCAGTCCTTGTTTTGCATAGTTGAATTCTATTATGTTATACTTTTGCTCACTATGTGCTTATTAATTTTCCCCTCTATAGGCAAGTCATCTTGTAGGATCCGATGAGAGAAAGCCACTTCTTCCCACCTGAGATTACTCTTTAAGTATGTTACTGACTCTCTATATGCTCTTGGTTTAATCTCTATTGCATTTGCTATCACAACATGCATATTGGAATCTTTTGAATTTAGACTGAAGCCGAACACTTCAATTTAGACTGTACATCTATGTTTCTTTCTTGGGTGTGCATTTCGGGTACTGGGTATTATTCAGGAGCCAGATATATCTACTGATCTTCATACTTTGGAATAGGGACAAAACGTTAATTCATCGAAGCATCCAATTGTATTGCTAGTTTAAGTTGGTCTCAGGAGGGGATGGTGGAAAGTTTATGCCTTACCCAGCAATTTTAGTTTAACCGGCCAACTAAATTTGTCTTGGTAATGCCTGCTTTGGTGGAACTGATGGGTAGCTGGAGATGGAGGCTTGGGAATAATTTCCCTCATGATTCTCTATTCGAATGCTACCCGATACAAAAACATTAGTGATATTTTGATCTTTAATCTGTTTTTCATTTACAAGGAAGATGCTCTTCTTAAGATGTATGTATGACATTAGAATGGTGTACTTTCTGTTTTTTTATTCAATTGCCACCCAATATATAATCAAGCTGTATTATTTTGAATGTTATTGCAGGAACTTTCTTCGAAGAAATTCTTTTGGCAGGATTTATAGGATGGTACAAATGATAGCCAGGTCTCCCATCACTCAATAAAATAAAATTAAGAAAAATAGCCTTCTACTTTTTGGGATCCCTTGCCCATTAATGGGATTTTCTAGTTGGGGTGTAAAGCTTTTCATGGATGAATGTGCAGTATAGAAGCTGGTGGGTGACCTGGGTTTTTGCTGCTCTGAGATTTTGATAGGGAGACATACCTGTCTTCCTGCCCGGATCTCCAAATTCCAGCCCCGAATTCAATACACCTATTTGGTTTTACTAATGGTGAATGTATTTTTTTTTTTTTTAAATATTAAGAATTTCAAATATTTTTTTGACCCCGTTTCTTCCCTATATATCATTTTTTTTATATAGAAAGTGTTTTGATATTGATACTAGACTGCTGCAGGAAAAAAAAGAGAACTGTTCTTTTTTCTTTTTCTTTCTCAATATCAAAAGTGATATTTCAATTGTACAATTAAGAAATTTACACTTGCTACCCCCATTCTTTTCTCCTTTCTTATGAGGAAGTAAAACGTGAGAGTCCTAAATTTTTGCTTAAACTGAGCAAAATGAACTGTTGAGTTCCTGGTTCTAGCCTTTTAACTAATTGTACGAAACAGTTGTATTCCCTTTATCTTACTGGTACGTAATGGCTCAATCATGCATGTCTAAAAATTATTTAACTTATGGATACTAATTCCTTTAGGGTATGCTTGGAATGGACAGGGCCAACCTGACTAGTGGATAGAGGGGAAGGTGACTAAAATATACTAAATTTAGTACATTTTGATTTTTGTCACCTTCGCTCTCCTCTTCCTTCCTTCAAAAATATTGTCACGGTTTCTTTTTCACTAAGAATAAGAACGCTAGCGCTCTGTTTGTTTCAATGAAAAACCTTATGTAAAGATAGTTTTCTGCATGATTTAGTGTTTGGTAATATTAAAAAAAAATGAGTCAAAGGAAAATTATCTTTAGTTAACATAAAAAATATGCCTTATTATTAGAAATTGTTTTTTATTAAATTTTTTGGAAAACAATTTTACATCATAGCAAGCTAAACAAGAGAAGTTAAAAGATTGTTTTTCAACTTATTTAAGGTTGTTATTAAAAATAGAAAAATAAGATAGCTTTATAGAAAACGCTTTTTGAAAAATGATTCTTTTTTTTAAAAAACATTTTCACCTAAACAGTGTTAAGGCAATATTTTCTGGTCCCAGATACTTCTGGGATGGGTTCAGAAGATGTGTTTTTTTCCACTAATAATAAGAACAATAAGGGACTCTTACTTTGTGTAACAGAAGATTAGTTAAGTCAGTTACTCTATTTTTCAATATATTGTAACTAATTGGAGTTCGTTAATTTGTTAGTGGTTTGTTTATTGATTTTTTTAGAGCTTGATTAAGATTAGTTGTAAGGGCTCTTCTTCATGGACTATAGTATAAATTAGTCGCAAATACCGTGCGATGTAGGAGCTGCTTTACAAAAAGAATTGTAAATGATCTAGCAACAAATTAGTTATAGTATTGGATATCCAAACTGGACTTGTCATGGATTGAACCTTTTTGCCTTCTCTTAAATCTACCTTCTTCTTGAAAATGCATCACTTCTCACTAGAGTTTTAATGGTCACTAGTCGTAGGCCCAAGCAATGACTGAAACAATTTACAATTTTGTTTTTTGTTTTCTGTTGATATATATATATATATATATATAAATTTGTATTATGTAAAAATTATGGTTCTTCTTCCAACCAACATAAAGAGCTTGTTTTGCATCATTTTATTTTTTATATATAACTATTTTGAATGCTTGTATGAAAATATATACTATCATTCTTGTTAGAGATTGAAGAGGATAATACATTTTCTTATAAAGGAATTTTTGTCATGGTATATCGAATAACTTATACATTGCAAGATGAGATTCGCATGTCAATAAAAAAAAAAAAAAGCTTTCATCTGCTTAGGTGAATCATTTAAAAGTTTATGAGAAACATAGTTATAGCAATCTTCTAATTTTTATTTGACTTAGAAATTGGTCTTCTAATTCAAATTATATCATATCAAAACACTAAAATTGTGTAATTCACTCAAAAAAACTAAAATACTAATATCATCTAAGATGGAAAAAAAAACATAAAAAAAGATAATACCACAAATCATTAAATTAAACATTAAAAATAATACCATTTTTTTTCATCTATATTTTTTAATAAATTCAAATATAGAATATGCACTTTCAGCCCAAATCTATCTTTTCTCATTTTTAAGTAAGTGCACTGAAATGGAACAAATTGGATGGAATGGACCGAAGTATGACCAAATGAACAAAAGTGGACCGAAATGGACCACATTAAACTGAAATAGATTGAAGTGGGTTGAAGGAGACTAGATTAGACCTAATGGACCGAATCATCAGCCACATCACCCTCTTTTCTTTTCTTTTATTTAAAATTTTTAATTTATTGATTTGTTCTTCTAATTTCTTGATAATGTATAATATATTAACCGATTGACCTTACACATTCATCTTGGATGATTTTTTCCCTAATGATATTTTGGACGATTTAACATTATCAAAAAGATATTTAGAGGAACAAATCAAAAAAAAAAAAAAAATGGTGACATGGCCGATAATATGACTCAACACGAGTGAGGCCAGTGGCAGAGTTAGGATTTCAATTCAGGGGGTAGGATTTAAAGATAGAATTAAAAAGAAATTTAAAAAAATTGATATATTAACCAAATAAATAAAAAAATCAATTACAAATATATATTTCATCTCATCAAAATAACAAAATGAAAGTAACCAATTCATATTTACTAACAATCAAAGCAAGAGATTAATCTGATATCATGTTTAGACATTTAATTTGATTCTTTAAAATAAATGGAGAAAATAAATTAATGTAAAATTATTAAAAATATAGCAATATACCCGTAGTTGTATACATGTGTTGATTAAGGGTCTGTTAGGGAACAACTTATTTAACTGAAAATGAAAACTTTTTACTAAAAGTTTAGAGAAAAAAAAAAGTTAAAAGCTAGCAGAATAAAAGCTAACAGAATAGTAAGACGTGACCTATGAATAGTATCAAAGAGTGCAATAGGACTCATGAATATTACCAAAAAGAAGCTAAAATTCTAAAATAAGTTGAAACTTTTATCATCTCCCAAACCGACACTAACTTGATTTGCTCTTTAAAAAAGAAAAATTAAATTCAACCTTTTTGTTCTCTATTCTTCAAATTATTGAAAAGGCTAGAGTTTGAAAATTGAAACAGAAAAGTTGAGATGGGAGGAGAAAAAAAAAAAAGTAGAGGCTTTAGCGTTTGAATTTGTTAAGGGGCATTAATTAGTTAGTTTGTTTTTTAAATTATTTTGTATAAATATAAGACCACAAACAAATGAAATTCCTTAAATGATAATAACAATAATAATAATAATAAATAAATAAATAAAGGAATACGCTTTCAAAATGTCGTGAATAGTTGCGAAACCCTAGGACAAGATGAATGTTGTGTAATATAACTTACTCCATATTCACTTAAAAATTACCATGAACTAAAAAAGGTATTCTTTTAGTTCAATTTTTAAAAAAAGTTTTTAAATATCGTCATTTGCCAAAAGATTTATATGAAAATGATTGGATTGATGCAGTTTTATGAGGCGATAGACTTAATTGACAAAAAAGAAAAAAAAAAAAGAAAAAAAGAGGGATAATTCAATAAGGAAAGAAATAAGTAATATTTTATACCCTAAAATATAGAAGAAACGAACCGTTTCTTATAATCATTAGGGCACTTTTTATTTTTTGATAAAATCATAAAGGCACTGTAATTGCTTACTTTAATGTTAGTCATAGTTCTTTCTATTGCTAGATTTTTTTTTTTTTTTTTGAGAAAGTGTCTATTGCTAGAATGATTTAGAATAAACATTACCATTTATGCTACAAATATAATTAATAATCTTTGGCCTTTTCATCACATTTTAATTTTTAAAGATAAAGATGATATTTCTTAAGTCATAGAGGACACTTTAATAACTTACTTCAATGTTACTCGTAATTCTTACTACCACAGAATTATTTAAGAATAAGATTTGGTTAATAGGTGTCGTTAAGACATTTGTTAATAAACTATTCTATGAACATTTTAGTACCACTTTTATGAGAAATATAAACACTTGTCATAAAAGTTACTTGCTTCATTGTTACGTTAGTTTTCTTGTTTTTATTTATTATTGTTTTGAGAAAAAAATATTAAATGAATGCGCTTCACTTATTCGTTGTTCTTTATACCTCTAGGAATAAACACAACACAACAATTTATGCTATAAATGTCATTATAGTCTTTGGTTGGCATTAGTGAAAAAACATGGCCAGAATTGTTCACGTCTTTTTGGTCTTCATTCTCTCAGTTCTCCTTATTAATATGTGAGTTGATTTACACATTTGTGTTGGTCTCACAATTAGCTTACTGTATTGTATCTTCCTCAAAAAAAAAAAAAAAAAAATTTAAGTTACTGTTGAATGTAAACTAATATCCTTTTTGTTTCATGAGAATTTGTAAATTACAGATATGGCATTGGTTTTTAGAAATGAAAAAAATTTATATACAGTAGCTTAGATGTTATTTCTTAGGTTCCCCTCTTAAGATTCTGTCATATGGTTACTTAACTTAAAAAATACATTTTTATCTAGGGCTGTGCAAAAAACCGAGGAACTGAAAAAACAGCTTCAAACCGACCGAACCATTGCAAAAATTTCGGTTTGGTTTCGGTTCGGTTCGGTTTCAATTTTATTATATAAAAAATTGAAAATTTCAGTTTGGTTTTCGGTGGCAGATTTGAATGCACCGAATCGACCGAACTGAACCAAAATATATTATAATATAATTTATATTATAGTTTTATATTATATATGTAATATAATACACGTGTTGGGCTTTGCAAAGTTACAAACATTAGGCCTTAAGCTTTTGGGCCTCCTGACTTTTCATATTACTCTATAAAAATTTGGGTTGCCAGCATTTCATTTTATTTTATAAACATTGCTATTTAAAACCCGTTAAGATTAAGGCATTAACCCGTTAGATTAACTAACTAAAATTAAACTAATTAAATATCTAATTAAACTTCAACTAATTTAATTAGAAAACCCTACCAGTTACTCTACATACCCCACACCCACACGTTTCACTCTTACTCACTCTCATTCTCAAACACAGATAGCCTCCATATCTAAACTCTCACTCACGCTGAATTTGCCTTTGCCGCCAACCTCCACAAGATGGCCTCCACACACTGGCGTCTGCCTCCCCACGCCGGCGCGATCATCGATGATTCTATTCTCACGGTGACTGTATGATTCTTCCCTTTTCTTTCTCTCTTTTCTCTTTTCTTTCTCAGTTTCTATGTCTTTATTGCTTCATTCACCAGAGCGCTTTCCCTCTCCCTAATTGAGCCAAACCTACGGCCCAAAAATCGAAAACCGATTGAAACCGAAACCGATTAATTCCCAATTATTTTGGTTGAGAATTTCACAAACTGAAATATTTGGTTTCGGGTTTCGGTTGGCCAAACACTAAAAAACGAACCGAACCGAACCGATTACACCCCTATTTCTTGTTAGGATATGTGCCCTTAAATCCTATTGTATGATGCTATGTATGATATTATGTATGACATTATGTGAGAAATGATGTATGACTTAATATTGTGTTTAATAAAGTTGTTTTATTCTTATCTAAAATAATGGTAACATGAATATTCGAACATTATCAAATAGTCCATGAGATGCATAGTATGTGATTTATGTGAAAAGTCACAGAAGATATATATCACAAGTTCTTTGTAAACTCAGAATTTTGGTTCGTAGTCGGTGATGAAATTGGGTATTTCATCTGCGAAGACTATAACATATTAACTATGATGATTTGTCTTGATCATGGAAATGGTGATTTCTAGTTAATATGTTGATATGTTTTAAGAGTTAAGACATATTGAACTAGACCGCTGTGAGATTTATTATTCTCCTAACGACTGTCAATTGAATAATAAATCTCACGACTTGTATTCACATGAACTCTTAATCCTGAGAGAATAATGGACCTGATCATGAAATGTAGGTTGCTTTGATATATCAGGAGTGAGATCTAAAGTAACGGTCAAAACCTCAGTATGTTGGGTAGCCACATTTAGTGTTGATGGAACATATATTCTCAAGATGGAATTCTTAATCTCTTAACGGAGATATAAAATATTCCCTTGAGATAAGTTTAATGGGTACAGTTATTCAGAGAGTTAGGTCTAACCACTTTAGTAAGACTAAAGTATATATTTATGAAATTGGATTTTATAAATATATGGTGAATAACTCAAAAGGATTAAACCGGGTACTCAAGGATTAAGATGTAGTAATTTACAAAGTGGCAGTCTATATTCATGACTTTGTATTACTACGAATATTTTATGAAGGGGTTGCATGTATAATAAAGTCTTGGGATATAATTTATTAATGAGGCCTAGAGTGCAATTATATTTATATAGTGGTATTAAATATAATTAATGGTAACTTTGGACTTGTCAAGAGTTGACAGAAAAGCCCAAGGCCCATTGGAGCTAGTGTCTTATTTGTTCCCTTTTGGTCCCACTCCAAGCCACACACTAAAGCCCAATTGGGAAGGCCCAAAAGGCTAGCCCAATTAGATAATCAGTTATGTACAGAGAAACATACAGAATTTTATATAGAATAAAATGGTTTGTATGTTTAATATGTGTAATGACATGAAATAAGAAAGAGAGACACTCTATCATATTCTCTCTACAAAACATAGAACTGATTGAGAGACCACACATCTTGGGCATCAAGTGGAATTGGAGTGAAGATTGAAAGTATTCCCAAGTACTTCTTCATTTGGTTTTGAATTTCACCGCATCAAGGTACACTCTCTTGTTCTTATATTCTGAAACTTACATAGTGCATGTTATCGATTGCGAATGAAGTAGATCCGTTTATTTTCCGCTGCGTATGTTTTTTATTCGATGCAAACATGTATATTACCCAACATTTCTATCCATGAGAAAAAAGTTACATGGCAAAATCTTAAATGAGAAACCTAAAGAACAGCACCTAAGTACTGTACCTAAGTCTTGCTCTTTTGGAAAGTATAAAAGAACTTGTACGAGGAAAAGCACAACATGGCATGGCGCTTGTATATATGGTAATAATTGTGATTACAAATGTGTGAAACTTGAGCATATATCACGTGGAGAATGCCATGGGATTTTTCAGTGGAAATGCTATTGCCTTTTCCTATGTTGAATGCAAATCATTGGGAATACATTTTATTTTAATGCAACCACCATAGGTGTTGTTCCCATAAGGACTTTATGTTCTTTAGCAGGAGAAAGTATATCATGTTTCAGTAATACCAACTTAGCATCTGATTTGGTATTTCCTACTTAATAAATGAGTGATACCTATTTCAAAAAACCACATCAGATTACTCCAATAAATGATAATGACTATCGGGAAGATAAATTAATCATTTATTGAAGCAGTCTAATGTGGTTTTTTGAAATACGTGTTACTCATTTATTGGGTAGGAAATACCAAAACAGATGCTGAGTTGGTATTACCGAAACATGGTATACTTTCTCCTCTAGCAGGCTTCTCTCTCTTTTCCAAGAACAATTCTTATTCTTTAATGTGCCCTGTTTCAGATGATTTGATCCAAAAGCAGGCTTCTCTCTCATTGTTATCTCTTTTCGACTCTTTCATAATGGAATAAATTACATGATAATATACCGTGTTATGATGTTATTACACTCAAATGGTTACAAATTTTCCTTTTTATTATATTTAACTAGCTTGTAACTCCATGTATATGCATAGATATACTTAAAAATATACATTAAGATACATAGTATAATACTTACATATATAATTTAAATATTTATTATTAGTCATTCTTATATATTTTACTAACTCTTTTAAAAGTCTTGTAAGAATATTATTAGGTTCACACAAAGTATCTCTCATATTTCTTTACCTCTTACAAAGTTCCCTTCTTACAAAGTATTCACACATACTTCTCATATATATTTTTCATACATCTTACAAATTCCATATCTCACAAAGTTTCTATATACAAATCCCACATCTCACAAAATACCTATACCTATTTCTCATATATCTTACAAATTACATCTCTTATATATATATATATATATATATATATATATATATATTTCTTAGACATCCTACAAAACCCATTTCTCACAAACTAACCATACTTAATATCCATACATATTACAAACTCTATATACCTCACCATCTCCATATTTCACACATTCTCCATACTTCTCAAGATATATTGAATATTATTAGAAAACCCTTCTCCTAGAAAGCACAAATATTTCATACCAAAACCCCTCTTATGGAAGACAATATAAATAATATTTTTACTAAAAACTAAAAGAGCCTTATCACGGGGAATTTCATTTAAGTGCATGATAATGGAGACAAGCTTAACCAACCTTGAAGTCACCATAAAAGAACCCATCAAAGCATACTGCCTCTCCACTGCTGGAGTCACATTACTGCGCTGCTAGAATATTATTAGTTCACTGATGTTATACGGCTGAAACCACAAACCATGTAAAGATAAGTCATTATGTCTTTATCTTCAAATCTACATTTTTTAGTATATTTTACTTCATTATCAGTGTATTGCTGGACTCATATTATTATGCTGTTGGAATGTTATTAGCTCACTGATACTATATGGCTGGAGCCACAAAACCATATAAAGTGATGCTATATGGCTGGAGTCAGAAACATACAGGATAAGTCAATGCTTCTCTATCTTTGAAATTATATTATTAAGTTAACGTAAACTCGTTATTACAGTATCGAAAGATGCAAGCTACTTTAATATTATCTCGCCATTTAATAAACATGATTTTACTAATGCTTCACCATTGAACATATATTAATAAATTGTCATCTTATTGCTGAACATATATTATTTGAATATGAACCACCGTTGGACATAAATCATTTTTGGACATAAACCATCATTGGACATGCATTACATGATCTATACAACAGCTGAATATGAACTATTTTGGACTCATCCCATTGTTGGACATATAACACTTAATTAATCATTCTATAATAATGGACATCACTTAATATATATGGTTTTCAAATCATCATTTAATCAAAGCTATTAATTAAACATAATATCTACTTATTTCAATCATTATCATGATTCTTAGATTTTGGGTTTTATCTATTTTATAGGATTAAAAGTGCACCGCAAACCATTGGTAACTTCAGCCCATTGTTGAGTTCAGGTCTCAACTCTCCAAAACAAACCTAAGTCTAGCAAAGTCACCCCTCCAACAAATGACATGTGTTTATGTGCAAAAAAGGGTCCCAACAATAGTCTTTACTCTTTCACATTTGCATTTAAAATTATGTAAAAAAAAAAAGTTTTCGGCATTAGTGAAAAAAACCATGGGTAGAATTGTTCACATATTTTTTTCTTCTTCATTCTTTGTGTTCTTATAAACATGGGTGAGTTGATTTACACATTTTGTATTGCATGGTTTTAATCCATCCATTTTGAATGTAAAGATATATATTGTTGCCAAGCAATTTTACACTTTAAAACGTTTATGAGTTTTATATTTTGTAGGAATATATACCTACACACACACACATATATATATATATATATATATATATAGAGAGAGAGAGTTATTGTTTAATGTAAACTAATATCCATTTTGTTTTATGAGAGTTTGTAACATACAGACATACTATTGGTTTTTGGACATGATGAAAAAGTTTGTCCAATGCCAAGCAAAACATGGCATGGCGTCCCATCAAAAAAAAAAAAAAAAACATGGCATGGCGCTTGTAGAAACTCTGATAATTATTACAAGAAAGATGTAGTACATGAGCTATGCTCTGGATACATTCATTGAAATGCTACTGCTTTTTCCCATGTTGGAACTTGAAATACAAACCATTGGGACTACCATTACTAAGATATGCCATATAAACCTAATGTTCTCCATGTGTATACTTTTGGCTGATTTTTTTTTTTCTTTCTTTTGGGTAATGCACATTCTCTAACAAATATATATGTTCTTGCTTCTTAAAGGAAAATATATAATCATGTTGTTAGTTGAGGGAAAAAGGAATAGCAAATTGGCCAAGATACCGTTTAATGTAAACTAGTATATTCTAAATACTGTTTAATGTAAACTAAATCCTATTGGTTTTATGAGATTTTGCACTAACAGAGATAGCATTGGTTTTGGAAGTTTTGTAAAATCTGAAGCAAAACATGTCTACTAATTACTGTTTAATGTAAACTAAATCATTTTTGGTTGAATGTGAAAATTAGCGTATTCCTATACTTATTGTAAAAGAAAAAAAAAAATAGAATTTTTCCAAACCATGGAATGTGCATACCCACATTTTAAGGGGAATTCCATCACCTTGAAATGAGAACCAAACCCTCAAAATAAGTGTCTATTTGAGAACAACATATCTAGCTTTTTGCTGAAAACTTTTTGATAAAAGTGTGCTAAAATATATTTGTATCTTGAAAAAATTTGAAAAAGTGAGAAAAAAATGAGAAAAAATGAGGTTTTAAAAAATTGTATATAAAAGTTAAAAGCTAAAAGGTTAAGCTTAAAGCCAATGCCAAACTCACCTAGAATTAAGTGTCTACTCAGGAATTTGAAGGATTCTTGACAATTTGAAGACTACCTCGATCTAATGGATTCCCCCCCCCCCCCTCCCCCCCAAAAAAAAACTTCTAAACAATATTTATTTTCCCATTCACCATGGAAAATGATTCTCTTTATTTAAAAATGATCAATTTCATGATTCAAAATAAATATTTCAAATTTAAAGATATTTTGAATGAAATAAGCCTCCATGTATGGAAAATGATCATTCCTATTTGAATTATTTTTTAAATAGATAGATAGAAATGGAGGGGAGGTAAGGTTCTAACAATAAACATAGTGCATTGTAAAGGATGTTATTACTATTAGGCTACCGTTTGAAATTTTATTTGAAATTGTTTCATTATTTCGATTATATTTTATAAATTTAAATGTATATTTAGTACCATGTAAATTAAAATTTTTAATAACGTGACGGTTTTTCCACATGATCAAGCACAAGAAATAAAATTTTAATACTAATTTATATAAAAAAAAATTATAGTAAGAAAGTGGTGTCCTAGCTATTAACCAGACTATTCCACTTTTTTCCTATGAGACATCAGGTAGTGTTTGGTTGGGGTGATTTATGAGGGAAAGGAAAAATATAAGGGATTTTGATTAGGATGAAAAAAGAGAGAAGATTTTTGTGCAAGTTTTCTCCCCTGGTCTATCAAAAGTCTACCCCTAAAATGGAGAGAAATGGAGGTGAAAACGGGAGAAAACTTGTGAATGAATAACTCTCACTTTGTTTGTTTTGATGTAAAATATTTTTAGGAAAATATTTTTCCATTTTATAGTATTTGTTTTCTAGTAAAATATTTTCAGTCAACCAAATCAACTAGAAAAATTTGTGTAAAATATTTTACACTTAAAAAATTTTGGTAAAACATTTTACATTTGCATAGTATTCACCAAAAAAAAAAAAGTTTTAAGTACTAAAGTATTGAAGTTATAATAATAATAATAATAATAATAACTAGTCTTATCACACAAATATCATAATGAAGCACATAACTAAAACCCCTAAATTTGAAAATCATAAAGCCTAACTCATATCATATAGCCACAATCAAAATCATCAAAGAAGAACCGGAAAAGAGTTAGAGATAAAGAAAAAAGAAAAGAATCTAACCTAAAAAGACAGAAAACGAACCTAGAGAATGTCTTAAAAAAACTAATAGTGGTGTATATCCAAAATAGTTTAACTCATAAATACACATCACAGACTTTAAACCTTTTTAACTCACACTCATTTTTCAATGTGGAATTAACCCACTGTTTAGTACTTAAAACTTGAAAGAGAGGGAAACAGAGAGTATGAGCATAATAAGATATGTTCTTTCTTTATAGTGAATTTTACTTTTTGTTTTTTATTTATTTTTGAGATATCATATCATGACGAGGTTTCTCATGCACCCAACGCATGAGACATCTCTCTGATAGGTGGGCTCCACAGGTGTCCATTTGTTAAAATTGAATGATTTTTTAAAAACTCAAATTTTATAATTTTATTATCAAATAAGTATTATTTTGTTTTGGTAAATGAAAAGGCTAAAATGACTAACTTGCATAAAAGTTCAACATGATGTTGCTAAGGCTAGCTATTATGGAGAACTATAACATTGAATGTCTGCTTTATAGTTTGAACCCAAAAAAAAAAAAAAAAATTTGGGTAGCAACATTGTCATGCAAATGTGTAAACGTAAAATATCACTTAAAAGGACCTTCTGAAAAAGGTTACAAAATATATATCTATATATATATATATATATATATCAACATCTGCTCCATGCCCAAAACGTTCTCTGTGCCTAAAAATTCCAAAGTTTAATCTCAAATTGATGTTATCTTTATATTGTTCTCCCTCTAACTTTATCAAATAATAATTGTAAAAGCTAAGAGTCTTGTAACTTAATGGACACCTCTTTATATACAAAATATTTAGGGATTTAGGAGGAAAAGGTTGAAGAAAAATATATTATAACTGAAAATAAAGTTTTAAATGTCATTGCAATAGGTTACATTCTAGGACGTTGATGTAGTGTTTTTCAAGGACCCCTGAAGGAAATTCTAGATGATGCCTCCTAAGAATAAGATTGGTACATGAACCACAAAAATGAAAATGAAGTTAATATATATAAGCACACATACTTAATACTTTAGTTCCTGATTGTTAATTTCAGGAGTTAATAAAAAAAAAAAAAAAAACATTTCTACAAAGTACAAACTTCATTTTCAAATCGAGAAGTTTTAATCTTTTGTAAAGTGACATAAAAATTTGACTAAAAAAAAAATTAATGTTAGGGGATATTTAAATTGCGACAATTGGAAAATTTTGGCTCTTAAAAAACAAATTTAAGGGGCATTTGAAAAATATTAAATTTCTTAAGCACGCACTACGACAAAAAAAAAATATGTAAAAAGCCTTTGAAAACTAAAATGACATTTAAAAAAAGAAGAAGAAGAAGAAGAAGAAGAAGAAATAGAAAAATAGAGATGCACAGAGACATATTTTCGTAATACACAAAATTCAACTATGTTTTATTCACAGTGGAAGTACAGTATACTGGTTGTTGTAGCATATATATTGCAGTGAATTATATATGTTTTATTCTCAGCAAAAAATATATTGTAGTGAACTATTATAAAATTTGCCTTGATAAGTTGATATACAACTTTCAAAGTTTTTATAATGGTTTAAATATATCAAAAGTCAAATTGTAGTTTATCTCTTTATTTATTTTTATTTTTCGTCATTACTAAGCCAGGGCCGGCTCAATAATTTTGGGGGCCTTAGGCAAAAATTTTAAGTAGATTTTTTTTTTTTTAACTTTAAAGTCCCTTCTCAAAAAAAAAAAAAAAACTTTAAAGTCTAAATTTGTATAAATAAAAATTAATTTATTATATGGTTCAATAAATTAGTATCACTATAATACAAATGAGTTGATATAATATACATCAAATAATTAATTAGTGTGATAATTTATAATAATTGATAAAGTAAGAGTTTGCATTAAAAAAAAATGGGATAAATTATTAATTAGTATAGGGTCATGTGGGGGCCAGCTTAGCTTAGGCCTTGTGATGTGTTGGGGCTTGTGGACAAGACTACAAAGTGCTATGTGCTGTGCAGTCTTATTCTATCAAGTTGTGTGCATTGTTATTGTGCAGTATTTTACATTTTAGGATACAATGTGACTTTTTTAATACATTTTATTGACCAATAAAAGTACTAAAATATTTTTTTTTTGTAATTAAAATGTGTAGATAAATATATTATATATATATAATTTTTTTTTTTACAAGTGAGGGCCTTTTTTTATTTGGGGGCCTTAGGCGATTGCATCAATTGCTTATATGGTTGAGCCGGCCCTGTACTAAGCCTTAGAAGTGTTTTCTCTAGGCGGATGACAGTAATTACCATTGATCCAAGGAAGGTCCAAACTTAGTTCTATTTCTCTTTCCTCTCAATCGGTGTTAAAGGGGGGGGGGGGAAAAAATCCTATTCCACTTTAAATTATTTCCACCACTATGCTCCCTTGACATGATAGTCACTCTACAAATATAAGTGTTTGTGGGTTATAAGGGGTAAGTACTAGAATTCAAGTATTTAAGAAGGAGTTTTACACACACTTACACTATAATTAAATTTCTCTTGTATAAAAAATAAAAAAAATTTATAAAAAATCATTTCCTCTTTAATTATGATTTATGAATGAATTGTTTAGGTGGTTCAATACAATAGTTTCGTGTCCTCCAATCATCCCAGCATATTGTATACCAGTCCAATGTATCACCTTGGTATCCTATGTATTAGTGTCCAATAAAGCTTTTTTTTTCTAGCTTTTTTTTTCTATGTGGCACAAAGTAGCTTTTCAGAAGAATAAAAAATATCAACCAACAATTAATGCCCAACATAAACTTCTTTATCTATATTCAAGACATTCATTTTTTTTTCTTCCTTTTATTTCTCTCTTTTAGGACTATAAATTTCATACAATAAAATTTTTATTCTGCCTTGATATAAAATTTGCCTTGGTATAAAACTTTCAAACTTTCAAAGTTTTTATATGGCATGAGCTGCAAATACAACAACATCAAAGTAATTAATTTGAACCCAATTTAAAAAATTAAAACCCCACCTATCTTCAAAAACCAAAATAATTATAATAATAATAAATAAAAAATCTACTCAAAAAATATAGAAAAATTATATCTTTTATTGGGAAGAGTACACGTAGCTGGTGGGTCTTAAATCCAAAATTGTGACCTTCACCTTGCTCTTACACAGGAAGAGATGCCATTTCAACTAGAGTTCATTGGCATATGAGAAGTAATAGGAAATTATGACCTTCAAACATCATGGATTGCCAAAATAAATCTTCACCCAATAACCTTAGATGCATTTGAGTTGAATACATAGCTCACTCAAAATAAAAAGGACTAAAACAAAAAAACCTAAAAACTTTGACTTCTTCCTTGTACTAAAACTTTCTGTCAGCCATTAAATTAATCATCAATTGAAGTAGAAACAGAACACAAGTTTGTTAAACAAAGCTACAATTGAAGTAGATTACTAATATCTTTATACTGCATCTCCCAGCTACGGTGCTTGAGGGCTAAGGACACTGCCATATTTAGAAACTACCTCTACTAGTATATAAGTGAACAATGAAAATCGAAAGCACTTAAAAACAATAAATGTTGAAGAACCAGAAATGCAAAATGCTTTATATTTACTCACTAATTAGTATACAACTTCTGAAACCAGAAAATAAAAAATCAATTACAATGAAACAAAATGATTTACAAATGCAAAAAAAATAAAAAAAAATGTTTGCTATCTTAATAATCTTGTAGGCATGGTGATTCAGGCTTCATGGTGGCAGCAATTAGGTTGTTTTGGAGGCACTGTGAGCTAAGTGACACGGTGACCCCGATTTACCATTGGATCATTTTTTTTATCCCTATAAAATTGGTAGAATTTCCGCTACACACTCTCACAATCACATTAGCACGAACCATATTGAGAGATTTTGAGTAGATGGAGTGTGGAGGTCTTGGCAAGATTAAGCCTTCTATGGTTTTAAAATTGTATTTTCAAGACAAGATTTTGAATCAACTCTAAAATGTACTTTAAAAAATTATTTCTACTTGGAAACACTTTTTTGAAAAAAAAAAAAAAAAAGAAGGAAAAATTATGTTTTGATTTTAAAAGAGTAATGTTGTAGGCACAATATTTTCACAACAAATTTTCAAACAAAATCTAAGTGAAAAATTGTAATTGATTTTTTTATGGGTCCATCATTGTCACCATTTTTTTACATGCCATTAATCGCTTGATATGTAAGTTCTATTGTGAAAATATTGTGCCTGTAATTTTTTTTTTTTAATCAAGTGCCTGTAATTCTATTGTTTAAGAAAAACACACATTTTTATCAAATAATTTTACTACGTTGGGCCAATTTTTTATTCTTTATCTCAGTACCAAATAATAATAATAATTCAATAATTTGGAAAATATTTTATTTTAATAAAAAATTTCAATTGGAACGTATGTTTTTTTTTTTTTTTTAATTGAGAGGAGAGATATCCATTTTTTTTAAAATGATAAAAAGAAGAAAAAGGAAAAAAAATTCCCCTTGTGAAGAATGATGCATAGGACGTTATCACAAGTTCAGCTCTCGCTCTTTCTTCAAACCTCTTCAAAACCCTCACACCCTTTCTCAATTCCTCTCCATTTTCTTCAATTCCCAAACCTAATTTCTCCACTCCCACAAGACCTACTTCACTCATTGTACCACCAAAAACAACAACAACCTCACAAATATTGATGATTTGTTAAAGGGTTTTAAAGAAAAATAGAACTCTAATCTTGTGCTTCAAATTCTGATGAACTATAGGCAGTTGGGTAGGATTAAGACCTTGGAATTCTTTGCTTGGGCTGGAATGTAAATGGGTTTTCAGTTTGATGACCGTGTTGTTCTGTACATGGCTGATTTCATAGGTACGACGAAGCTATTTGTTGATATCTAGTGTCTTTTGGTAACTATGTTCTTACATAAAGGTTGAGTTTCATGCCGAACATTTTCGATTTGTATTAGGTTTTTAGGTAGGCAAGGGAGAGTTTAGAGAAGCCCTTTGCCTGTTTCAAGAAATGGAATCACAATTTAGGTGTAAACCTGATAATCTTGTGTACAATAATATGCTCTATGTGCTTTGCAAGAAGGAAAGGTCTGAGGAACTAATTGATTTCACGCTAATGATTTTTAGGAGAATCGAATTTCCGGATACGTATTCTTATGGTAATATTCTTGTTGGTTTATGTTAATTTGGTAGGTTTGAGACTGCACTTGATGTATTTGGTGAAATAGGTAGGGCTGGTTTAGTTCCTACTTGGTGTGCGGTGAACTTTCTTATTGGGGAGTTGTGTTCATTGAGTGCAAAAGAAGGAGCTGTTGAGAAAGTTAGAGTGAAAGATGCTCATAGACCCTTTACAATTTTAGTTCCGAATGTGGGTGCTAACAGTGGTGCTGTACAGCCTGAAGTTGCAGTATTTTGGGCAGTTCATGAGATCGGTTTATTACCTAGTGCATTTGTCATTAAGCAGCTATTTTCAGAGCTTTGTTGATTGGGTAAAATGGAAGAAACTGTTAGGTCGTTGAAACTTGTTGAGGGAAGGAAGCTATTGTCATACAGGCATTGTGTGAATACCGATTGGTAGAGGAAGCCAGCCATTTGTTTGGGAGGTGCTATCCCGGGGCATGAAGCCAAAGTTGGTAATTTACAATTCTGTTATTTCAATGCTATGCAAATTAGGGAATTTAGATGATGCTAATAGGGTTTTTGAGACTATGAATAAGAAGAGATGCCTTCCAGATAATTTTACCTATTTGGCATTGATCCTTGCTTATGGTGAAACTAGGAATTGGGAAGATGCTTATGGCTTATTGATAGAGAAGTTAGGATTGGGCCTATCTCCACATTTTCACACATATAGTTTAGTGGATAAACTTTTGAGGGATAATGCAAAGTTGGATTTGTTATTCAAATTGAAGCGGAAATTGGACTCTCAGATCTTGCAGAAGCTCTGTAAAGCAGGTGAACTAGGGGCTGCTTATGAGAAGCTAAAATCAATGCTTGAAAATGGTTTTTATCCACCAGTCTATGTCAAGGATGCTTTTGAACATGCATTTAAAAAGAGTGGAAAATTGAAGATGGCTCGTGAATTGCTAGAGAAGATTGACAATGACTGCAAACCTGATGAGACAGAAATCAGAAGTTCTGAATAACTATCAGCAAGAATTGTATTGTTTCTATAACACATCTCATAACCAGAATATTTGAGTACCTGCGTGCTTGTTCATTGCATCCATGTAGATATATCTGAATTTTCCAAATTTAAGCCACCCTTAAAGAACCAAGGTAACCTATAGGCCTTGTTATTGTTATTATTATTATTCAAATCTGTTAGTACCAGCACTACTACTGCTCACTCATTTGTTCAAATCTATGAATTTTGAATACTTAGTTCACTCAAAATGAAAAGGACTAAAACAATTGAACCGAAAAACTGACTTCTTTCTTGTATTAGCTTGCACAGTGATAACCCCAGAGCACTTATATTCTTATTTTTGTTACTCCATCAATTTTTCTTCTTTTACTAATATCTTTGATACCACGGTAAGCTACAGATTGAAACAGGATTACTACGATTGAAGTAGAAACAGAACACTAGTTAAACAAGGCTACACTAGTTAAACAGAACACTACTATATCTTTAGGCTGCATCT
This sequence comes from Lithocarpus polystachyus, assembly GCA_033629205.1. Taxonomy (NCBI): domain Eukaryota; kingdom Viridiplantae; phylum Streptophyta; class Magnoliopsida; order Fagales; family Fagaceae; genus Lithocarpus; species Lithocarpus polystachyus. The sequence goes on along the minus strand of CM066171.1, from coordinate 49,679,989 downwards.
CCCAGATACCCAGCTTAAGGGCTAAGGGCACTGCCAAATTTAGAATCTACCTCTACTAGAACATAAATGAACAATGAAAATCAAAAGCACATAAAAACATTAAACGGTGAATAACCAGAAATGCAAAATGCTTTATATTTACTGACTCATTAGTTTTCAACTTCTGAAATCAAAAAATAAAAAATCAATTACAATGAAAAAAAAAAATGATTTACAAATGCAAACAAAATGTTTGCTATGTCTCAATTGGCACAAACAGTAAAAGTGACGGGAGGTTGGCAACCCTTGATTGCCGAAGGATGGATCTGTTTGTAACATGTTCTCTCCACTGCAGCAGGGATGTCCTTTTCCTCTTTAGATGATGAAGAAGGAACAGGTATAAAACTCAGCAAAGGTGAAGGACGATGCTGTGATTGAGGCTTTACTCCAAGATACTTCTGGTTTGAAACTTCAGCCGATTCTTGAATGAATACTTCTTTACACTCATCTGATTCTAGTAAAAAGAAGTGACTCAATAGCTCGGTAGCCGTCAACCTCTTCGCAGAATGCCTCACAAAGCAGCAACTCAAGAAGTTTTGGGCTGCTTTTGAAATATGGTGTGGAATCGTCGGTGTTTCAGTAGCAATCCGAGACAAAAGTTCAGATTTAGATGTACAAGCCCACGGTGGTTTTCCTGTCAACATCATCAGCACAGTACACCCAAGTGCCCAAATATCTGAAGGTGCTTCCTGAATTCCAAAAACCACCATCTCAGGAGAAAAGAACAATTGTGTGCCTCTGACACCACTACCATCTCTCACATTGTGCCTCTTTGCCAACCCAAAGTCTGCAACTTTAGGAATATACCCATCTACCGTAGGTACTAACAGGACATTGTGAGGCTTGATATCACAATGAACAAATCCATGGTCGTGCACTTGCTTCAATCCAATCAGAATAGACCGAGTGCAATCCCTTACTAGAACCTCAGGCAACCCAGTACCAGAACCAGTTTTCTTGATGAAATCAAACAAGCTTCCTCCCGAAGCAAACTCAAGAAAAACGTTGTAGATGGAATCCCCAAAGCAGTCAGTTGTGATGTCTGATCCAAAGCTTTGAATCACATTAGGACACCCTCTTAAAGCCTGAAGAACCAGTTCTTCCTTCATGAGTGAAGATGACGCAGAAGCAGCGTTTTCTGATTTTACAGCCATGATTGAAGGAAATCTCCAACAGGGTTCCTTCAATTTCGCAATGAAAACAGACCCAAATCCTCCACGGCCAAGCAATTGACCTCTGCACCAAGATGGTGATCCGTAACCCGTGGAAACCTCACCGCCCACACTGAATTCCTCTTTGATTCGCTTCATCCCTCCCACGATACAACCAAAAGATTCTGAATTTCGATTGATTGTGCAACAATGGTAGAAAGTTGTATCGAGTAGTGGGTTCGAAGAGAAACAAGAAGTGGATTATAGAAAATAGTAACTTTGCTGATAATGGTAGAAAAAAAAAATATTTTGAAGAAGTGGGTTTGAAGAGAAAATAGAAGTGTTTTTGTTTCAGATCATACTGAGCCAAACAGAGAGAGTAATTTGATGCTTATTCTCAACGCTGAGTATATATGTTAGTCGGTTTAAGGGCTGGAGTTAACGGTCGGATAATTTCAAACTCGAAGTACTCAGAACCTGTTTCAGGAACTCCACATCAGCATCAGCCCCCAGTTGGTGTTTTTAAGCCCAATAAAAAGGTGACACCTGTCTAAAAGAAACAGATCAGCATGCGACTCCTAAAAAGACAAATATACCCCTCCCTGAAAAATTTGAAACCCCCGCCTTTTTCCCTTCTTCAGCAAAATGAAAATCAAAACTCTCTCTCCATTTTCTGCTTTTATCTCACCGCACCACCATCTTCTCTGTTTCGGAAACTTTTATTTTATTTTAAATTTTAAATAGCTAATAAGAATTAGTTTCCGAAAACCGCCGTTGCTTTTTCTAAACGCTAAAACTAAACAAAGTCGGTCCCAGAATTAAAAAAAAGTCTAATAAAAATGTAGGTAATTCTAAAATTTTTGTATTTATTTTTTAAGTTAGTAAATAAATTAATTATAAAATCATGATTTCCTCGATTTTTTTCTTTAAAAAAAATTAAAGCTATAGACTATATGTTAATAGTAAGGAAAAATAAATATAAAAACAAGCTTTATAAATTTAAATTGAGAAAATAATTGAAAATATATAGGTAATTTTACAATTTTTATATTTATTTTTACATTAATTAATTATAGAATTAAACCCCTCATCTTTTTTTATTTGGTTCTTTTTTTTAAAAAAAAAAAGTAATTATGAAAGTTATTAGTTAATGAGTGGCAGAGTTAGGATTTCAATTTAGAGGGGCAAGATTTAAAAACTATTTCTAAAAAGACAAAAACAAAAACAATTGTATACCAATTAATTCTTTTAGAACTTGGCTTGGACTCATTATTATACTCATGATTTTTCATAATTTCAATTACGTACAAATATATATTTCATATTGAAACAAAAATAACCAATTCATTATTACCAATAATTAAAGTAAGAGATTAATCTTTTTCTTTTTTTATAACAAGTAAGAGATTAATCAAACTACATTAAATTTAGATATCTAATTTTATTCTTTAAAATTTAGATATTTAAAGTTGTATACACATATATTTCTTTGATTGCTTTTAAATAATATGTACCGTTCAACTTTTTTTCTTCACTATTCTTCAAAGTATTAAATTTGGGTTCGTAGTAGAAACTTGGACCTAGAGTATGAAATTGAAATGTCTATGAGATGGAGGAGAAAGTGGAGGTATAGTACAAGGACATTAGTTAGTTTTTTTTTTTTTTTTTCGATTAATATATTAAAATACAAGACCCACCATTGAATTTTTAAGAAATAAAAAAGAAAAAAAGTTGGGATAAACGTTTTCCTATGAATAGTAGTGACATGCTTAAATCTGGACTTGATAGAAGTTTCTTTTTTAAACCAAAATGATGTAGTATTGTTTAACTTGAAAATATGTCATTGCAAATTGAAATACTTATTCTATCAAAGCTTGAGTAAGATTTTTTTTTTCTAGACACAATTCTGGAATTTAGATTATATATAGTGTGCTGTTGTTGTTTGCCGTAATACCTATAATTTAGATTATATAAAATGCAATTGCCTTAATCAATGGTGCAGTTTGTCTTTGGTATCCAATGATTATCAATGTTAACATAAAGGCAAATTTTCATTGAGCCAAAAGCTAAATAAAGATAAATTTTTTGATACATCACTATTATTGGCATTAATATTCAAAAAGTTACATCAAGGTAGCAACATATAGGCTGCTTTTGTTTTGCCAGCATACATAAACGCACCAAAACAAACTACAAAAAGTAGCCATAACCCTACTGATGCCTACTTCAACTGCTTCACAACTATTTTGTATTTATCCATCGTTGATTGATATTTCAGAGCTTCAATTTATCCCACTGCTTCATATTTGACATCTTCATCGCTTTAATGAAAAATCTTACATAGTTGACAACCCCCTACAATAATCCAACAAGAAACAAAAATTTAATAATTAGTATAGCCAACAACAATACCAGATTTTTTTTTTTTTTTTGGATAGGTAAATAAAATTCCACTACAATTATGATGAAAAAGTACAAAGAAAAAGACAAAGCAGGCAATGCGCTAAGAACCATAAAAATAGCAAACTAATATATAAGAAAGTACAATTATCTAGCAAATCTGGTAAGGAATTAAAAGTACAAAAATTTGAAGTATGGTCAGGTTAAGCTTACTGCCTCACTCTTTGTTCTACATTGGATCTTCCTTTCAAATAGATATAGAAGTTGGTCATGCATATGAGTGAAACTTTTGCTACCCACAAGGTTATACTGTGTAAAAACATCCAAAGACTCCATATTCGAATTTACTTGTTCTGTGGGTTTGGTATCCTTAGCCTATTGACTACCTTAATCATATATACCCTCTACGTGGCTCTGTTTCTGAAAATGTTTTAGTTATCCTAATCAATATTAAATTTTTTAAGAGTATAATTAGCAGCTATCACCGTAGTTTGCTAAAGGTCACACAAGATCAAAACATAATTATCTTTCTTGTGTTGCATTCTTAAACATGGATGACTCGTGAAAGCATGCTCGCAAACAAATTGTTGGTTTCCCTTCCACCTCCATCTGAAGTTAAAATTCCAATCCTCTTGTTATAGCCAACCAATGAAAGCCTTGAGGTGTTATTAGTTTGTGAAAGAGACTTGATCAAGGAAAATTATGCATTTAGGCTTTTGGATGATATATGTAACATTGTGATTCTATATATATTTAGATAAGCAAACCATATATAGCTATCCCATTCTCCAATAAGAGATGCTGCTTTCTTTCACCCACCTTTTGGAATGCACTTTTCCCTAATTTCAAAGCAGCCTCACCAAATAAGTTACAACTTCAAGACATAACTCATTCGTGTGTGGACTGTGGACGATGAAGAAAATTTATCAACACTGGTTAAGACAAGGGACATGATTGGTGAAGTTGAACCTGATTGGGGGAAAAAGGTACTTACTACTGTATTCAACAATTCCTCAGATTAGCACTTATCCTATCATCCAATAAAGGAAGCAATAAACATAAATAGCCAGAGTTTTAAAAAAAATTTTGGACAATGTAGAACAGGTTATAGCTAATTCTCATCAATAATCTTAACAAAAGCAAGATAGATATCCAAATGAAAGCTAAATGTATCACAAGTTGGGTAACATTTTATGTATACACATGCTCTTTAACTGGACTCAAACCCAAAAGACATGCATCTCTTACAACATGTACCTAAAGTTCATATCTTCTCTAATTCAAGAATTTGCTAACAAAAATAGTAGAGCTAACTATGGAATACAAGCGTTTCTTGACATCCAAATCATTAGCTACAATGTACCCGAACAAACATGGTGACCTTAACACATATCATTCTAATTAACCTCAAATTTGTAGAAATATGTCACAAACCCATTATAAGTAGCATAATATTATGCAAGCATTATTCTTAAAATTCACAAAAAAATTAGTAAAATTATGGACTATGCAAAAAAAGACATTTTGGCCAAATATAAAGTTACGCACAAACGAAAAATGGTAAATTTGACATGTATGGGAAAATTATACAAGAGAAAGAGAGTGACTTGGGATGTGAAAGTACCGGTTTTGTCATTGATGTTTGGTTTCTCTATTTCTTCATCTCTTTGAGGGTCAAGAGCTCGGATGAGAATCGTGCTTTGACCCTTGTCCTTGAGAAGTGAACTGGGTTCTCGAAGAAGATCTTGATTGTACTAGTTCTCTTTGCAAATTCAAGTGTTAGAAACGGCGAGAAAACTTCTGACGTTGGTGGTTGGAAACAACGAGAAAGAGAAACATTTTGGGCGTTTTTCTAACGAGACAAATGTTGGTCTCCAGCGACAATGCTAGGCAACGGCTATCAAGGTATGGAGTTGAGGGAGAGAAGATGGAGTCATAGAGGTGTTAGTGTGCTCTGGTGGTGTTGAGAAAAACGGAGAGAGAAAGAGATGAAAATTTTTTTATTTTGCAAAAAGGGGAAAAGTAAGAGAGGGTGAGTCTTTGAAAATTTTTCTGGCGGCGATGCTAGGCAGTGTTGTAAAATTCAGTTTTCAAGTTTCAATCGGTCGACAACTGAATTTTTTGCAGAATTTTTTTGTGACTATTCAGAAAGCTTGAAAAAGTTTCAAGCTTGTGAATGGTTTTATGAAACATTTTAACTCTCCATACATGTCTTTTGATGAAATATAATCTTATGGGTATAAATAGAGGCTTATATTCACTTGAAAAATAGTAAGTTAGAAAGAAACACAAGAAATTTTATGGTTTTTCTCTAGAATTGCTATTTGTAGAATCCAACAACTTAGTTGTATCATGGAGATAAATTTGCGATAACCCTTTAGCAACAAGAATGTGGGGCAAATATTATCTAAGGATAACAATTTTGTGCCTCCAAGTTATTTATTTTTGTTTGTCTTTTGTATTATCCTTGTTCTTCTTTTATTATTTTGTAATATCTTAAAAACCTCCCTCAATAAATCAATAAAATTGTTAGAAGTTCTAAAGTGCAGATATATACCCTTACCTGACATGTGGATTTATGAGCTGCGAGTGTTAGGATTGTATGAGAGAGTGAGAGAGAGTACAAGAATGAGGAGAGAAACTTCTTCACTACCCGAGAGACCCAATACAGAGAAGGGGCTAGCGTCTGGAGTGTGCTTTATGTGGAATAGGGACCTATCGAAAACCACAAAAGATTAATAATTAATATCCACTAGACTTTGCAAATCGAGCCTCTAAGGATCGATTTCAAACTCAAGCCTTTAAGGGTAGAGTTCTAGGCAGATTTCTCGGGGATTGAAAAATCGTGTCATCTACATCAAAACATTGAAATCGTGTCTCTTAGGCTCGAGTTTTTAGGGCAAAATTAAGTCCCTTGGGCTCAAGATGCTAGACTAGTAAATAGTTTAAAAACGTTGGTAACTAATGATATTTTTCGGGGATTCGTGTTATTTACCAATATTTTCCCTTTCTCCAGGCAAACAAACATACATGAATTCTCATCCTCCAGCCATGAAAGGGGAAACAAGTCAACAACAACAAAAATCTATACCTATACAGTCTATACTGAGCTCCCATAATTCACACCTCACACTGATACATATAATACTACTCTATAGTCTATACCAAATTCATATATGAACTCTGCAAACACACTCATCTACACTTCTTTTTCTCCCTCACAATACCAATGCCACCACCACCACCTCCTCCTCCATCTCTCTTGCTCTTCTTTACCCCCAAAACGCCGCCGTACTTACCGCCGGAACCCCAAACTCTCATCCCCTTTCACCACCACCACCACCACCACCCCCACTATCGCCACCACCTCCTCCTCCGACAACTCAACGCTCCAAACCGTGATCGACCTCAACCAAACCACGTCGTTCCTCCACTCCAACTTCCAACGCTTCATTTCCTCTTCCCTCGACGCTTACCACGACTTACAAACCCTAATCACTTTCGACGATAACCGCCGAATCCTCGTCTCTTGTCGCCGCTCGACTGTTGTCTTTGCCGGGAATTTGGTCCTTTGTAGCTTCGTTCTCGTTTTCGCCTTTAGGGTTTTGGGGAAATTATGGTTATGGCTTATTCGGGGCCGGTCCGGGTTCGGGGATTCCGGGCCGGTCGTGGTGCGGAGGGACCGGAGTCTTGGGGGAAGAGAGGTTGTTGTTGCTGTTGGCGTTGGGAGAAAGGTCAAGGAGAGGGAGAATTCGAAGAGGGATTCTAGGGTTTCGAGCAATCCGTTGTCGCCGGCGGTGGCAGCTTCGGCAACCAATGTTGGAGTGTCGGAGAGGGTTTCGGGGACTCGGGTTCGGCCCCGGGAGAAGAAGTTGCCGAAATGGTGGCCGGTTTCTGTGCCGCGGCTGGGGTTGGTGCTGAATACGGAGCAGTATCAGAGGGAAGCCAACTGGTTGATTCAAGGTCAGTGCTTAGTGGTGATTTTGGGATTTCTAGTGCTATGATTGGCATGAATTTTTAGTTCTACTGCTAATATACATATATTAGAATTGTTTAAACTGCTTATTTGATTGTGCTGAGTAATGTTGTGCTATAAACATGAATTTTGCTTTCCATCAAAAAAAAAAAAAAAAAAAAACATGAATTTTGCCTAGGAATGTGCTGCTAAAAAAAAAAAAAAAAATTTCACTTTTTCCTTATGTTCACTAGTAGATTAGTCTTATTATCCTAATAAACTTCAGATACAATACTACTAGGAGGAGTGGTATGGACTACTGTTTGATCTCTAAGAAACAACTAACAACTCATATTTGAGTGAAGATTGCACCTTGTTGAACTGAATCCAATGGAATTTTTTAAACAAGGACCGTGACACTGTTTATTTATTTTTCTCTTCATGATAAGTATTGGGTTATAAACCAATTACTTTATTGAGGAACTGGTGGTGGAGATTTGGAGAGAAAGGCAATTACTTTTTGGACATTGACCCTTCGTTTGGGAGTTTATAATGGAATGGAATGGAATGATCATAAGGGAATGGAAAAGAATGGAATGGAATAGAATGTATTTAAGTAAGGGAAAGAAATGGAATGGAATAGAATGGAATGAAATTAAGTAACCTTGATTGGATGTTTTAAAATGAACGAATGGAAATAAATGGAATGTAAGTAATCTTGTTTGAAAGCAACATGGAGGGAATGGAATTAAATGAAATTATTTTATGACAATATTATTATTAGACTCCTATTTTAAAATAAAAGGTTGAATATATAGGGGTATTTTGAGAATTTTAGTAAAAAAATCATTAAGCCTAATTTCATTTCCTCCCATTTCTCTCAATTTTAGGAGAATGAAAATTTGAGATTTTAAGGGAATAGAGAGGAATGAGTGTTCCCTCTTATCCATTCTATTCCCTCCTCACTTAAACTCCCAAACAAGAGAATGAGCTTTCCATTTCCCCCATTAAAACTCCCAAACAAGGGAAGGGAAGAATATTCTAAAATTATTATTTTTATTCATTTTCGTTCCATTCTATTCCCTCCTCTCAAACGAGGCCTCCTCTCAAACAAGGCCTGAGGGATTGGTGTCAAATATGGGGAAGCTTGGGAGTAATGGGCTACAGGGAATGTTAGAGCTAGTAGCGGCTGTGGTCTGTGGAAGTGCAAAGGATTGGGATTTGATGCATTCATGAGTTGTACTTGTGGTTGGGGATGGTGATAGGATAAGACTATGGCATGATATATGGTGCAGTAATGGTGCTCTATAAGATCAATATCCTGATTTGTACTGTATTGCAGTGGAAAAAGATGCATCTATATACTCTTCCTTGGAGCATCTGGTTCGAGGAGGGTCTCTATCATGGAACATCAGTTTTGTATGTGCGTTTAGAGATTGGGAATTGGAATAAGTTAATCTTTTTTCAACACTTTACTCCAAAATCCTGTGGTTGTGGTCATGATCTTTTGAGGTGGACACCTAACGTTAACAGTGAGTTTGATGTCAAATCCTATTATGAAGTTCTTTGAGGGGCCAAGTATGTAATTTTTTCTTGGAAGAGTATATGATGCACAAAGTTACCAAAGAACGTGCTTCTTTGGACTACAGTTTTGGAGAAGATTCAGATGGGGGAGAATCTGACCGGAAGAGTTATCACTCTGGGAGATTGGATTGTATGAATTGATGTAGTAGCAAGACAGTGAACCATTTGATAGTTCCATTCATGGTTGCTTGTGAGTCATGGGCCTTCATTTTAGCTATGTTTGGAGTTCAGTGGGTAATGCCAAAGAAGTTCACTGTTGTATGACTATTTTTCTACATAAAAGTAGGTTGATACTGAAATTGAAAAGGAGATGTCTCATTTGTATTTAGAAGAGGTCATTGTCTGGAACAATTCTAAAATGTTTGGCTGCCAAGCACAGATGTTTCATTTCAAGTCTTTTGAGCAGTCACTTCATGCAAAAAATGTTGAATGGTGGAACAGTATCCAAACTTTCATTCTTAGGACTCCACTTAAGTGGGAGCAGCACTGGGTAACTATCCTTAGTGACCATTGTGGTTGTCCCATATCTTGATGAAGATCCAATGCAGCATTCCTGCTTTGTTGAGGGCTTAGCACCAGTTGCTTGCGGAGTGATTCTTATTTGACTAGGTTGGGAAGGGAAAGGGGTAGTTGGTGTTTAAGAAGGGGCCAGGGTCAGCTTTTCACTTTCCATTCTTCAGCTGAAGTCTTGAAGAATGAACTTGGTTTACATTTTTATCCTTCAAAGAGCCTTACACAATAGGAAAAGCCCCAATTGAGTAAGGCCAAACTAAGGCCTCAAACTTATGCTAATTTCTTTTCCTAACTTGCCAATGTGTTCTGTCGTTCTGATTGTTATTTGATAAAACTCTTGTGGTTTTATGTCTATCAGTATATAATTATTTTCACAAGCTTGGTCTTAGTGCTGGAATTTTGCCTTTGTTGTAGGTAAACAAATGCATTTCTCAAGTTTTCATGTTTTTATGGTCATTCTATACTTCTTCAAGTTGCAACTTATCCGCTTTATTTCCAGTGATCACGGACAATAGAATCAACGGGAGGGACATAGTGGAGGATGATATAATTCAAGTCAGTACTTCTTTTATGTGATATCTTTGATTGTCAAATATATGCATATATAATTTCACTCAGTTTTGCCATTGAAAAATTATTTTAGAGGCATACAATTTTATCCATTTTTACCAGCGAATTTGTTTTGAGTTTATAAAGTTCAAAAAAAAAAATAAAAAAAAATGGAGATAATCTGTTTGGTTTGTCCAGTAAGACACACATGTGAGATAAAGATGTATGGATAGTGAATAGCTAAATAAATAAATGCAATTACATGTCTGAGTATTGATAAATGGATGCCATTTTTAACTTATCAAAAAAATAATTGGATGGTTATGTTTATGCACAAGCATGCCTGTGTATGTGTATGATATGGGAAGTGCAAAGAGGTATTTATTGAAATTTAGTTTTATTTAATTTTGGAGAGTCAATTGTATTTTATTTTAGGTCGTGATAGTTAATTGGTTATTTTATTAAGTTTCTGGAGTAAGGTTATTCAAAAAAAAAAAAAAAAAATTGGGATTTCCCAATTCAGATAGGATTAGGGTTAAGTCTTAGTCTATATAAGCATGACATTGTACTCTAAGTTTTAGTTTGATGATTAATAAAATGTCTGTTGGAATTCTCTAAGGGTCTAGTGTTGAACCTTAGATGCTAACTTCTAGAGGTTTATTTTCTTCTGCTTGGCGCTGTTTCCAAGCAAGCATAGGTGCTGACTTCTAGGCTGCCTATTCTTTATTTTTCTGTTTTTTCAATTTTATTCTGTTTTTGTTTTGATTTTGTCCTATGTCAAATTTAGTATCTGAGCAAATATCTGATTAATTTGTTTCAAGAACTGTCGTGCATCGCCCCAAAAAAAGAAAGAAAAAAACTATCGAAGCCCAGCCAAGCTGGTGACCCCACACAATTTCCTAAGTACCCATCG